>JAODAL010001255.1:0-241105 GCA_025379985.1 Phyllomedusa bahiana | reverse complement strand
TATTTTTAGGGGGGGGGGGGGAAATTTTATTCGCCTGGGGGCAATTTTAGCCTGGGAAAAGCCCGGGCCCCTATAACACCTGCCTGACCCTATATACTATAGGCCTGCCTGAGCCCCTATCTCTTATGCCTGCCTGTGTGCCCTTAATACACTTGCCTGAGCCCCTATATACCCCTGCCTGAGCCCCTATATACACCTGCCTGTGTGCCCCTGTGTACCTGCCTGAGTGCCCCTATATTTGTATACCTGCCTGTCTAAGGGGACAATATATACCTGCCTGACTGAGGAGACATATATATATACACACACACATGCCTGACTGAGAGGGCATATCTGTATATCAACCTAACTGATGGGGACCTATATAGCTTCCTATCTGAGGGGACTTATATACCTATAATTAAGGAGTTACTGGAAATGTGAGGATTCTAAGATATTTGTGTCCAAATCCTCAGGGACGAGTCTTGGCCGGGAGCAATCAGCATGAAGGTGTGAACCGAATGGAGAAGAAAAGGGAAAGTGAACGACGCTGATCAGAAAAGGCGTCTCCGGTGAGTCACTAGATGTAACTGCAGTGTAATCACATATATTTCTGCAGAGCGTCTACATACAACTAGTATCTACCACTATTGGCCCTGTATGGCGGTGGTATATGTAATCAGAGCCTGTGTACAGCTGGTAGTCACATGTGGTGGTGGCGTTTGGTCAGGGTCTGGCAGGATTATTTGATCCTTAAGTAGCAATAGTTTTGGGTCTTGGTTTTGTAGGAGTGTTTTTAGTAACAATCATGCGTCTGGTAGATTTGCTCCATGTATGTAGGGGTATTGCACTGTCATACGGAGGGGAGCGATTTTGAAAATGCAAATTTGTCAGGGCTGATTTTCATTGTGCAGTGACTGCGGAGGCGAGGGACGGGAGCTCTGTGGAATACGCAGAAAATTAGTGACAGGACCTGGCGCAGGGGGGCGAGGAATTAGTGTGGGGGGGTTGCTATTTTTTGGGGAGCGAGGGGGGCGCCATTGGCTGTACTCGCCTAGGGCACTAAAATGCCTTGTCCCGGCCCTGGGTGTACGGGATCTGCAAGGAGGGATAAATACCCAAATCGGGTGAGAGCGTCTTCCCCATAGATGAGTGAGAATGCTACAAAAATATCAGAGGTCTAGAGGGAGAGAACCTCATGAGGGGCGCGGTCACACGGGGCAGCTACATCTGCAGAAAAATCCAAACCTACTGGATTGGATTTTGTCACAGATTTTCCAGTGGATTTTGTCAATCTGATTATTTTCTGCCGATTTTTCTACATTGACTTCTGTGTTTTCTTTATTTTTTAATAAAATCTGCAACAAAATCTGCAGCAAAATTCGTAACTGTTAGAAAAGGTTTTAAAGCATTTATTTTTATTCAGATATACTGTAGATTTAGCTGCAGATTTGGCAAGATTGGCCCCGTGTGAACACAGCCATAAACCGGTCGTCAAATATCCTACATGTGCAAAGATTACTTAAAGGGAACCTGTCACATAGTTGATGCCCCCCTTGCTGAGGGCAGCACAAGCCAGTGTCAGACCTGCTGTGATGCTGGAGTTTTCATGTATTTAATGCTCAAATCTTATTCATGAGCAGGTGTTAGCCCCGCCCACCAAAGGATAGCCCCGCCCACTGACAGTTATTCACATGTTTCTACCTATTCAAAGTAATAGGTTAATCAGTTGAGGTGGGCGGGGCTAGCCACAAATGACTCTTTTCATGACTCTTTTCAGCTGAAAACTGCGGATTTGAGCACTAAATACTCAAAAACTCCTGAATTTTCCAGAATAAGGGACACAGCGCTGGAAACAGCAGGTCTGACACCGGCTTGTGCTGCCCTTAGCAAGGGGGCATAACCTATGTGTCAGGTTCCCTTTAAGTGGTGTAAGAAAAAGTTTGTAAAAGTATAGATGGAGGCTAACCCCCAGACGATTCCTCTAGGGATCCCCAAAGGCTTCAGTCTGACCCTACACTGGACGCATATTTTTGGGGGTGTTTTCTCTTTCGACGGGGGGGCTACAGATTGTGCCCCTCCCCCCTGGGAGCTGACACTTGGGGGGTTACATTGTCTCTCCTCTGTAACTTGCCACTTTTCTGTATGATATAATTTGTGTGGGAATGTCTTGTAGCCATTTATCCTGTTATTAGGGTTAATGGCCCAGAACCGGCGAGGCCTCCGATAAACAGACGATAATGAGACGCAAATTCCATTCACAAAAGGGTCCATTTATCAGCGGCAGCGGAGAAGTCAGCGACGACCACAATCCTCCGATCAATCTAATGTGATTTACTCATTAACCATGGCCTCTTCTCACAGAAAACTAGACACGCTGCAGCCACAGAGACCCTGTTCTCCAGGAAATGGGGGGCAGCAATGGAACAAATACGGCTGTCATGTAGGTAGCAAAGTAACAATGACTGGTGTTATGTCTGCTAAAATGTAACACACAATGGTGCGACGTAGGCAACAATGTAACAAATATTTCTATCCTGTAGGTGACAGTGTCACAAACACTGCTGTCGTATAGATAACAAGGTGGCAACAACTGGGGTAATGTCTGCAACAATGTAACACACTCTGGCGCCACATAGGCCACCATGTCATTCATGTCAGTGTAACTAAGGCTAACGTTCTTTATCCAACAATGTAACGCATGCAACAATGTAACAAAGCCTGGTGTTATGTCTGCAAAAATGGAACACAATAATTTAAGCACCAGTGTAACAAATACAGCTGTTATATAGGTAACAAAGTAACTAGATGGGTATAGTGTAAGCAACAATTTACCAAACACTACTCAAAGAGGTGGTGTCTGTAAAATTGTAACAAACACTGGTGTTATTAATGTAGGTGTAACATTCGGGTGCCATTCATGCAACAATGTAACAAAGACTGGAGTAATACATGCAACAACACAACAGAGAAGGTTGTTTCGTAAGCAACAATGTAACAAATACAGGTGCAAATGTAACAAACGCTGTTGATAAAGGGGTCGTCTCACTACAGGGATCACTGCTTTTTCTGTTAAAGATCTTGCAAAAACAAGTCACTTTGCAATATGTGTCCATTACCAGTTTCCTACCTATTCCTAGATATCCCCTCTTGTATGGGCTGCATCAGTTCCTCCGGTCGCTATAGCTACAGACCTGTTTGATCTCTCCTGATAGGCTGCCAGCACTGGTTGCTATAGCAACAGACCTGTTCGATCTCTCCTGATAGGCTACTAGCACTGGTTGCTATAGCTACAGACCTGTTCAATCTCTCAAGATAGGCTACCAGCACTGGTTGCTATAGCTACAGACTTGTGTGATCTCTCCAGATAGGTTGCCAGTACTGGTTGCTATAGCTACAGACCTGTGTGATCTCTCCAGATAGGTTGCCAGTACTGGTTGCTATAGCTACAGACCTGTGTGATCTCTCCTGATAGGCTGCCAGCACTGGTTGCTATAGCTACAGACCTGTGAGATCTCTCCAGATAGGATGCCAGCACTGGTTGCTATAGCTACAGACCTGTGAGATCTCTCCTGATAGGCTGCCAGCACTGGTTGCTATAGCTACAGACCTGTTCAATCTCTCCTGATAGGCGGCCAGCATGGTTGCTATAGCTACAGACCTGTTCAATCTCTCCTGATAGGCTGCCAGCACTGGTTGCTATAGCTACAGACCTGGCTTCTACTGCAGTCTAGTAGAAGCCAGTAAACACGCCCCTGAATTCAAAATGAAACCAAGCAAACAGGACTGAGGTGAGAGGAATCAGTGTAGTGAGACGACCCCTTTAATGTATGAGACAATGTCATAAACAATGGTGTCATTGATATAACAGTGTAATAACATCATCCTGTATCCAGCAACATAACACACGCTGATGCCAAGTAACAATATAACAAATACAGCTGTCATGTAGCTACCAATGTAACTAAGTCCGGTGTTATGTAACATACAATGGTGTAATGTGCAACAAAGTTACAGATGTAACAATTAGACCAAGCGTAAGGTATGTAACAATGTAACAAGGACTAGTATCATGTATGGGCGATGAAGCATAGACCGGCATCACGAAAGCAACAATGATACAGAAACTGGTGTAAATCTGGCAAAAACGTCTCAAATCTGGTGTCACGTACGGAACAGATCACGTTTCACATCCAAACATCAAGGAACACGTTCATCGATGACATCATACAGCAGCGGTGATGTCACATCACGTCAGCAGATCAACTGTAAGTGTCCTATTGAATCCCTGCAATGCCCCCGCCTGCAGCAGAGCCCGGGCGGCGGCCGTACCTCATGGGCTGGGTCCGGAGAGCCGTCTTCAAGTCTTCTACAATTTTATTCCTCATCTCTGTATCGTCTTCATCAAAGGCATAAAGCGCCTGCATCTGCGGAGACAGAATCACAGGACCAGTGAGCGCGACCCCGGCTGCGGTGACAGAAAGATGGTGTCGGACCCTCCTCAACCTCACAGGGGAATTTATTATATACAGACATAAGGAGAAAAAAAGGTTTTAGACCTTTGGTTCCTTGTTGCCTTTGGGATAAGGGGGAGGCGGGGGAGGGGAGAGGGGGGGGGGGTTGTAGTCACATTGAGTCAATGAGTAAAGTCAGTCATCTGGGCAAACCCGAGTCGTAGCTTCTTTCCCATGAGCCTTTTAGAATATATATACAGTTCAGTGGAGCGACCATGGTGTATAAGTCTCCACACACCTACATGGTGCCTCTTTCTAATGAGGAACGTTATCCCTCACAAGCTTCCCCTAGAGCAGGGGTGTCAAACTGCGGCCCTCCACCTGTTGGGAAGCTACAACTCCCATGATGCCCACGGTTATAGATTATACAAATGCATGATGGGAGTTGTAGTTTCCCAACAGCTGGAGGGCCGCAGTTTGACACCTGTGCCCTAGAGCCTCTCACCCGCTAGCTAGTACTCTACTCTGCACTGAAGAGGGGCAAACAGCTGTCTGTAGATGAGTATCTCAGAGGCGTAACTTGAAGCTCCTGGGCCCCATTGCAGAAAGAGAAATTGGGCCCCCCCAGCTACCATGTCTTCCTATGTGGCAGGAGAGCTTTTGTGCTTCCTCAGGCTGCAGGGCCCGGTAGCGACTGCTACCCCTGCACCTCCTATAGCTACGCCCCTGGATTGGCTCTAATCCCAGTCACGTTGCAAGGCTCAGTGAGTCGGCTGCATCCAATAAGTGGCGCTGCGGAGTCCGAGCTCATTTCCCATGATCCTTCTTGAATACTCTTATTGGTATGTGTGGGAACTTTATACCCATCTGGGGACCCTGTAAGGCAGCGGGGGGGCAGCATCCCCACAACCTGTGCTTCCTCCCAATTCTACGATGGCGCCGGCTCGTTGCGGAGCAGCTGCTTCTACCAGGCTTTGGCAATGGTCTCCAGGTGCCCGGGGAAGTGGTGAAACCTTGGACGTGCGGCTGCCAGGTCTTGTAGGAGAACTCATTGATGAATGCCAATAATGCCAGCTGTGCGCTGGGAGATCTCCCCGTGTCACTCATCGAGCGAGCAGACGACCTAGTGAATTATTCAACGTACATTCCGGAATAATGTAACGGGAACGCGGCCGAGAGATGACAGAAGCCCCGTCCCCTCCGCGAGAACTATGACTGCTAGATGGCACAGAGCACCAGGGGATGGCAGCAGCTGGATTTGCCGGCCCTGACCTTGCTCTGCCCTCTTCTCAGTAGCCAAATAGTTAAGTAGCTTTACATCGTCTGGGTTACCTACTGACACTGGGCACACAAAGCAGACCGAGCCCTGAATGGGAATAGCGCGCTCGGTGTTGTTCTGGCGGCTGTGTGCGCCATTGTAGGGTGCAAAGGGAGAACAAGCAAGGATATACACAGAACAGTCACATTATTATGACCACGTCCTAAGTCACGTGTGGTGCGCTGGTTTGGTGGGAATGTAAGATGTGACAGGTTAGGTGTACACAGAGCTCTTCTTTAAGACTTAGTGGGTATGTAAGGTGTGATAGGCTGTCTGCACACATATCCCTTGTTGCTGGCTTCGGGCCCAGTATTTCTGACTGTGCGCAGTTTGCGAGCTGTGTATGGGGCCCTGGAGCAGACGGATGTCACTGCACCTCTGCTAACCCTACTGTGTATGGGGCCCCGGAGCAGACGGATGTCACTGCACCTCTGCTAACCCTACTGTGTATGGGGCCCCGGAGCAGACGGATGTCACTGCATCTCTGCTAACCCTACTGTGTATGGGGCCCCGGAGCAGACAGATGTCACTGCACCTCTGCTAACCCTACTGTGTATGGGGCCCCGGAGCAGACGGATGTCACTGCACCTCTGCTAACCCTACTGTGTATGGGACATGGAGCAGACAGATGTCACTGCACCTCTGCTAACCCTACTGTGTATGGGGCTCCGGAGCAGACAGATGTCACTGCACCTCTGCTAACCCTACTGTGTATGGGGCCCTGGAGCAGACGGATGTCACTGCACCTCTGCTAACCCTACTGTGTATGGGGCCCCGGAGCAGACGGATGTCACTGCACCTCTGCTAATCCTACTGTGTATGGGGCCCCGGAGCAGATGGATGTCACTGCACCTCTGCTAACCCTACTGTGTATGGGGCCCTGGAGCAGACGGATGTCACTGCACCTCTACTAACCCTACTGTGTATGGGGCCCCGGAGCAGACGGATGTCACTGCACCTCTACTAACCCTACTGTGTATGGGGCCCCGGAGCAGACGGATGTCACTGCACCTCTGCTAACCCTACTGTGTATGGGGCCCCGGAGCAGACAGATGTCACTGCACCTCTGCTAACCCTACTGTGTATGGGGCCCGGAGCAGACGGATGTCACTGCACCTCTGCTAACCCTACTGTGTATGGGGCACGGAGCAGACAGATGTCACTGCACCTCTGCTAACCCTACTGTGTATGGGGCCCCGGAGCAGACAGATGTCACTGCACCTCTGCTAACCCTACTGTGTAAAGGGACCCTGGAGCAGAAGGATCTCACTGCACCTCTGCTAACCCTACTGTGTATGGGGCCCGGAGCAGACGGATGTCACTGCACCTCTGCTAACCCTACTGTGTATGGGGCCCCAGAGCAGACAGATGTCACTACAACTCTGCTAACCCTACTGTGTATGGGGCCCTGGAGCAGACAGATGTCACTGCACCTCTGCTTACCCTACTGTGTATGGGGCCCCGGAGCAGACGGATGTCACTGCACCTCTGCTAACCCTACTGTGTATGGGGCCCCGCGCAGACAGATGTCACTGCACCTCTGCTAACCCTACTGTGTATGGGGCCTGGAGCAGACGGATGTCACTGCACCTTTGCTAACCCTACTGTGTATGGGGCCCCGGAGCAGACGGATGTCACTGCATCTCTGCTAACCCTACTGTGTTACTGTGTATGGGGCCTGAGAGCAGACAGATGTCACTGCACCTCTGCTAACCCAACTGTGTATGGGTTAGCAAATGGATGGAGGTTAGCCAGAAACATCACCTTGCAACCATTGCTGGAAGAAAAAAAGCTGGTGGTGGCAGTGTTATGGGCTGGGGGATGTTTTCAGGGCATTCTCTAGGACACTCATCCATGTGGGGGTACATATAGGAAACCTATTTAACCCATTATTATGGGATATGGAAGAAGGTGGAGCAGAGTATCGGGGACGTGTTACTTTTATCCTCACATTGACGTCCAGGACCCTTTGACATCACAGGAAGGGATCCCTGATGTCAGAATTGTAGAATTTTTGGAATAAATCTTCGACAAGTGACTCTTCCATTTCCGTCGCTCCCCCCGCAGCTGTCATCGGGGGGTTGGATGTGGCCCTCAGTCAGGGGGTGCGGTGTGATGTATGGGGGGGCTCCGAGGGGACCGTACACCCAGTGATGGATGAGGAATGTTTAGGAACAGCCGGATGAAAGAAAAGCAATTACTGATCTCATTGTTTGGGCGACTCTGTTCTCGGATATGAAGATGAATGGATGAAAGCAATTTCTGGGAGCACAATGGAGGCATCAATCACCGGACACTCACCCCGAGCGACCCACAAACCAGGATCCACCACAGTAACGCCGGGCATCCAATGGTCGGCGACCAGCACTGGGCGTGGAGACGGCAGCTGCACCCTGGGTGATAGGAGGCAGCGGGTGCATGCTCCCATGAATTCCGTGTCAGAGGTTGCCTGAGAGGGGAATATCCATAGAGAAACCCTATGGGGTCACTGCTGTGGGGGGCGCTATACTTGTCATTACTATAGGGGCAGTACAGATGTCACTGCTGTGGGGGGCGCTATACTTGTCATTACTATAGGGGCAGTACAGATGTCACTGCTGTGGGGGGCGCTATACTTGTCATTACTATAGGGGCAGTACAGATGTCACTGCTGTGGGGGGCGCTGATTGCTTTACTTTGGGGCAGTACAGAGTCATTGGGGGGGCGCTATATTGTCATTAAAAAGGGGGCAGTAAGATGTCACGCTGGGGAGGCGCTATACTTGTCATTAATGGGCGTACAGATGCGCTGCTGTGGGGGGCTATACTTGTCATTATATGGGGGCGTACAGATGTCACTGCGGGGGGGGACGCTATACTTGTCATTACGGGGCAGTAAATGTCACTGCTGGGGGGGGCGATCTTGTCTTTACTATGGGGCAGTACGATTTCACTGCTGTGGGGGGGCGCTATACTTGTCATTACTATAGGGCATCAATGTCACTGCGTGGGGGGCGCTATCCTTGTCATTACTTTAGGTGCCGTACTGATGTCACTGCTGTGGGGGCCTAACTTGTGATCTATAAAGCAGTACAATGTCACGCTGGGGGGGGCGTATATTTTCTTTTACTATGGGGCAGTCAATGTCAGCTGTAGGGGCGCTATCTTGCATTACATGGGGGCAGTACGAGTCACGCTGTGGGGGGCGCTTATTTCTTTTTTTAAGGGCAGTACAGATGTCGCTGCTGTGGGGGGCGCTATACTTGTTACTACTATAGGGGCGAAAGATGTCATGTGTGGGGGCCGCTTACTTGTTACACAAAGGGGGCGTACAATGTCACTGCTGTGGGGGGCGCAATCTTTTTTACTACTATGGGGGCAGTACAGCTGTCGCTGCGGGGGGGGGCGCTATTTATCTTCTTGGGCGTACAATTCCTGCTGTGGGGGGCGCTATACTTGTGAGTACTATAGGGGCAGTACAGATGTCATTGCTGTGGGGGGCGCTAAACTTATCATTACTATAGGGGCAGTACAGATGCGGCGTGGGGGGCGCTATATTTGTTATATGGGGGCAGTACAAGTCTTTGCTGTGGGGGGCGTATCTTATTATTAAAAGGGGCGTAAAGAGTCGCTGCTGTGGGGGCGCTATACTTGTGACTATTTAAGGGCGTACAGATTTTGCTCTTGGGGGCGCTGTCCTTCACTATAGGGGGCAGTACAGATGTCATGGGGGGGGGCGTATATTGTCATTTATAGGGGCAGTACAGTGTCACTGTTTGGGGGGGGGCCCGTACCTGTCACTAAAAGGGGCGTCAGATGTCCTCTGTGGGGACGCTATATTGTCGTACAAGGGGCAACAATGTCACTGCTGTGTGGGGGGCTAATTTTTACAACTATGGGGGCATACGATGTCACGCTGGGGGGGGCCTATACTTGTCTTCTATAGGGGCGTAAGTTGTCACTCTGGGGGGGGCGCTAAATTGATTCTATAGGGGCTACAGATGTCGTGCTGTGGGGGGCGCAATATTTGTCATTACTATAGGGCAGAAAGATGCCCGCGTGGGGGGCGTTACTTTCATTTTATAGGGCAGTAAGATGTCGTGCTTGGGGGGCGTTTTCTTGTCATTACAAAGGGGCAGACAATTCATGCTGTGGGGGGCGCTTATTTGTCTTACAATAGGGGCGTACAGATTCATGCTGGGGGGGCGCATACTTGTCATTACTATGGGGCAGTACAGATGTCACTGCTGTGGGGGGCGCTATACTTGTCATTACTATGGGGGTGTACAGATGTCATTTCGGGGGGGGGCGCTAACTTGTCATTACTATAGGGGGTACGATGTAAACTGCTGGGGGGGGCCTATACTTGTCTTTACTAAAGGGGGCAGTACAGATGCACTGCTGGGGGCGCTATACTTGGGTCATTACAAATAGGGGCATAAAGATGTCACTGTTTTGGGGGGGGGCTAATTGTCATTACAAAGGCAGTACAGATGTCACTGTGTGGGGGGCGAAACTTGTCATTCATAGGGGCAGTACAGATGTCACTGCTGTGGTGGGCGCATATTTGTATTATATGGGGCAGTACAGATTCCTGCTGTGGGGTGGTATTTGTCATTACTATAGGGGCAGTACAATGCCCCTGCGTGCGGGGCGCTATACTTTTTAACTATGGGGGAGTAAGTTTGCCCCCGCGGGGGGGCGCTAACTTGTCTTTAAATATGGGGATTAAGATGAAATGCTGTGGGGGACGTATACTTTCATTACTATGGGGGGCAGTACAGATGTCACTGCTGTGGGGGGCGCTATACTTGTCTTTACAATAGGGGCAGTAAAGATGTCCCTGCTGTGGGGGGGCGCTAAAATTTGTCATTCTATAGGGGGCAGTAAAGATGTCACTGCTGTGGGGGGGCTTATTTGTCTTTCTATAAGGGAGTCAGATGTCACTGCGGGGGGGGGCGTATACTTGTCATTACTATGGGGGCGTACAGATTCATGCGGGGGGGGGCGCTATACTTGTCATTAAAAGGGCATTACAGATGTCCTGCTGTGGGGGCGCATATTTGTCATTACTATGGGGGCATACAGTGCACTGCTGGGGGGGAGTATACTTTCATTAATGGGGGTGTACAGATTCAGCTGGGGGGGGGAGCTATACTTTCATTACTTAGGGGCGTAAAAGATGCCCGGGGGGGGGCGCTAACTTGTCTTTACTATGGGGCGTACGATGTCATGCTGGGGGGCGCTATACTTGTTATACTATGGGGAGTAGATGCCCGGGTTTTGGGGGGCGCTATACTTGTCTTACTATGGGGCAGTACGATGTCACTGCGTGGGGGAGTATACTTGTCTTTACTATGGGGGCAGTACAATGCACTGCTGTGGGGGGAGATATACTTGTCATTACTATGGGGGGCATTACAATGCACTGTTTGGGGGGGGCGCTATATTGTCATATATGGGGGCGTAAGATTCACGTGGGGGGGGAGCATACTGTCTTTACTTTTTGGGGCATACAGATGTCACTGCTGGGGGGGCGTATACCTGTCTTACTAGGGGGGGCAGTACAAAATGCAAGCTGTGGGGGATATACTTGTATTCATGGGGGCATACAGTTGTTGCTGGGGGGGACGCATACTTGTATTACATAGGGGCAGTACAGATTCCCTCTGTGGGGGGCGCTATACTTTCTTTACTATAAGGCAGTTCAGAGTCACTGCTGTGGGGGCGCTATATTGCATACTATAGGGGAGTACAGAGGGTCACGCTGGGGGGCTATACTTGTATTTCTATAGGGCAGTACAGATGCACGCTGTGGGGGGATAACTTGCATTACTATAGGGGGTACAGAGTCACTGCTGGGGGGGCGCTATATTTGGTCTTATTGGGGGCAGTAAGATGTCCTGCTGTGGGGGCGCTATACTTGTCATTATATAGAGGCATACAGATGTCACTGCTGTGGGGGGGCATACCTGTCATTACTATAGGGATACAGATTCACGCTGGGGGGGGCGCTATATTTGTAATTACAAAGGGGGCAGTACAGATGCACTGCTGTGCGGCGCTATACTTTCACTACTAAGGGGCATCAGATGTCACTTGGGCGGCTATACTTGTCACACTATGGGGCGACGTTTGTCTCGTTTGGGGGGGCGCTATATTGTCACTATATGGGGGCAGTACGATGTCACTGCTGGGGGGGGGCGTATACTTGTCATTACTATGGGGGCATACAGATGTCACTGCTGTGGGGGGAATATCTTGTCATTACTATAGGGGCGTACAGTGTCACTGCTGTGGGGGGCTATACTTGTCATTACTATGGGGCGTACAATGTCACTTTTGGGGGGGGCGCTTATTGTACTATTAGGGGCAGTACAGAGTCACTCTGTGGGGGGCGAATATTGCCCTATTTTAAATAGGGAGTAAAGTGCACTGCTGTGGGGGCTATATTTTGTCATATATAGGGGCAGTACAGATGTCACTGCTGTGGGGGGCGCTATACTTGTCATTACTATAGGGGCAGACAGATGTCAGCTGGGGGGGGCTTATCCCGTATTTACTATAGGGGTAGTACAGATGTCACTGCTGGGGGGCGCTATCTTTTCTTTATATGGGGCAGTACAGATGTCGCGCTGGGGGGGGCGCTTTTGTCCTATATAGGGGCATACAGATGTCACTGCTGGGGGGGGCGCATATTGGGTTTTACTATGGGGGCAGTACAGAGTCGCGGTGGGGGGCGCTATACTTTTCATTACTTTTGGGGAGTCAGTTCGCTGCTGTGGGGGGGCTAACTTGTCACTACTATGGGGGCATTACAATGTCACTGCTGTGGGGGGCTAAAAAAAACTTGTCACTCTATAGGGGCATCAGATGTCACTGCTGTGGGGGGCTATACTTGTCTTACAAAGGGGGCAGTACAGATTTTCCGGGGTTGGGGGGGCTATATTGCCCTTCTATGGGGCGTACAGATGTCACTGCGGTGGGGGGGCGCTATACTTGTCATTACTATAGGGGCAGTACAGATGTCACTGCTGTGGGGGGCGCTATATTTGCCCAAACATGGGGCAGTACATTGTCACGCTGTGGGGCCTATACTTGTCATTACTATAGGGGCAGTACAGATGTCACTGCTGTAGGGGCGCTATACCTGTCATTACTATAGGGGCAGTACAGATGTCACGTTTGGGGGGGGAGTAATTGTCCAAATATGGGGGCAGTACAGATTCCTCTGTTGGGGGAGCTTACTTTCTTTATATAGGGGCAGTCGTGTCCTGCGTGGGGGGCCTAAAATTGTCACTACTATGGGGCAGTCAGATGCAGCTGTGGCGGCGTATACTTTATTACTATGGGGCATACAATGCGTTTGCTGTGGGGGGGCTAACTTGTCATTATATGGGCAGTACAGATGTCACTGTTGGGGGGGCCTAATTTTGTCATTTTTTATGGGGGCGTACAGATGTCCTGCTGGGGGGGGCGCTATACTTGTCATTACTATGGGTAGTACAGTGTCATGTGTGGGGGAGATAACTTGCATACTATGGGGCATAAGTGTCACTGCTGTGGGGGGGCTATACTTGTCTTTACTAGGGGCATACAGAGTCACTGCTGGGGGGGGAAGATATACTTTCATTACTTGGGGCAGTACGTGTCATTTGCTGGGGGGGGCGCTAATTGTCACACTATGGGGAGTCAGATGTCACTCTGTGGGGGGCGCTAACTTTCATTACTATAGGGGTATACAGAGTCATGCGGGGGGCGCTATACTTGTCATTACTAGGGGGTAGTACAGATGTCATGCGTGGGGGGCTATATTTGGGGTCATTACTATAGAGGCATACAATTCACTGCTGTGGGGGCGTATACTTGTCATTACTATAGAGCGTAAATTCAGCTGTGGGGGAGCATATTATCTTACTATGGGGGGGCAGTACAGATGTCACTGGGGGGGGGCTTATTGTCTTTAATATGGGGGCAGTACAGTTTCACTGGTGGGGGGCGCTATACTTGTCATTACTTTTGGGGCGTACAGATTCCTGCGTGGGGGGCGCTAACATCATTACTTTTAGGGGCATTACGATTCATGCGTGGGGGGGAGTTTATACTTATCTTTACATAGGGCAGAAACAGATGTCGCTGCGTGGGGGGCGCTATACTTGTCTTTACATAGGAGCATAAAATGTCACGTGTGGGGGGCCTTACTTGTCACTACTTAGGGGCAGTACAGAGCATGCTGGGGGGGGAATTACTTTTTTTTACTATGGGGGGCGTACAGATGTCACTGCTGTGGGGAGCTAATTTTGTCATTCTTAGGGCAGTAAGATGCACTGCTGTGGGGGCGCTTACTTGTCATTAAATGGGGGCATACAGATGTCACTGCTGGGGGGGGGAGATTCTTGTCTTTAAAATAGGGCAGTACAGATGTCACTGCTGGGGGGGGCGTATATTTGTCATTACTAAGGGGATACAGAGTCGCTGCTGTGGGGGGCGCTATACTGTATTACTATAGGGGCAGACAGATTCACTGCTGGGGGGGACCAATATTTGTCATTACTTAGGGGCGTACAAGTAATGCTGGGGGGGAGCTATACTTGTCATTACTATAGGGGCAGTACAGATGTCACTTGGGGGGGGGCGCTATACTTGTCCTACTATGGGGGCATACAGATTCACGCGGGGGGGAGATTTACTTGCACTACTATAGGGGCAGTACAGATGTCACTGCTGTGTGGGGCCTATACTTGTCATACATAGGGCAGTCAGATGTCATGCTGTGGGGGGGATATATTGTCATTACTATAGGGGCAGTACCGATGTCACTGCTGTGGGGGGGCTTCTTGTATTACTATAGGGGCAGTACAGATGTCACTGCTGTGGGGAGCTAACTTGTCATTACTAGGGGGCATACAGATTCATGCTGTGGGGGCGCTATATTGTCATTCTATAGGGCGTACAATGTCACTGCTGGGGGGGAGATAACTTTCATTACTATGGGGGCAGTACGATTATGCTGTGGGGGGGTATATTGTCTTACATGGGGGCGTACAGATGTCGCTGCTGGGGGGGGCGCTATATTGCATACTATAGGGCAGTCAGATGTCATGTGTGGGGGAAGCTATACTTGTCATTACTATAGGGGCAGTACAGATGTCACTGCTGTGGGGGACGCTATACTTGTCATTATTTTGGGCAGTACGATGCCCCGCGTGGGGGGCGCTAACTTGTCTTTACTATGGGGGGCATTCAATGTCCTGCTGTGGGGGCGCTAATTGTCATTACTATGGGCAGTACAGATTCCTGCTGTGGGGGGAGCTAATTTGTCATTACTATAGGGGCAGTACGATGTCATGCGTGGGGGGCGTTTATACTTGTTTAATTGGGGGCGTACAGATTACTGCTGTGGGGGGCGCTATCTTGTCATTACTTGGGGCGTCAGTGTCAGCTTTGGGGGGCGCTATACTTTCACTACTATAGGGGCAGCAGATGCCCCTGCTGTGGGGGGGGGCTTTTTTTTGTTACTACTATGGGCAGTAAAGATGTCACTGTGTGGGGGCGCTTTTATTGTCACTTTTTGGGGGCGTAAGAGCCCCACTCTGTGGGGGGGCGCTATATTTGTTACTACTATAGGGGCAGTACAGATGTCACTGCTGTGGGGGCGCTATACTTGTCACTACTATAGGGGCAGTACAGATGTCACTGCTGTGTGGGGCGCTATATTTGTATTACATGGGCAGTACAGATGTCACGCGTGGGGGGGCCTATACTTGTCATTACAATAGGGGCGTACAGATGTCACTGCTGGGGGGGGCTTTACTTGTCACTACTATGGGGGCAGTACGATGTCACTGGTGGGGGGGGCGCTTATTTGTTACTACTAAGGGGCAGTACGATGTCACGTTTGGGGGGGCGCTATACTTGTCACTACTATAGGGGCAGTACAGATGTCACTGCTGTGGGGGGGCGCTATATTTGTTAAACTTGGGGGCATACGATGTCACTGCTGTGGGGGCCTATATTTGTCACTACATAGGGCGTACAGATGTCCTGCGGGGGGGCGCTATATTTCATTACTAAGGGGCAGACAGATTCATGCGGTGGGGGCGCTATATTGTCTTTACAATGGGGGCATAACAGATGCATGCTGGGGGGGGCGCTAACTTTCATTACTATAGGGGAAATACGATGCCATTGCTTGGGGGGGCGCTATACTTGTCTTTCTATGGGGGTAGTAAAGATGTCACTGCGTGGGGGGCTAATTTGTCTTCTATAGGGGCAGTACGATGTCATGCTGTGGGGGAGCTAACTTGCAACTATAGGGGCAGTACAGTGTCGCTGCTGGGGGGGGCGCTTACTTGTCTTTACTATGGGGGTTACAGATGTCACTGCTGTGGGGGGCCTATATTGTCATTATATAGGGCATTAAGATTAATGCTGTGGGGGCGCTATACTTGTCACTACTATAGGGGCAGTACAGATGTCACTGCTGTGGGGGCGCTATACTTGTCATTACTATAGGGGATACGATGTCACTGCTGGGGGGGGGAGCTAATTTGTCATTACTATAGGGGCAGTACAGATGTCACTGCTGTGGGGGGCGCTATACTTGTCATTATTTATGGGCAGTACAGATTCACTGCGTGGGGGGCGCTTACAGTATTACAATGGGGGCATTACGATGTCACTGCTGTGGGGGAGCTATATTACATTATTGGGGGGCATTACAGAGTCGTGCTGTGGTGGGCGCTATACTTGTCATTACTATAGGGGCAGTACAGATGTCCCTGCTGTGGGGGGCGCTATACTTGTCATTACTATAGGGGCAGTACAGATGTCACTGCTGTGGGGGCGCTATGTATTATTTTAAAGGGGCAGACAATGTAAGTTTTGGGGGGGACGCTATACGTATTACTATGGGGGCAGTACAGATTCCTGCTGGGGGGGACCATACTTGTCATTACTATGGGGCATACAGATGCCCTGCTGGGGGGGGCGCTTACTTGTTTTTTACTATAGGGGCAGTTAAATTTCACTGCTGTGGGGGCGTATACTTGTCATTACTATGGGGGGCATACAGTGCACTGTGTGGGGCGTTTTAAATTTCACTACAGGGGGCAGTACAGATGTCCGCGTGGGGGAGTATACTTGTCATTACTATAGGGGCAGTAAATGTCACGCGTGGGGCGTTATATTTGTCATTCTATAGGGGCAGTACGATGTCGGGTTGGGGGCGCAAATACTTGTCTTACTAAGGGGAGTACATTCCCCTGCTGGGGGGGGCGCTTACTTGTCATTAAAATAGGGGCAGTACGAGGTCACTGCTTGGGGGCGTATATTATCTTTACTATGGGGGCAGTACAGATGTCACTGCTGTGGGGGCCTATACTTGTCATTAATTGGGGGCAGTACAGATGTCATGTGGGGGGGGCGCTATATTGCACTACTATAGGGCAGTACAGATGTCACTGCGTGGGGGGGCACTATTTTTGTTTTACACTATAGGGGCGTACAATGTCACTGCTTTGGGGGGGGGGGGGGCGTAAAAATTTCACTACTTTTTAGGGGCAGTCAGATTCACTGCGTGGGGGGGCGCTATATTGTTACACTATGGGCCATCCCCACGGCATAGGCAAATACCGGCCGGGTTTTGCCGGGGGGTTTTTTTCCCTGTTTTGCGCCCGTCCCCACGGCCCCCGGGGGGGGGGGGGGCGGTTTTTCTTTCGATGAGCGGAGAACACCCCCCCCCCTCCCATTGAGAAGACCCCGGACGGAAGATGGTGCTTTCTCAATTTTTTGCCCTGGCCCCGGGGGGGAAAACCCCGGCTGGGGGGACAGTGGGACTGCTCCCGGGGTTTTCCATAGAGCAAAATTGTGAAAACCGGGCAAACCGGCTAAAAAACCCGGGCGAAAAACCGTGCTGTGAGGAATGCCCATTGGGCGTACAGAGTCACTCTGGGGGGGGGGCCTACACTCTTTATCTATTGGGGCACTGTCACTTTTGAATTTTAAGGGAACCAACAAGATAAGTGGAGGTTCTCCCAAAATGGAGGTAGGGGGATTATTTCATGATTACATGTTAAATGAAAAACACTGGGTAAAATGACATGGAGAAGGACTTGGGAAATCCTGGTGGACGAAAACTTAATTTAGCAGACGTGTGGGCACAGCGCCAAAGCAAATAGGATCATGGGGGCTTTTAAAAGGGGGATAGATGCACATGATAAAAACATTATTCCCCCATTATCAAGTCACGGTCAGCCCACACGGGGAATTGTGTACATTTTGGGCCCCTGCACGAAAGAAGAGAGCTTGACAGGTAAAAGGCGGGCAACAAAAATAATAAAAAAGGGCGGGGTGGACACAGTACCAAAAAAGATTGGAAGTTTTTGGTTTTTTTAATTTAGTTTAGAGAAAAGACGCTTCGGGGGGCATAATACTATTTTAAATATATCAGGTGTCCATATCTCCCCCAAGATCTATTTTACCCAAACTGACTGAAAAAAGGGGGCACCCTTACGTCTGGGGGGAAAGAAGTTTCTCAAAAACTAAAAAAGGGATTCTTTACTGAAAGGCATGAGACTGTGGAATCGCTGCCAGGGGAATTTGGGTCAGGGAATTAAAATAACGGAGTTCAAAAGGGTCTGGATACATTTCTAAAAGAAAATTTTAAAAAAGTTCTGTGATCGGGATTCGGAGGGGGCCCCTGGATACATTTCTGATGAAATAATATAACAAGTTATGGATCGATTCTGGAGAAGGGTCTGGATAATTTTCTAGTTAAAATATTACAATTTATGTGACCATTCGGAGAAGGGTTGGATAAATTTCTAGATTTTAAATAAAACAATTATAGTGCCCCAGATTCTGGAGAAGGGTCTGGAAAATTTTCTAGTGTTTTAATTAACAAGTTAAGTGACCAGGTTTCTGGAGAAGGGGTCTGGAAAATTTCTAGGTTTAATAAAAAAAAGTTACAGTGATCAGGATTTCTGGAGGGGCGGGATACATTACTAGATGTAATAATATAACAAGTTATAAAGACCGGGATTCTGGAGAAGGGTCTGGAGACATTTCTAGATGTAATATAACAAGTTATAGTGAACAGGATTCTGGAGAAGGGTCTGGATACATTTCTAGATGTAATAATAGAACAAGTTATAGTGACCGGGAGCACAGTAGTCTGAACTGGATAGATGTCTGTCTTTTTTCGGCATTACACACTATGTAACTATGGTAGCTGTCTAGGTAAAACTGATGTATTGCATAATTTTTAGTGCAGGGTGAGGGGATGGAGCAGGATCCGGGGTATCTCTATTTAGTCTTCTTTTTATCCTATTCACGTGACAATTAAGCTCCACTGAGTATAATAAACTTTAAAAAAACAAAAACAGATGGTGGTCGTAAATGACAGATGATGCCTCCTCTATGTGAGTCTACATTTTGTAACTTTCAAGCCCTGTCATCACTGATTCTACTGGGATGTCATCAATGTAACTTTATGTGATGTGTTTGCAAAGTTGATTCATTCATACTAAACTGATCTGTAGATATGGACAGTTGTCATAAACTCCAGTTTTCCTAATTCACATTTGGCGGCGTCGGCGGGATTATACGCATTACTATAAAGTGTTGTAGGATTCGACTCCTGTGCAGTGTTTCCATGGTTATGTGTGTGGATCTCATTTCTACATGTTTTCCTTTCAACTTGAGCGCATACTAAACAGAACAAGAAGGGCCACATGTATGAAAACTGTCTTGGTCTAAAACTTTCTTTGTAGCCCATAGCAACCAATCAGAGCGCCCATTTCATATAGTGCTCTGGAAAAATGAGAGGGGCGCTGCTTAGTTACTATGGGCAACAAAGAGAGTTTGAGTCCTAGACAGTTTTCATACATGTGGCCCTAAGTGTCTCCAACCATATTCAATGGAAGCCTTCTTTCTAATGATTTGGAGAGCTCAGCAGGATGATGGGCATTGCTATAAAGTGTTGGTGGAGTTGGCTTCAGTCCAATGTTACCAGAGAAATGTTTGGATATCTGTGTCTCTACCTTTATTGAGCTCATACTAAACAGAAGAATTGAAGGGTTACATGTCTCCGGCCATGAATCAGTGGACACATTGGGCGACATGTAAGAAAACTGTCTTGGTCTAAGACTTTCTTTGTTGCCCACAGCAACCGATCAGAGTTCCCCTTTCATTGTTTCAGAGCTCTATAGGAAATGAAAGGGGAACTCTGGTTGCTATGGGCAAAGAAGAAAGTCTTAGATCAAGACGTTTTCTTACATGTGGCCCATTCTTTCTAATGATTTGGCGAGCTCAGCGGGATGATGTGTATTACTATAAAGTGTTTGTTGTATCGACTCCTGTGCACCAGGCATATGTGTGTAGATCTCGTTCCTACCCAAGTGAAAAAAATCTGTGTGGCCTCCATTATTTCCCGGCGCTGCCTTAACTCTCTTGGGCATGGAGGTAACTAGAGCTTCACAGGTTGCAGCCACTGGAAACCTCTTCCCTCCTCCATGACGACATCACGGAGCTGGTGGATGGTAGAGACCTTGCGCTCCTCCACCTTCTGTTTGAGGAGGCCCCACAGATGCTCCATAGGGTTTAGGTCTGGAGACGCTTGGCCAGTCCAGCACCTTTACCCTCAGTCTCTTTAGCAAGGCAGTGGGGGTCTTGGAGGTGTTTGGGGTCGTTATCATGTTGGATACTGCCCTGCGGCCCAGAAGGGAGGGGATCATGCTCTGCTTCAGGATGTCACAGTACATGTTGGCATTCATGGTTCCCTCAATGAACTGTAGCTCCCCACAGCCGGCAGCACTCATGCAGCCCCAAACCATGACACCTCCACCACCATGCTTGACTGTAATAGACACACTTGTCTTTGTCCTCCTCACCTGGTTGCCCACACACGATTGATACCATCTGAACCAAAAAAGTTTATCTCAGTCTCATCAGAGCACAGGACATGGTTCCAGTAATCCTTGTCCTTAGTCTGCTTGTCTTCAGCAAACTGTTTGCCTCTTTCATCTTTAGAAGAGGCTTCCTTCTGGGATGACAGTCATGCAGACTAGTTTGCTGCAGTGTACAGCATATGGTCTGAGCACTGATAGGCTGACCCCCACCCTTGTAACCTCTGCAGCAATGCTGGCAGCACTCATCTCTGGATATGACGCTGAGCATGTGCACTCAACTTCTTTGGTCGACCATGACGAGGCCTGTTCTGAGTTAAACCTCTGTATGGTCTTGATCAATGAGCTACAGCTCAGTGTCAGGGTGATGGCATCTTCTTATAGCCTCGACCATCTTTATATGGGGAAACAATTCTTTTTTTAAGATCCTCAGATGGTTATTTGTCATGAGGAGCCTTGTTGAACTTCAAGTGACCAGTATGAGAGCGTGTGAAAGCAATAACACCAAATTTATCGCACCTGCTCCTCATTCATACCTGAGACCTTGTAACACTAAACATGACACCTTGAGGGAAAATAGCAAATTGGGAACAATTTGTCTATATTCACTTTGGAGTGTTCTCAGGGACCTAAGTAGGATTCATAGGGTCCCATAGCAAATTGAGATGGTGTCCCACCAGCTAATGACAATAAACTAAAATAGCAGCGTAAGTAAAATGAATTAAAGATATAAATAATGCTGCCATATATCAGGGAACTCAAATAGTACTGCTAGATAGCTTTAAACCAGCTGTTGTTGTACATGAGTGGACCCTGAGTTTTAGACATAAATGGCTGCATGTTGAGTTATGTTGAGGGCACACTAAATGTACACTGTTATACAAGCTGTACACTGACTACTTTACATCTTCCCATAAAAACATATAATCAAATATCTACAAAAATGTGAGAGGTTTACTCACTTTTGTGAGATGCTTTAGGTGGATCTCATATCTAGCTATTTTCCATTTCAATTTGAGCTCATAGTAAACAGAACAATTATACGGTCTGGTGTTTCTGGTCATGAATCAGTTGATGTATTTCTAATTATTATTTGGCGTGGTCGTCGGGATAATGTGCATTAATATAAAAAAAAATTGTAGGTGACTTTGTGCAGTGTTACCATGTTATGTGTGGATATATGTTCATTTCTTCCTGTCATGAGCTCATACTAAACAGAACAATTGTAGGGTTAATTTCTCCAACCTTGAAGGCATTCTTTATAATGATTTGGCGAGCTCGGCGGGATGATGTGCATTTCTATAGTGTTGGTAAAATTGACTCCAGTGCATTGTTACCAGGGAAAAGTGTGGATATATTTTTGTTTCTACCTGTCTTGAGCTCATAATAACAAGAACAATTGTAGGGTTAAGTGTCTCCAGCCATGCATTTGGTGAGCATTACTATACAGTGTTGATGTAGGTGACTACTGTGCAGAATTACCAGGGATATATATTCATTTCTACCCATCATAAGCTCATACTAAACAGAACAACTGTAGAGTTTAGTGTCTCCAGACACAAATCAGTGAAAGTATTCTTTCTAATGATTTGACGAGCTCGGCAGGATGATGTTCATTACTATAAAGTGATGATGGAGTTGACACCTAAGGATATGTGTGAAATTATGTTCCTTTCTACCATTCTTGAGCTCATACTAAACAGAACAATTGTAGAGTTGAGTGTCTCCAGCCATAAATCAGTGGAAGCATTCTTTCTAATTATTTGGCGCACTCGACGGGATAATGTGCATTACTATAAAGTGTAGAATTGGACTTCTGTACAATGTCAACACAGATATGTGTGGAGATCTGATAATGTCTATCTGACTTCCCTTCAACTGAGCTCATACTAAACAAAACAATTGTAGGGTTAAGTGCCTGCAGTCATGAGTTAGTGAGAGTATTCTTTTAATGATTTGGTGAGCTCGGCGGGATGATGTGCATAATCCTATAGAGTGTTGATGGAGTTGATTTTGATGCAGTGTCACCAAGGATATGTGTGAAAATATGTTCATTTCTACTTGTTTTGAGCTCATACTAAACAGAACAATTGTGGGGTTAAGTGTCCCCAACCATAAATCAGTGGACACATCCTAATTGTTTGGCTAGGTCACCAGGATAATGTGCATTACTATGAAGTGTAGTATTGGATTCCTGTGCAGTGTTAGCAGGGACATGTGTGGAGATCTGTTAATTTCTACCTGACTTCACTTCAACTTGAGATTTAACTAAACAGAACAATTGTAGAGTTGAGTGTCTCCAAACATAAATCAGTGGAAGCATTCTTTATAATTATTTGGCGCACTCGGCGGGATAATGTGCATTACTATAAAGTATAGAATTGGACTGTGCAATGTTAACAGGGATATGTGTGGAGATCTGATAATGTCTATCTGACTTCCCTTCAACTGAGCTCATACTAGACAAAACAATTTTAGGGTTAAGTGTCTGCAGCCATGAGGTAGTGAAAGTATTCTTTTAATGGTTTGGCGAGCTCGGCGGGACGAGGTGCATTCTACTCGCGAGTGTCGAGGGAGTGGATTATGATGCAGCGTCACCCCGGATACGCGTGAAACTAGGTTCAATTCTCCCCATTGTGAGCTCATACTTAACAGAACCATTGGAGGGATAAGTGACTCCAACCATAAATCAGTGGAAGCATCTTTTCTAATTATCTGGCTACATCGGTGGGATAATGTGCATCACTATAAAGTGTAGGATTGGATTCCTGTGCAGTGTTAGCAGGGATATGTGTGTAGATCTGTTAATTTCTACCTGACTTCACTTCAATTTGAGCTTTAACTAAACAGAACAATTTTGGAATTAAGTGTCTCCAGCCATAAATCACTGAAAGTATTCTTTCTAATGATTTGGCGAGCTCGGCGGGATGATGTGCATTATACTAAAGAGTGTTGATGGAGTTGACTTTAATACAGCGTCACCAAGGATATGTGTGAAAATATGTTCATTTCTACCTGTCTTGAGTTCATACTAACCAGAACAATTGTAGAGTTTAGTGTCTCCAGCCAGAAATCAGTGTAAGCATTCTTTCTAATTATTTGGCGCGCTCGACGGGATAATGTTCATTACTATAAAGTGTTGTAGGACTGGACTTCTGTGCAATGTTAAGGATATGTGTGGAGATCTATTAATTTCTACCTAACTTCCCTTCAACTTGAGCTCATACTAGACAAAACAATTGTAGGGTTAAGTGTCTGCAGCCATGAGTTAAAGTATTCTTTTAATGGTTTGGCGAGCACGGCGGGATGATGTGCATTATACTATAGAGTGTTGATGGAGTTGACTTTGATGCAGCATCACCAAGGATATGTGTGGATATATGTTCATTTGTACCTGTTTTGAGCTCATACTAAACAGAACAATTGTAGGGTTAAGTGTCTCCAACCATAAATCAGTGGAAGCATTCTTTCTAATTATTTGGCTAGGTCGCCAGGATAATGTGCATTACTGTGAAGTGTAGGATTGGATTCCTGTGCAGTGTTAACAAGGATATGTGTGGAGATCTGTTCATTTCTACCTGACTTCACTTCAACTTGAGCTTTAACTAAAGAGAACAAATGTGGAGTTAAGTGTCTCCAGCCATAAATCAGTGAAAGTCTTCTTTCTAATGATTTGGCGAGCTTGACGGGATGATGTGAATTGCTATATAGTGTTGATGGAGTTGACACTATGCAGTGCCACCAAAGATATGTATGAATAAAATATATGTTCATTTCTACCTGTTGTGGGCTCATACTAAACAGAACAATTGTAGAGTTTAGTGTCTCCAGACACAAATCAGTGAAAGTATTCTTTCTAATGATTTGACGAGCTCGGCAGGATGATGTTCATTACTATAAAGTAATGATGGAGTTGACACCTGTGCAGAGTCACTAAGGATTGGTGTGAATTTATGTTGCTTTCTACCAGTCTTGAGCTCATACTAAACAGAACAATTGTAGAGTTGAGTGTCTCCAGTTATAAATCAGTGGAAGCATTCTTTCTAATTATTTGGCGCACTCGGCAGGATAATGTGCATTACTATAAAGTGTAGAATTGGAATTCTGTGCAATGTTAACAGGGATAAGTGTGGAGATCTGTTAATGTCTACCTGACTTTCCTTCAACTTGAGCTCATACTAGACAAAACAATTGGAGAGTTAAGTGTCTGCAGCCATGAGTTAGTGAAAGTATTCTTTTAATGAGTTGTCGAGCTCGGCGGGATGAATTGCATAATACTATAGAGTGTTGATGGAGTTGACTTTGATATGTGTGAAAATTTGTTCATTTCTACCTGTTTTGAGCTCATACTAAACAGAACAATTGTAGGGTTAATTGTTTCCGACCATAAATCAGTGGAAGCATTCTTTCTAATTATTTTGCTAGGTCACCAGGATAATTTGCATTACTATAAAGTGTATTGTATTGGATTCTTGTGTAGTGTTAGCAGGGATATGTGTGGAGATCTGTTAATTTCTACCTGACTTCACTTCAACTTGAGCTTATACTAAACAGAACAATTGTAGGGTTAAGCGTCTCCAGCCATAAATCAGTGAAAATATTCTTTTGCGAAAATATGATTTGGCGAGCTCGGCGGGATGATGTGCATTCCTATAAAGTGTTGGTAGAATTGACTCCTGTGCATTGTTACAAGGGATATGTGTGTAGATCTGTTAACTTCTTCCTGTCTCGAGTTCATATTAAACAGAACAATTGTAAGATTACGTATCTCCGGCCATAAGTCAGAGAAGGCATTATTTTTAATGATTTGGCGAGCTCGGCGGGATGATGTGCATTGCTATAAAGTGTTGGTAGAATTGACTCCTGTGCATTGTTACAAGGGATATGTGTGGATATCTGTTAACTTCTTCCTGTCTCAAGCTCATATTAAGCAGAACAACTGTAATGTTAAGCATCTCCAACCATAAATCAGTGGAGGCATTCTTCCCAATGATTTGGCGAGCTCGGCGGGATGATGTGCATTACTATGTTGTTGGTGGGATTAACTTCTGTACAGTCTTACCAGGAATGTGTGTGAATCTTATTTCTACCTGTCTTCACATCATCTAGAGCTCATACTAAGCAGAGCAATTGTAGGTTTAAGTATTTCCAGCCATGAGTCAGTGGAGGTATTTATAGAGTAAGCATCACTTACAGCCGCCATAGAGTTGATCCGGTCGATGTAATAGTCTGGCCAGCTGGTAGCGAGCTTATTCGGATCCTCTTGTTCCTGCAACAAATATAATTGAGAAAAAGAAAGGTCAAGAAGGGGCTGAGAGATTATTGACTTTCATCATTGAACAGTAAAGTATCGGGCAGGATCACAGTGTGTTCTGTAAACATCTACGTTCAAGCCTCGGGGTCTGCATCATTCACTTTCCTTCAGGGTCTATTTCTTATTGGATAATTCACAAATGACCTATTAGATCTTGATTAATGTTTTGTATAAAAGGACGGTTAGACCTTCAGAATCAGTTCTTTTAGAAAGCTCAAGCCACAGCAACACCTGGTTACACTGTATCTCTTTAGCTTGTTCTATGACTAAATTAAGACATAGTTTTTCTAAAACAGTCACCAGATGGGATGTTATAAAACCGGAATATGTTTGCATAGATTAAAAAAGATGATTAAATAATAATTAATATTAATAAAAGGAGAAGAGAAAAAGAAGAAGGAGACGTAAGAGAAGAGATGCAAAGCATCATCAGAAGTTCATGGGGCTTGTTTATTGGTACAGTCTACATAAGACCGGTCTTTAGAGAGGACACTTCCAAATTTTGCAGTTCACTTGTCGGCTTTGCTGCAAAGACTCGGACAAAATGAGCAGAGTCATCTCTATCGTGAAAAGATTGGGTCAATATAGTAATCTCATCATGAGAGGAAGGGGTCATCAGAGTCATCGCATTATGAAAGGGAGAGGTCATCAGAGTCATCTCATCATGAGAGGGAGGGGTCACCAGAGTCATCTCGTTACCAGTAGAGGGCAGGGTCATCAGAGTCATCTCATCATTAGAGGAAGAGGTCATCAGAGTAATCTCATCATTAGAGGGAGGGTTCAGCAGAGTAATCTCATTATCAGTAGAGGGCAGGGTCATCAGTCATCTCATCATTAGAGGGCGGGGTCAGCAGAGTCATCCATTATTATTAGAGGAAGAGGTCAGCAGAGTCATCTCACCATTAGAGGGAGAGCAGAGTCATCTAATAATTAGAGGGAGAGGTCAGCAGAGTCACCTCATCATTAGAGGGAGGGGTCAGCAGAGTCATCTCATTATCATTAGAGGGACAGGTCATCAGAGTCATCTCATTATCATTAGAGGGAGGGGTCATCAGAGTCATCTCATTATCATTAGAGGAGGGATCAGCAGATTCATCTCATCATTAAAGGAAGAGGTCAGCAGAATCATCTCAACATTAGAGGGAGAGGTCAAGCAGAGTCATCTCATCATTAGAGGGAGGGGTCAGCAGAGTCATCTCATCATTAGAGGAAGGGGTCAGCAGAATCATCTAATCATTAGAGGGCAGGGTCAGCAGAGGCATCTCATTATTATTAAAGGGAGGGTTCAGCAGATTAATCTCATCATTAGAGGGAGGGGTCAGCAGAGTCATATCATCATTAGAGGGAGGGGTCAGCAGAGTCATCACATCATTAGAGGGAGTGGTCAGAGAGCATCTCATCATTAGAGGGAGGGGTCAGCAGTCAACTCAACATTAGAGGGAGCGGTCAGCAGAGTCATCTCATCATAAGAGGGCGGGGTCAGCAGAGTCATCTCATCATAAGAGGGTGGGGTCAGCAGAGTCATCTCATCATAAGAGGGTGGGGTCAGAAGAGTAATCTCATCATAAGAGGATGAGGTCATCAGAGTCATCTCATCTTAAGAGGGTGGGGTCAGCAGAGTAATCTCATCATCATTAGAGGGAGGGGTCAGCAGTTTTTATCTCATCATTTTGAGGCTTTGGTAACATTTTAAACACACAGATAAGCCTGGGTCCGCAGCTCCCCTGTCACTCCATGGTTTTTGGGGAGGGGTTGCGCTCAAATTATTCCTCAGTTTCTATATGACATTTATCTGTTAAATCACATATTTTTCAACTGCATTAAAGCGCACACTCCCGCTGCATATTGAAAATGTGAACAAAGGCGGCGTTTTCCCAATTGGCCGCCCCATGCGTCCTATTTCCCTGTAACTCTGTGCTTTTGAAGCTACGCACAGAAAAACCCCCCCCGGGGTCAGGGGGGGCCGGGGTCACCACCCCCACCAGTTGTAATTTTGTGATTGTGTCGAGATGAAGTGATCCAGAGTTTCTAGAGCAGAAGAATTTGCAATATTTATTTTTTATTCTGTATTTCTCTGTTCTGCAGAAGCCCCCCCCCCCCCACAATCCTCCGGCTTCTAGTGATATAAGCCCCCCCGATGTCTCTACCAGGTGTCTCCGCTCGTCAGGCCCGGGATTACCAATATTGCTTTCGCTGGTGGAGCAGACTTTCCTGCTCGGAGGCGCGGGGGTCACCACTTCTACAGTTTCCTCGTCCACACGGATCTCCCGCATCTTGGATCCAGAGAGTGGATTATTCATTATATATTAGAACAAAATCCTCCATCAATCTAAGAGCGGAGAAAGGCAACGTGCTCTGTATGGCTTCATAGACCACACGAATCAAAAGGGGGTAAAAACCAAAACCCAAGGGTGATGGGAAAAAAAGGGGAGGAAGGGGGGTTAATGGTAGAACTGCCCTTGGTTAAGATGGAGGAACTTGTGAGAAAGCCCAAAAGACGTAGACTGTCCTCTGGTGGCCAAGACTGGACTCTGAAGACAAGGGGTCCACTGGGGAAAAAGAAAAGGGGGGGCCTCCCCTCATCCTGAAAAAGGGGGCTGGTGTCATCTACAGATGGAGGAGCTTATGGGAAAGCCCAAAGGACGGGGAATGTCCTCTGGTGGCCAAGAGTGGTCTCTGAAGATGAGGGTCCACTGACAAGATGGGGTAACTTGATGGAGGAACTTGTGAGAAAGCCCAAACAATGTCCTCTAGTGGCCAAGAGTGGAAACGGAAGATGGGAGGTCCACTAACAAAAAGGGGTAACTTGATGGAGGAACTTGTAAGAAAGCCCAAAAAATTGTCCTCTAGTGGCCAACGGTGGACACGGAAGATGGGGGGGTCCACTAACAAAATGTAAATGGGGTAACCCTCACCCCTACATTTTGCTGCTATAGGAGGACCAGGTGTCATCGAAAGATAGGGGGACTTGTGAGAAAGCACAAAACATTGTCCTCGAGTGGCCAAGAGAGGACTCTGAAGACAAGGGGTCCACTGGGAAAATGTAAAGGGGTACCCTCACCCTCATCCTGTAATGGGAGGACATGGTGATTAATCTACTAATTGAGCGAGGCTATATGGGAAAGCCCATAGGACAGGCGATAGGGCCAAGAGTCTGGCCTCTAAGGATAGGGATCCACAGACAAGATACGGGGTATACATTGATGGAGTAACTTTTGAGAAAGCCCAAACAATGTCCTCTAGTGGCCAAGAGTGGAAACGGAAGATGGGAGGTCCACTAACAAAAAGGGGTAACTTGATGGAGGAACTTTAAGAAAATGAGCCAAAAAATTGCCATCTAGATAGGCCCACGGTGGACACGGAAGATGGGGGGGTCCACTAACAAAATGTAAATGGGGTAACCCTCACCCCTACCTTTTGCTGCTATAGGAGGACCTGGTGTCATCGAAAGATAGGGGGACTTGTGAGAATGCCCAAAACATTGTCCTCGAGTGGCCAAGAGAGGACTCTGAAGACAAGGGGTCCACTGGGAAAATGTAAAGGGGTACCCTCACCCTCATCCTGTAATGGGAGGACATGGTGTCATCTACAGATGGAGGAGCTTATGGGAAAGCCCAAAGGACGGCGAATGTGGCCAAGAGTGGACTCTGAAGATGAGGGTCCACTGACAAGATGGGGTAACTTGATGGAGGAACTTCTTGGAAAGCCCAGAACAATGAGGTCCTCTATGGCACAAGAGGTGGAAACGGAAGATGGGAGGTCCACTAACAAAAAGGGGTAACTTGATGGAGGAACTTGTGAGAAAGCCCAAGAAATTGTCCTCTAGCCTAGTGGCCAAGGGTGGACACGGAAGATGAGGGGGTCCACTAACAAAATGTAAATGGGGTAACCCTCACCCCTAACTTTTGCTGCTATAGGAGGACCTGGGGGGACTTGTGAGAAAGCTCAAGACATTGTCCTTGAGTGGCCAAGAGTGGACTCTGAAGACAAGGGGTCGACTGGGAAAATGTGAAGGGGTAACCTCACCCTCATCCTGTAATGGGAGGACATGGTGTCATCTACAGATGGAGGAGCTGATGGGAAAGCCCAAAGGACGGGGAATGTCCTCTGGTGGCCAAGAGTGGACTCTGAAGATGTGGGTCCACTGACACGAGGGGGGTAACTTGATGGAGGAACTTGTGAGAAAGCCCTAAAAATTGTCCTCTACTGGAGAAGGGTGGCCACAGAAAATGTGGGAGGGGGGGGTCCATCTAAACAAAAATGTAAATGTATTAACCCCTCACACACCCACCTTTGTGCTGCTAAGGGAGGATCTGGTGTCATCTACAGATAGGGGGACTTGTGAGAAAGCCCAAGACATTGTCCTCTGGTGACCAGTGTGGACACTGATAAAATGGGGCCACCCTAGCCCCCACCTCATCCTGTTATGGGAAGACCTGCTTTCTTCTGAAAGGGGCAGGACCATCTCTGCCAGGATTCCCTCTTACCTTGGCCCACATTGTATGTCACGGCTGAGAGCGCTATGGTGGCCCCTCTGGTTGAGTGTTTTAGGAGCCACATCATTGTCAGCCTGTCTCATTTTCAGGGGGTGCCCTCTGCCGGAGAGCAGACTTTGGATCCCCCCCCACACGTTGTACGAAGAAACGTCTTCCATGTTCCTCTCACCAACTTTCTAGAAAATAACTGAATAGAGATAATGTTCTAACATATGCCCCGCCTATTAAACTATAGGCCACACCTCTAAATGTAAGTAACCCAATGCCCTGGGACACATAAAAGTACCAGCCCCAGTGCCCACAGTGCAAGATACTGTATGATCCATGATGCCCCCATAACAGTGACATTCCTACTGCCCCCATCATAGTATTATTCCCACCGGTATACCACTGGGGTTGTTTAGAGGATTTGCTGCCCCTCCCGGGGGTGTGAGGGTTCTCCCAGATCACTGAGGGTCTCCTGGACACTGTCATAGAGTAGAGCAGGGACCCCGCGGTGCTGTCGCTTATATCTGACCCAGGTTATGGACTATTAAGCGACTGCCTGGATTCTGCAGCTCTCGGGGGCGTCTGTTATAATTCCCCCAGGTGACACCGAGCCGCCTCCGCTGCGGAGCACATTTTGGACATAGCAGCCAAGATCACTGCCTGGTGACGTCCTCCCACGAACAAGCAGCTGCCCTGTTCCATGAAGGAGGCACACGAGTCTGGTCAATAGTGGAACAGTGATAACAAACCTGGAAAAAAGATCCCCAAGCTTCTGAACAGCAGAAGCTGCTCCCATCCTCATCCGGTGCAGACACAGGGGGCACCACACGGGCACCAGGGAGACCAGCAAAGAGGGGAAGCGCTCTCATGTTCTCCTGCACCATTTGACATCTGTCCCCTTAAAAAAGAACCGAACTGTGTGGGCGGGGTCAGCTCTGAGCCCCAATGACAGCTCCAATAGGGTCACCCTGCTCCCCTGGCAAGATCTGCTCCCTGGTGAATATGGAAGCGAGGGCCCTAGAGCAAAGATTCCAAAGGGCCACAAATGGCAGAAGGGCCTGGAGGTCGCTTCCTCTCCTGCCCTGACCCAGGAGACGTCTATAGCTACTGCGAGGAGCCCAACCTGGACTGAGACCCAGGGCCCCGCAGCAGACGCACATTCTGGGGGCCCAAGTCCTGCCCTGCAGAAGATCCAGACCTAACCCAGCATCTAGAAATGCAGCAGCCCCCATGTGATGTTACTCAAATTATTCCACCTGGGTGATAAGGCATTCTAGGACCAAGTATCTACTCCTAATCCTGTGTCCTACATGGTCTGCTGATAGCTGTGTATTCTAATCCTATCCAGTGTCATACCGTCTGCTGACTGTGTATCTACTCCTATCCTGTGGGATAACAGTCCTGCTGGCTGTGTATCATAATCCGAATCATGTTGGATAAACCGTCTGCTGACTGTGTCTCTAATCCTATCCTGTGCGATAACCGTTTCAGCTGAATCCATTCGTATCTAATCCGAGTCCTGTGAGACATACCATCTGCCGATTAGCCATGTATCTAATCACAATCCTGTGTGATACTGAGCTGTGTATCTAATCCTAATCCTGTGTGATACCGTCTGCTGAGCTGTAATAATCTAATCCTATCCTGTGTTATACCCTCTGCTGAGAGCATGTATCTAATCTATCCTGTTGTGATACCGTCTGCTGAGCGTGTATACTAATCCTATCCTGTGTGATACAGTCTGCTGAGCTGTGTATCATAATCCAATCCATTGGGATAACCGTCTGCTGAGCTATGTATCTACAATCCTATCCTGTGTGATCCGTCTGCTGAGCTGTGATCCTAAATCATACCTGTTGTATAACCGTCTGCTGAGCTGAGTATCTAATCCTAACCTGTGTGATACCCCGTCTGCTGAGACTGTGTATATAATCCAATCCTGTTTGATACCGGTCTGCCTGAACAGTGTATCTAATCCTATCCTGTGTGATACCGTCTGCGAGCTAAGTATCTAATCCTATCCTGTGTGATATCCAGTCTGCTGAGCTGTGTAGCTACATCCTACCTGTGTGATACTAGGCTGCTGAGCATGTGTAATCTAATCCTATCCTGGTGTGATATACCGTCAGCTGTGAGCTATGTATCTATTCCTATCCTGTGTGAGTACCGTCTGCCTTAGGCTGTGAATCTAATCCTATCCTGTGTGTACCGTTCTGCTGGACTATGTATCTAAATCAAATCCTATCCTGTGTGATACCGTCTTGCTGAGCTATAGTATCCTATTCCTATCCTGTGGGATACAGTCTGCTGAGCTGTGTATCTAATTCTATACCTGTGTGATAAACCGCTCTGCTGAGCTGTGTATCAAATCGTATCCTGTGAGAATATACTGTCCTTTCTGAGCCCTATCTAATCCTATCCTGTATGATACTGTCTGCTAGAGCCATAATCTAATCCTATCCTGTATGATACAGTACGTTCTGCTGGAGACCTGGTATCTAATCCTATCCTGATATGATACTGTCTTGCTGATTACCATGTACTAATCCTATCCCTGTATGATTACTGTCATGCTGAGCCATGTATCTAACCCTATCCAGTGTTGATACTGGTCTGCTGAGCCTGTGTATTCTACCCCATCCTGTTGTGATAACTGTCTGCTGAGTCATTGTGTATCTAACCCTACTCCTGTGTGACATACTGTCTGATGAGGCTGTGATCTAACCCTATCTCTTGTGTGGATACGTCTAGCTGACTGTGTATCTAATCCTATCGCAGTGTGATACCATCATGCTGAGCTGTGTATCAATCGTATCCTGTGTGATATGTCTTCTGAGCCCTGTATCTAATCCTATCCTGTATGATACTGTCTGCTGAGCCATGTACTAATCCTATCCTGTATGATACTGTCTGCTGAGACCAATGTCTAAAAGTCTAAACCTCTATCAGTGTGATACTGTCTGCTGAAGGATCCCATGACTATCTAACCCTATCCTGTGTGATACTGTCCTGCTGAAACTGTGTATTCTAATCCTAATCCCTGTGTTATACTGTCTGCTGAGCTGTGTATCTAACCCTATCCTGAGTTGATACCGTCCTCTGAGCTATGTACTTACTCCTATCCTTTGTGATACACGTCTGCTGAGGCTGTGTATCTAATCCTAACCTGGTGATACTGTCTGCTTGAGCGGTGTATCTAACCTATCCTGTGTGATACCCGTCTGCTGAGCTTGTATCTAATCCTATCCTGTGTGATCCTGTCCTGCTGACTGTGTATCTAAATCCTAACCCTAGTGATACTGTCTGCATGAGCATGTAACCTTATCCTATCCTATGTGATACTGATACTGCTGACCCATGATCTAACCCTAATCCTGTGTGATATCTGTCTGCTGAGCTTGTGTAAACTAACCCTATCCTGGTGATATCAGGTCCTGCATGGAGCTTTTAATCTAACCCTATCCCTGTGTGATACTGTCTTGCTGAGCTCTGTGTACTCTTACCCTATCCTGGTGATACTGTCCTGCTGAGCTGTGTATCTAATTCCATCCTAGTGGTGATAACACTTATCTGCTGGAGGCTGTGTATCTAATCGTATCCTGTTGTGATGAACTGTCTTCTGAGCCACTGTAGCTATATCCTATCTGTATGAGATACTGTCGCTGAGCCGTGTATATAATCCGATCCTGTTATGATACTGATCTGCTGACCATGTATCTAATCCTATCCTGTCATGATAAAGGTCCTGCTGAGCCATGTAGCTAACCCTATCACTTGTGATACTGTCTGCTGAGCTGATGACAAACCCTTACCTTATGTGATAACTGTCTGCTTGAGCCATGTATCTAACACCTATCCGTGTGATACAGGTCTGCTGAGCTGTTATCTAATCATAATCCTGTGTATACTGTCTGCTGATCTGTGCTATACGATCCCTATCCGTGTGTGATACCGTCTGCTGATCAGTGTATCTAATCCTATCCTGTGTGATACCTGTCTGCTGACCTGTTGTATCTATTCCTATCCTATGGATACTGGCCTGGCTGAGCTGTGTATCTTCCTATCCTGTGTGATACCGTCTGCTGAGCGTGTAATCTATTCTATCCTGTTTGATACTGTCTGCAGAGCTGTGTTATCTAATCCTATCCTGTTATACTGTCTGCTGAGCTGCGTGTTATCTAACCTAACGCCTATAATCCATGTGTGATATACCCGTCTGCTGAGCTTGTATCATAATACCTAACGCTGTGTGATAATGTCTGCTAGAGCTGGTAGTATCTAATCCTATCACTATGTGATAACTGCGTCTGCTGAAGTCTCGTGTATCTTGATCCTATCCTGCCTGTGTGATACCGTCTGCTGATGAGCTGTGTTTCCTAATTCCTAACCTGTGTGATACCGTCTGCTGAGACTGTGTAACTAAAAAATTTTTTTCCTATCTGTTGGATACTGGTCTGCTGAGGAACTGTGGTAACTAAACCCCTATCCATGTGATTAAACGTCTGGCTGAGCTTGTGTATCTAACTCCTATCCTGTGTGAACTGTCTGCTGAGCTGTGTATCTAATCCTATCCTATGAGATTACGTGTCTGAGCTTGAGCTGTGTATCTAATCCTATCCTGTGTGATCTACCGTCTGCTGAGCTGTGTATCTAATCCTATCCTGTGATGAACTGTCTGCTGAGCTAGTGTATCTAAATCCTAACCATGTGTATTACTGTCTGCAGAAGCTGTGTATATAAACCCTATCCAGTGTGATAAAACCGTCTGCTGAGCTGTGTATCTTAATCTATCCTGTGTGAATACTGTCTCTGAGCTGTGTATACTAAATCCTCGAATCCTATGTGATACTTGATCTGCTGAGCTCTGTGTATCTAATCCTATCCATGTGTGATAGCCCGTCTGCTGAGCTGTTGTATCTAATCCTATCCTCGTCTGTGTGGGATAAACCCCCGTCGCTGAGAAGCTGTGGTCTCTAATCCTATCCGGTGTGATACAGTCTGCTGAGCTTTAGACAGTATCTAAACCTATCCTGTGTGATACCCAGTCTGCCTGAAGCTTGTATCTAATCTATCGCTGTGTGATACTGTCGCCTGATGCTGTGATCTAATCCTATCCTATGTGATACTGTCTGCTGAGCAGTGGTATCTAATCCCAAAATCCTGTGTGATACCGTCTGCTGAGGGCTGGTATCTAATCCTATCCTGTGTGATACTGTCTCACTGAGCTGTGTATCTAATCCTCTCCTGTGTGATACTGTCGCTGAGCTGTGTATGCTACATCTAACCCTATCCTGTTGATGATAACGTCTGCTGAGGCTGTGTATCTAATCCGATCCCTGCCTGGATATACTGTCCAGCTGGAGCGTGTATCTAATCCTATCCTATGTGATACAGTCTGCTGATCTCGTGTAATCTAACGCCTATTCCTGTGTGATAACACGGTGCTGAAGCTGTGTATCTATTCCTATCCTGTGTGATACCGTCTGCTAGCTGGTATAGAAAACTACCCAAAAGGAGAGGGGGCTCGCTCTATGTGAAAGTACGTCAGGAAATTCAATAAAAAAGTATAACAAGCAAGGATGACTCACCTTGATGGTCGTGTGTCTTGAATTGTAGAGGCACAACGCGCCCAAAAACCTTTGCTTAATTAAGCCCAAAGACAGCAGCCTACGATTATCTAAGACAATTTGATTCCTGAAATCGGGCTAGATTTCACTTCATTTTAACTTTTATATTTACACTAAGTAACTTGGGTAAATATCCCGATCCATTCTGATTCTTCTCTCTGTTTATCAGTGGTTTATATATTTTGTATCGAGATCCTTTTATTGGCCGTTCACTCTCATATTATCGTCGGTGCACGTTTTTTTGTCACGTGTTTCTGGCAGCGCGCTACTTATACATGTTAATTACTTTATGTAATATTCCACATTTAGTCACTTTTTATTATCTTTAATCATGCGTCACAGTTTTTCTCTCACTGTGTCACGTTCGTACTTTCTTATTTCGCTCTCTATATAGGACGCAGGGATATTTAGCCGACCTGCATCATAGGCGTCCTCCACTCATTGAATACCTGCAAATGAATAGTAGAGTTTCTGAGTAACTAATTTAATTGAGCTAAGCTGCCTCCCATAGAGCGAATACATCACACTGGAGGAGCTTGCTAAAGTTTAATCGGATATCGAGCTAATTCCCCCGCCATTTCTCCCAACAATGACATTTTTTTCTTGTAACTATAGCCCTCCATTTTTAAATGTTTTAACAAGTTTATTGGCTTCCTCTGAACCACTCTAGTTCTTTTCACACGCACACAGGATGTCGTTGTAGGCTAACCGAGCCAATTACAGGGAGTTCAAGTTCATTAGAGTTATATAACAGTGTCTGTTTTTTTTTCCTACTATGTATTGATAAACATTAACAGCATCTGAAGGAAAGTTGGCTTTTAGCATAAAAGAGAGAAAAAAATAAAAATATGAAACGCGTTATGCGATTTTGGTGTTTTTAATCTGAATATAAACTATTCTTTATCCTTGCGGTGGCCACCGCACGAGGATTTGAGTTTCTGTCGGACGAGCGCCCGGTACCGAATTTTTTGTTTGTATGGTCCATTATCTTCCCCCGAGGTCATCCCGATACCAGGGGTCCTGGGCTACGCGGGCTGCTGTCTTCCTTCTTGGCTTAATTAAGCCCCAAAAAGGTTTTTATGACGTTGCCTCTACAAGTATAACACAACGCCATCAGGTGAGCACCTTATAATGTTTTTATTTTATTAATTGAATTTCCTGACTACTTTCAAACATAGGAGCACCATCTCTTTTTTAATTTCTACATAGTCCCTCATCTGTTATACTGTATCGCATGCTGAGCCGTGTATCTAATCCTATATCCTGTGTGAATACCCTCTGCTGATCCGTGTATCTAATCCTATCTCCTGTCTATATACGCCTTCCTTGCTGAGCGTGTATCTCAGAGCCTATACTGTGTGATACTGTCTTGCTGGAGCCTGGTATGCTAATCCAATCCCGTGTCGATACCGTCTGCTTGTGCTGTGTATCAATCTCTCCTGTGATACCGTTTATCTTGCTGAGACTCCCGTGTATGCGATAATCCTATCCTTGTGATAACGTCAGCAGCTGAGCCGTGTATCTAATCTATTCCCGTGTGATACCGTCTGCTGAGCCTGTATCTAAAGCCTATCCTGGTGTGATACCGTCTGCTGATGGTCCGTGTATCTAATCCTATCCTGCGTGAAACGATCTGCTGAGATCTGGCCCTGTATCTAATCTATCCCGTGTGATACCGGTCTGCATGAGCCGTTATATCTAACTCTATGCCTGTGGTGATACCCTCTGCTGAGCTCTGTATCTATCTATTTCCTGAGTGTGATACCGTCAATGCTGAGCCGTGTATCTAATCCTATCCTGTGTGTTACCGTCTGCTAGCCGTGTACTAATCCTATCCTGTGTGATACCGTCTGCGTCGACCTGTAATCTAATCCCTAACGATCCTGTGTGATACTGTCTGCTGAGGTCATATGTATCTAATCCTATTCTGTGTGATACCCGTCTGCTGAGCTGATTATCTAATCTGATCCGTGTGATACCGTCTGCAGACTCGTTAGTATTAATCCTCATCCTGTGTGATACCCTCTGCTGAGCCGTGTATCTAAGCTTCCAGTCTTTGTGACTACTCTTGAAGGATTCTCTGATTCGCGGTAGCTTTATCCCGCACAGCGAGCAGTCCAGGGATTCCTGTTGGCTCCTGGGGCTCCTCGTGTGTGTGATTTGTGAATTGTCCACTTATTTTCAGCCTCATTTTTATAGTGATGCGAGAGAAGAGGAGCTTCACAGGAGTACAGAGTATTTCAGGAGAGGATGATGCTGATTTTGTGGGAGGGGCAGGCAGAGCGATGGAAATCAAGTTCTGAGACAAAAGAGCAGAATGTAACTCAGGATAAGTAATGTATGTACACAGTGACTGCACCAGCAGAATAGTGAGCGCAGCTCTGGAGGATAATACACAGTGTAATGCTATCTCAGGTTCAGTACAGATAAGTAAATGGAGCGTGTACAGTATGTGCACCAGCAATAGTGAAGCGCAGCTCTGAGGATAATACAGGATGTAAACTCCAGGGTCAGTACAGGCATAAGTAAGTTAAGCGATACAGGGACTGCACACGCAGAATGCGTAGATCCAGCTCTGGAGATAATACAGAGGTAAACTCAGATATCAGTACAGATATGTAAGTGGTTAATGACAACAGTGACCTGCACCAGCAGATAGTGAGCGCAGCTCTGGCGAGGATATACAGGATTTAACCTCAGGATCAGTACAGGATATGTAATGTATGTACACGTGACTGCACCAGCAGAATAGTGAGCCGCAGCTCTGGAGAATAAAAAGGGATGTAACTCAGATCAGTACAGATAAGTTAATGGTATTACATTGACTGCACCAGCAGAATAAGTGAGCGCACTCTGGAGGAAAATACAGGATGTAAACTCAGGATCAGTAAGGATAAGTAATGTATGTACAGTGACTGTGCAACAGCATGCGAATAGTGAGTGCAGCTCTGTAGGATAATACAGATGTAGCCTCAGAGATCATTAGCAGATAAAGTATGTATGTACAGTGACTGCAAACCAGCAGATAGTGAGTGCAGCTCCGGAGTATTAATACAGGATGAACCAGGATCATACAGGATAAGTAATGTATGTACAGTGGACTGCACCAGCGAGAATATGTGACGCAGCTCTGGAGATAATACAGATGTAACTCAGCGTCAGTACAGGATAAGCAATTCATGATGTACACGTGATTGCACAGCAGAATAGTAGAGTGCAGCTCTGGAGATAATACAGGATGTAAACTCAGATCATACAGTATTAAGTAATGTAAATGTTATAGTGACTAGGGGCACCACAGAATAGTGGAGGCGCAGCTCCTGGAGATAATACCAGGATGTAACTCAGGATCACAGACAGGATCATTACTGTTTGTACAGTCAGTGACCTGCACCAGCAGAATAGTGAGTGCAGCGTCTGGAGGATAATACAGATTAAACTCATGGATCAGTACCGAGGATAAGTAATGTATGTACAGTGTGCCATGCACAAGCAGAAATAGTAGCGCAGCTCTGGAGGAGATAATACAGGAGTAACTCAGGATCAGTAAGTGAGTAAGTAATTGTATGTACAGGTGACTGCAATCAAGCAGAATAGTGAGCGCAGCTCCTGTGGATGATAATACAGATTGTAACCAGGAATCAGAGAAGGGATATCTGTAATGTATGTACCGTGACCTGGCACCAGCAGAATAGTGCGCGCAGCTCTGAGGATAATACAGATGGTAACTCAGGGATCATACAGGATACGTAATGTATGTACACAGTGACTGCACCAGCAAATAGTGACGCAGCTCTGGGGGGGATAAAAACAGGATTTTAAATCGGGTTTCATTTCGGACATAATGTATTTTACACAGGGGGACTGAACCAGCAAAATAGTGAGGCAGTTTGGGGGAAGGAAAATTTTCAGGATGTAAAACAAAATCATTACGGGAAAAATAATGTATGTACACAGTGACTGCACAGCAAATAGTGAGCGCAGCTCTGGAAAAATAATAAGGATGAAAAATAAGGTTTCATACAGGATCAGTAATGAAAGTACACATTGACTGCCCCGCAGAAAGTGAGCCACAGTTTGGAGGATAATACAGGTTTTAACCTCAGGATCATTACAGGAATAAAAAAGAAAGTCCACATTGACGGAAACCAGCAAAATAGTGAGTCCCAGCTCTGGAGTATAATAAAGGATCAACTCGGACATTACGGGGATAATAATGTAATGTACAGTGACTGCCCCACAAAATAGTGAGGGGGCACCCTCTGGGTATAAAAAGGGGATGAAACTCAGGATCAGTACAGGATAAGAAATTGTTTGTACAGTAAACGCCCAGCAGAATATGATCGAAAGCTCTGGAGGATTTTACAGGATGTAACTCAGGATCATACGGGTAAGTAATGTTTTGTACGGGTGACTGCCCCAGAAAAATTTGTGAGTGAGCTTTTGGAGTTTTAATACGGATGTAATCAGGATCAGTACGGGAAAAGAAATGAAATGTCTGTAAAAAAATTGGTGGTAGGGTCCCCCTGGACCACCGCAAGCGAGGGTGTAACCGTCCCGGGGGACGGAGTTAAGTAAAACCCCTTTTTTTCCCCCAGAGCCCGCCCCCAAAGGGGGGGGAGGGAAACTTGCTGCGGCGGAGAATCCCATCGCCCCACTGGCGTGACTTCTTGCGATGGCAGCCAAGGCGGGTGCTTTGGTACAGAATCGGAGACGTACAAGTCGGGGACGGGAAAAAGGGAGGTCGGGAAGGCCCAACCCGGTTGTAGCCCGGGATACAGGGGGAAAAAAGGGGTTCGGTACACAAAGGGTCAGGCAAGGGAGACAAAAGAACTTTCTTTTAAAGGCAGTATGGAAACAAAAAGATCCGGAAAAGGGGTGCCCCGGAAAGGGGGGGGGGTTTAAAATAGGGTCCCCTGCCACCCTTTAAAAAAAATAAGGGGCGTACGGGCCCCTTTAAAAATCCCCAAAAGCCGGGCACGGGGGCCGGCCAGGAGGGGGAAAGGGAAACCGGGGCGGGGGAAAGGGGGAAAAAGGGGGAACCGGGGACCCGCCCCGCGGGCCCCGGGCGGGGGAAAAGGGGGGACCCGGGGGTGACAGCACGAGTGCCCCGCAGCCCGGGCGGGGGCCCCCCCCCCCCGGCGGGGACCAACCCCCTACAGTACCCCCCCCCCCCCCCCCTCCCCCTTTCCCCTACTGGTTCGGGGGAAAGGGGACAAAAGGGAAGCCCGGGTCCAGGATTTCCCCTTTCAGGCTCCCAAGATTTTCTCCTCCGGACCAAATCCCCCCCAAATTTCAACCAAGAATTCCCCGTTTACCCCTAACTGACCTCATAGCAAGACTCTTGCCCGGCAAATATTTTTGGGGAGGCTAGGACTCAGGAAGGAGGGACAAATTTTTTCGGGAGAAGCGGTTCAACACGAGGGTTTCGGGAAAGGGAATACATGAAAAAAAATTAGGGACCCGCTAGTGGGAGGGGTTGGAGCTTAAATGCCACGGGATTAAAAAGGCTCAAGTTTCAAAGGGCCCCGGGGGAAGCGCGGGCCAAGCTTGAAAAACTGGGGAAATTTTTAACCAAATTTATTTCGGACAGCCGGGATTTTGTTCAGGGAAAAGGTTGGAGCGGGGTTCCCTTCCTGCCCGCCGGGGGCCACAACGGGGGCACACGCTGCGGGGAGGGGCGAGTCTCTCCCAAAATTCCCAGTTTAGGTCGTGGAAACCAAGGCTTCTACAAGGGCACGCCGGGGGAGGAGGGCAGAGGGAGAGGGGGGGGGGGGATGCCGACCAATACAAAAAAAAGGGGGGGACGCCCCGGGGGCCCCTTTAAAATTAGCGAATTGTATGAAAATTGGGGCCCGGGGTAGGAGATCCCCCAATTTTTCCTGGCGAGCGGGAAAAAAGTAACGTAGGAAAATGCCCAAAATCTGTTTGGGACCCCTCTACGGGCCCCTTTAAAGATTGGGGTTTGGTAAACGGAGAATCAAACTTCACCTGTTAAATTTTTTTTCGGGACCCAAGGGGTTTGCGGCCGAACTTGGACCAAATGCACTCCACGTTAAAGACGATGTGCGGGGGCGGGACCGTGCAGGCAAAGAGTGATTTAAAGAACGGGGAGGCAAGACGGGGTGCGGGGGGGGAACCCCCGGGCGGGGGACGAAGTGCGACATCTTCAAAAACCCTATCCGTAAATCCCCCAAACCACGGGGGTTACCCGAAGAGGAGGGAAGGTCGGTAAATAAAAATCCATCCCACATGGGACCAGGGAATACTGGGCGTAGGCGGGGGCCCGAGAGCCCGGTGGGGCCGTGGCGGGGAAACCTTATTGGGACAGGTAGAACAGGCCCCCCAGGGAAGTCCTTAATTTTTTAGCCAGTCCGGGGCCCCCGTAGAACCGGGGAGATCAACGGGGAACGTTAGGGCTCCCGGATGTCCTCCCCAAAAAAAAGAGCAGTGTCCCCCAATTCGGGTTCTCTTGCGCACGATGGCCAAACGAAAGGTCTTGCCAGGGGGTATCTGCCAAAAGGGGGACAGGTGCTGCTGGGATCGGGGTTTCCGGGGGAAAGATGTGTTGGAGGCGGTCCTCCCCGGTAACCCCGGATGCGCAAAGGGGAGAGCGTCTCCCCTGATGTTCTTTTGGCGGGGCAAAAATGGATCCGGAATAAAAATTTTTAAAAAAAAAAGAGACCAGCGTTTTTGCCGGGGGTTTGGGGGGGCCGCTGGGCCCCCGGGAGGGTTCTGAAGTTTTTTTGATCCGTATAAAAACCTAAAAAGGATGGGGGAGCTCCCTCCAGAAGAGGCGCCACTCCTCCGGGGCCCTTCTTGTTTGCGAGAAATTCTGGGGCCCCCAATTTAAGCTTATTTTCCCTCTCCCGACAAGGGGTTTTTGGGGGAAGAAGCCGCAGGTGATGGTTTTTTCCCCTTTGGGGAAACCCTTTTGAGTAAGGACACCCCGGCCCCCACCGAAGAGGCACCCACCTCCCATAAGAAAAGGGTTTCAGGTTTAGGGCTGACAAAAAGGTGCGGAAAACAAAGGCTGACTTCAAATCCGAGAAGGCTCTTTCGGGCGCTGGGTGGCCAACATTTGGGAAATTGCCTTTTTCCGGTGAGAGCCACAATTGGGGCCACCCTGTGAGAAGTGGGGTACAAAATGCCGATAATTTTAAAAAGGGAAGCCCCCAAAAAAAGTTTTTTATGGCTCGAAGTCCAAAAGGCGTGGCCATGGGAAGATGCAACGCTTTTGGGGGGCCATTTGCAGGGGCCCGGGGCGGAACATGGGAAAACCCAGGAAAAAGGGAATGGGGTTTGGGGTAAAAACGTAACCCGTGATAGATGGGTCCGGAGGTCAGGGAGGGGGGGAAAAAGGGATTGGGCTTTCCAAAAACACATGACAAACGTGTAGAGCAGCCCTGGGAAAAATGTAGGGTTTTCGAACTCCGAAAGACCCCGGGAGCATTGCACCGACCCAAAAGGCATCCCCTAGGTTTTCAAAATTTTGGGCCCTCCCCGGGGGGATTGAACGCCGTTTCCACTATTCCCTAGGATCCGATTTAAAATTGTATGCCCCCCGCAGGTCCAATTTTTAGAAGACCTTGGGTCCCTGTAGACGGGCAAAGGTTCCGTAATTAGAAAGGGAAGGGGGGACCGGGGTTTTTTCCCGGAATTGGTTTAGGCCCCCCGGGATCCCATGCAAAAGGGGAGAGAACCATCCTTTTCTGTTCGAAGAAAAAAACCCCGGGTTCCCCGGGGGGGCGAGGGGCTTTGGGAAAAAAAGCCCTTTTTCGGTTTTCAGGACATAGTCCGACAAGGCCTGAGGTCGGTTCCCGGACAACGGGTAAACTTTAAACCCCCAGGAGGACTGGGCCCCGGAAGGGGTTTAAAGGGGCAGTCGTAAAGGGGGATTAGGGGGAAGGGAAATTTGCCTTTTCCCCAAAAAAAAAAGTCCACGTAGGGCCCGGCATTAGCGGGAAAAACCTGGGAGGGGCCTGTAAAGGGCTTATGAGGGGGAATTTGGCCCCGGGCTGGCCGCAACAGAAGACAGCGATTCTGGCAGTTGGGGCCCCAGGTTTAAAACCCCCCTGGTTCTCCATCCCAGGGTCGGGAAAGGAGCTTTTACCACGGAAAGACCAAGAGCTTACTGAGGTTGACCGAGGGAAAGGGGTAGAAGAGAACCCTCCTTGTGTAAGGCCCCCAGCGGAAGACAATGGGTTGGTCACGTACCGAATGGCCTCACTAATAGCTCGCCACTCACGGAGGAGATCCCGGGTCCCCCAGACGGATCACCGGGAAAACCCCAAGCTGGATACCAGGGTGGCATGAATAAAGTTCCCCCGGGGGATCCCGAGTCCAGAAAAAGGGGGGCACCCAAAAGCGATTCCCCCGGAAACCCTATAAAAACCCCACCTCCATAGGGAAAAGGGTGGAGAGGAAAATGTTTCACCCAGGATGCCCTCCGACATTAAACCAAGGTGCGGGGGTTTCCCTGCCGGCTGTGGGCGAAGGGGGGCCCAAAAAAATTTGGGGGAAATGAACCGGGCTGGCACAGTAAAGGCACCCAATTTTTTTCTGCCCGACGGGGGGGACACCCCCTTCGGGCAGATGTGCCCGGGGCCAAACCGCATGGGTTCTTCACTGGTTGGAAGTGGAAGCGGGGGGGTGTGGGTTTTTTGGGAAGGGGCCGGGCCAGGCGGGCAAACGGGGGTGGTCGGGCGAGATCACGTTTTCCGGCGTAAATTCCTCTTGACGCTCGGGGGAAGCGAACATCGATCCAGTTGGAGGTGGGCCTTTCGCTTAGAGAGGGGCGGGGGTCTCTTTTGGCCCCTAGGGCGTCCTTAACTCTGCCGGAAAAGGCCCCCTTTTTTTAAATTGGCCCCATAGGGGCGGCGTCCCTTCCAGGGCAAGGGCCCCCGCCAGGGGCCCAAAAAGAACTGCGTAGTCCCCCGACAGGGGAGTCACCCGGCGGGAAAATTCAGTAGAGCCGTCTTGCCCAGGAAAAAGGGGCCCCTGCCGCTCTTAAAGACAAATGCGGAACTCTGAGAGGGAAAACCTGTTGGGGGGTTTGTCTCACCGGATCGCCCCGGGGCCAAAAGGGGGGGGCCCAAGCTAAGCCTTTTGGGGCAGCAGGGCTGAAAACGTGGCCACCTTTTTGAAAGTTCAGTAAATTGCCAAAAATTCCCCCGGGCCATCAACTCAACTTTCTCGGCATGGGGAATAAAACCCCCGCTGTTTGGGGTTCCCCCTTTAAAAATTGTCGGGAAATGGTAGGGCAGCGGGGAGAAGTCCTGGGTGGGGAGGCTTTGCCCCCAGGGGGCGGTGTCGGCGGCTTTTTGGTTAGCCAGGAGCTGCTGCATCATGGCGGACAACTATTTTCCCCCCCCCCCCCCCCCCCCCGCCCCCCCCCCCCCCCCCCCCCCCCCTGGGGTTGTTGCGCTAGTTGATGTATTTCTGAGCCACTAACGTCGTTTAGGGCCGGGTTTACCGGGGAAAGGTCCTTGGCGGGGTCCTTTGGGGGTCTTAAAAGTAAAAGAATTGGTAGTGGATTTCCCCTGGGGCCAACCCCAAGCGATGGGTGTAAGCCGTACCAGGGGGGAGGAGTTAAGTAGTCCCCATTTAAACTCCAAAAAATTTGGGGAAACTCGCCCAAAAAACTAAGAGTGACTTTTTTTATCAAATATTTACAAATTTTTCCCTAGGCAAACTTAAACTCTATCAGTTTCCCCTTTTCTATTAAACACAAAAAAGTAACTTTTTTTATATCTTAAAATCTTAACCTAATCACACTATTTAAAAAACCCGATCCTATCCCCAAAAAATTTTAAAAACCCCTTGGGTTCTGAAAAGGGAAAAAAAAATCCCTTTCTATCACAAATTTTGGGAACCCCACCCATTAACAGGAGAAAACCTTATAATTCTATAGCAAAGTACTAGCTTCAGTAAGGGATCCCAAGCCAACTACTTGGGCAGTCGTCCCTAACCTCATAGACACAGAACAAATAAGGCCCCCTTGTGACACCGTCTGCAGCAGGTGACACTTGTAGACAGAGGTGAGAGATCACAATTAAAACGTCATGCCTGACCTCGCCGACATGTTTCGCCAGCTAACCTGGCTTTATCAAGGCTTAGAGGTCCGATCCTTAGAGGTTTTTAAATAGTGTGTATAGAGGTTAAGAGTTAGATATAATAAAAGTTACGTTTTAGTGTTTAATAGATAGAGAACTGATAGAGTTTAAGTTTGCCTATGGCAAAATAGTAAATATAGTGGAGTCTAAGTAGAACCCGGTTTTCACCAGAGCCCGCCGCAAAGCGGGATGGACTTGCTGCGGCGGAGAACTACCAGGTCGCCCCACTGGCGTGACTTGCTTGCGGTGGCAGCCAAGGCAGTGCGTGGTACAGAATCGTGAGACGTAGGCGAAGTCGGGGACAGGCAGGAGGTCAGGGCAGGCGGCAACGGTTCGTAGTCAGGATACAGGAGCGAAAAGGTTCGGTACACGGAAGTCAGGCAACGAGACAGAAGAAGCTTTCTCTAAAGGCAGTATGGCACTAAAGATCCGGCAAAGGTGACCCGGAAGGAAGGGGGTTAAATAGGGTCACCTGCCAGCCTTAACCAATAATGGGCGTACTGGCCCTTTAAATCCCCGAGAGCCGGCGCGCGCGCGCCTAAGGCGCGGGCACGCGCACGCCGGCCGGCCAGGAGGACGGAAGGACTCGGGAGCGCAGGAAGGTAAGGGGGAAGCCGGGACCCGACCCGCGGGACCGGCAGGGGCCGCGGGGACCCGGCGGGTGACAGCACGAGTGCGCCCGCAGCCCGGGCGAGGGGCTGCGGGACCACCCGTGACATGTACACAGTGACTGCACCAGCAGAATAGTGAGTGCAGCTCTGGAGGATAATACAGGATGTAACTCAGGAACAGTACAGGATAATGTATGTACACAGTGACTGCACCAGCAGAATAGTGAGAGCAGCTCTGGAGTATAATACAGGATGTAACTCAGGATCAGTGCAGGATAAGTAATGTATGTACACACTGACTGCACCAGCAGAATAGTGAGTGCAGCTCTGGAGGATAATACAGGATGTAACTCAGGATCAGTACAGGATAAGTAATGTATGTACAGTGACTGCAGCAGCAGAATAGTGAGTGCAGCTCTGGAGTATAATACAGGATGTAACTCAGGATCAGTGCAGGATAAGTAATGTATGTACACACTGACTGCACCAGCAGAATAGTGAGTGCAGCTCTGGAGTATAATACAGGATGTAACTCAGGATCAGTACAGGATAAGTAATGTATGTACACAGTGACTGCACCAGCAGAATAGTGAGCGCAGCTCTGGAGTATAATACAGGATGTAACTCAGGATCAGTACAGGATAAGTAATGTATGTACAGTGACTGCACCAGCAGACTAGTGAGCGCAGCTCTGGAGGATAATACAGGATGTAACTCAGACTCAGTACAGGATAAGTAATGTATGTACAGTGACTGCACCAGCAGAATAGTGAGTGCAGCTCTGGAGGATAATACAGGATGTAACTCAGGATCAGTACAGGATAAGTAATGTATGTACACAGTGACTGCACCAGCAGAATAGTGAGCGCAGCTCTGGAGTATAATACAGGATGTAACTCAGACTCAGTACAGGATAAGTAATGTATGTACAGTGACTGCACCAGCAGAATAGTGAGCGCAGCTCTGGAGGATAATAAAGGATGTAACTCAGGATCAGTACAGGATAAGTAATGTATGTACAGTGACTGCACCAGCAGAATAGTGAGTGCAGCTCTGGAGGATAATACAGGATGTAACTCAGGATCAGTACAGGATAAGTAATGTATGTACAGGGACTGCACCAGCAGAATAGTGAGCGCAGCTCTGGAGGATAATAAAGGATGTAACTCAGAATCAGTACAGGATAAGTAATGTATGTACAGTGACTGCACCAGCAGAATAGTGAGTGCAGCTCTGGAGGATAATACAGGATGTAACTCAGGATCAGAACAGGATAAGTAATGTATGTACACAGTGACTGCACCAGCAGAATAGTGAGCGCAGCTCTGGAGGATAATACAGGATGTAACTCAGGATCAGTACAGGATAAATAATGTATGTACAGTGACTTCACCAGCATAATAGTTATCGCAGCTCTGGAGGATAATACAGGATGTAACTCAGTGTCAGTACAGGATAAGTAATGTATGTACAGTGACTGCACCAGCAGAATAGTGAGTGCAGCTCTGGAGGATAATACAGGATGTAACTCAGAATCAGTACAGGATAAGTAATGTATGTACACAGTGAGGAGCTGAACCAGGCCCCTGAGCCTTTAGCTATGCCCCTGGTAAGCTATTAGAGATTTTTTTTATTAAGTTTTTTTTTTTTTGGGGGGGGGGGGCTCTCTTGACCACGGCTTTACAGAAACATACAAGATTACAAAAGACGTTTGCAAACAGGTTTACAGATTTCCTTATGTGACTTAATGAATCATGAAGCATATTCAGAACGGGTAATGAAACACAAGCAACCTGCAGAGACGATCCTCACACCCGCAAAGCTGCACATTCATCTCAACCACAGCGAAGAGAACAAGCCGTTAAGTAAGGAAGACTACAAGTAACAGCTCTTTCACTGCCTGGAAGCTTCCTGACCCCGGGTTATGTAGAATTCACTGTGTTTCACTGCAGCATCGGAAACAAGTAAAACAAGCAGCAAACAAATTGTTACATAAATAAAAAAACTGAGAACGGAATCCAACGTGACCCCAGGAGGAAGTCACAGCGGAGTCTGAAGATGTCCCAAGGCTTCCTTCTTAATAATGGTTATTGCATTTAAGGCTATGTTCACACGGTCAAATTTCGGCACGCCTTTCACGTCGTATTTGGGCCGAAATTATGGTAATCCACAGTTGTCATAGAGAACTATGGATTACGCCTCCTCTCCCCGGGCATACAATACGATCGTGACAGTAATGACAGTCTATGGGGCCGGCAGGCTGCCAGCACCCCCGTGTCGCAGGAGTACGCGCCGATCAGCACGACTCCCAAACCACCGGCGTAATTGCGGGGCATACTGTACGCCCCGCAATTTCGCCAAGTGAACATAGCCTAAGAAACAACACCCCCTCTCCAGCACAGACTGTACCAAGCATCACAGCTTCTCTTCATTCATACTATTATGATGCGCTCCGCAGTCCCCACTCCGGACCATGGACGCGCTCGTGTCTGCTCTCCGCGACCTGGCCGGCTCTCACCTCTCCCAGCTCCTGCACTGCACCCTGTCTCTGTCTATGGCTGACAAGTGCATACTCATCTCTTAGGGCGTGCACGTGTAGGCTCTTTAAGATTTAAAGGGCCAACGCATCTCCGACCACCAATTGCCTGCCACCTGCTCCTTTATTAGGTCACTTCCCACCTGCACCTGCTGCCAGTTTTGTTGGTGTTCCTGCCGTGTTTACGCTTATCTGCTAGTTTCTGGGTTTTGACCCCTGCTTATATTTCTACTCTCTGCCTATTACCCAGTTATGTTTCTGTCTGCTCCTTGTGTACTTTGTTGCCACTTCGGCTGTCACCGCGAGTGCCCCCTTTGGGGTCAGTGACCTGGGAGTTCACTGCAGCCAAATCCAACCCGCCTTGCAGCTGGCTCTGATGAATACTGCGGGGCGCCTTAATATCTGCTTCCTGGCATCAGTGTCATCTCTCGTGGTGACCCAGCGGGTCCACCATCTGATCCGCGACACGTACCAAATATTTAATGGCAGCAACAAAGACGCAAAACAGGCGGCACCAATCCCAATAGTGAACAGCACATCCAAACTTCTATAGACCAGATCAGTTCACCGTTAATCAAGTCAGAGAGTGGTGGTGCTCAGCTCCATGACGGATAATCCACGCAGAAGGGAAGAAGAAGGAAATAGGAAAGGCGACCTCCCAATCGTTTCTTGTTTATTTTATTGCTTTAAATTTTTAAGGGTCGAATGGGAAGAAAAAAAACCCCATCTCATGGCCAAAGGGCCCCGGTTCGTGTATAGGGCGCTTTTCTAAAAGGGCCTTTGGGGGGAAATAGCGCCCTTTTGCGCTTTTTTATTCCCCCAAAAGTTCCCCTTTACCGCCCGGTACCTTTTAGAAAAAAAATTTATATATATACACACTTTAAAAAAACATTCTTTTTATAATAAGGGAAAGGGTTTCATTCCTTTCGCCTCCGCCCAAAAATTTAAAGGTTCCCACACGATGTAATTGGGGGCCGCGTCCTTTTCAATAGGGAGGGGTTTTTTGGGGGAAAAGCTCGACAAATACGGCGCATTCCCCCGGGTTTTTACAGGGGGGGCCATCGGCCCGCCGGCCCCATTGACATGCATTATAATTGGCATGTCACTTATCTCCCCATGCGTACAAAACAATTGTATAGTACGTACGGGGGAGGGGCAATCATAGTTCTCTATGAGAGCTATGGATTACCGCAATTGCGCTGCGTATTAAGCGCAATACACAGCGAAATGAACGCCGAAATATGCAGCAAAATATGCTTTTTGGAAAAACCTCCGGACCCAAAGCCTTGTTCTCAGAAAAAACCTAATTTTACTTGCAATAACTTCGTATGTCTACCAGTATTAACCCCCACTACACTTATACCTTCACTCCCAGCAGATCGGATCCCCAAGGTCTCGCCTCCATGTACATTTTGAATATGATTTATGAAGCAAGGTACCTCTCTTACTGTTTTTACGAATAAATTCTCCTTTTAAACCCCTTTATTTTGTGGTTAAAAATTTTCCCAAAATAAAGATAACCCCCCGAATTTTATTATTAAATTTTTTTATTAATTATTATTATTATTATTTAAATTTTTTATTTATTTTTTAAAACCCATTTATTCAAGGGCCTGTAGTTCTGGAGTTAGTACCAACATTGTCAAATGAGTACAATGTGAAGGAATTTACTTACAACTGGCACAAAGAGGGGGGAGAGGGCCCTACCCGCAGGCTTACAATTACAAAGGGGAGGGAAGAACAGAAGTGAGGGGGACATGTTTGTGGGTTGTGGGGCAGCAGGTTATTTTAGGTTAAGGCTCCTGAAAACGGGTTTTCAGGTTTGTTGAACCTGGTGAGAGTGGGGAGAGTCTGAGGTTTGGGAAATGAGTTCCAGAGGGTGGGAAAGCCAAAAAATCTTGGGGATGTTGTGTGTAACGATCAGGTGGTAGTGGGGTCCCTTTGGGCCACCACAAGCTTGTGACGCCACCCCGGGGAAAGGAAATTAAATAGGTCCGGGGTTTCACCCAAACCCGCCCCAAAAGCGGGATGGACTTGCTGCAGAGGATTGCTACAGGTTGCACCCTGAGTACTTGCTTGCGAGGCGCCGAGGTTTGCGGGTACCCAATCGGGGCAGGTGGGAGTCGGGACAGGGGAAAAGGGCAGGACAGGCGGCAATGGTTCGTAGTCGGGGACAGGTAGAAGGTCAAGACAGGCGGCTATGGTTTGTAGTCACGGAGGCAGAAGGTACGGTACACAGTAGACAAACAAGATACACAGGAATGCTTCCTCTCAAGGCACAGGGCACTATCGATTCGGCAGGGTAACACAGAAGGGGCAGGACTTAAATAGGGTCAGCGGCCAGTGCAACCAATCACCGGCAAGCTGTCGCTTTAAATTTAGCTGCAATACCGCGCACGCGCCCTAGAGGGCGAGCGCGCACAAGGCTAGCAGCATGCGCGCGATGGGAACAGGAGCGCGGCAAGGTAAGTGGAGATCAGAGCTGCGGGTGCTGCGGAGGTGCAGGTGTGCCCACGATCCGATACGGGGGCCATGGGGACACCCGTAACATTATGTGAGGAGCTGATAAGAGGAGAAGAGAGGAGAAGGTCCTGTAAGGAGCGGAGATTGCGCGAGGGGAGGTATCTGGAGATCAGGGCAGAGATATACAGAGGGGAGAGGTTATCTAGCTTTGTCGGTCAGGGTTAGTAACTTGAAGTGAATTTATACACCACATTGCATAAACAACATAATTAGACTTACATGTTATAAACTCTTTTACCCTCTATTTAATTGGCCCTAAACAGATGTTATTATCCGTTATCATTTTAGGACATCTATGATTTCCTATCGGGACAAAAAAAAATTTAACCAATTACCATGTTTTTTCATCTCCTTCATATTTACTCTTCACTAATTTATCAGGTAAATTTCTCCACCTTCTAAAAGATATTATCGGGGGTATAACGTTCTCTTACTCAGCTCACCATCTGTAGAGAGTATGTGCCAATGTTTTCTTACTGTTCTTCTTACATAATTAGACAGATCTCTATATTCAAATGAAAAAAACTAATCTATCCATTTCCTTCCTTTTACGTTTCTTATACAACAACTTATTCCTATCTTGTTTTGCAGCTTTAGAAAACGCTTTAGATATTCTATCTTCATCATATCCTCGTGCTCTCGATCTGTTCATAAGTTCAACCCATTGTTCAATAAAATCCTCATATTCACTGTTATTATGCATTAACCTAAGGAATTGTTCATATGGAAGTGACTTTTTCACATATGTTGGGTGAAAACTATCTTTATGTAAAAGTGAATTTGTAGCATTTGGGTTTCTATGACCTTGTGATTTTATTATATCATCTTTCAATTCAATTTCAACATCAAGAAATACCACCTTATTTTTGTACATTTATGTATTGCACCAAATCCTCAAATGAGATTGTCATCCTGACCATATTATCAGCACATCGTCAATGAATCGCGACCCGTGCTGAATATACTGTAAATTTGGATTTTTCACATTGTATATATATATTGTTCCTCCCAGTCGGCCAAATATTTAATGGATAAGTATGGGGCTATCTCTGCAGAAAAAAGCAAACCCTTTATTTCCAATGTCATACAACCCCTTTATGTGGCTCCTAACTTCTCAATAAACTTTGCATAGCGAAAGATTAAAGGGGATTTACGCTTCATCAGTTTGGCTGTTTTCTTGTAGCTTCATTTTCTCAGTTCCTCAAATCCAGGGGCGTTTCTTCCCCTTCCAACTGGGTGTTTCTTAACTGAAGGGGGATGGCATCATCCCCCCCTTCACTGTTCGTGCTCGCTCCCGAGTTAGTGTGTTTGTTTGAGATCAGTGGGAGGGGAAAGCACATCCCTGCTCTTCCCCCATCTCTGTGTCTGGGTCTATGTCACTGTGTCGTTCCTCTCCCTATACAGTCTTATTTTGTAAGAGCTGTTTACATACCACAGCCCTGCATTCAGTCTAGACAGTCTTCTATGAACTCAGAGCACTGATCTCTTCTCCTCTCACAGCTGGAGGTTTGTTACAGTTGAATCCAGTCTTCTATGGAATCCAGAGCAGCACAGATCTGTCTCCTTTCTATGGTTACATGCAGGAGCATTAGGCACCGAGCACAATTCTGCTGTTTTCTGATTGTAGAAGCAGCTGTAGTGTTACTGTGCAGCTCCTGGCTGTGCAGAGTGAAATGTTGCCAGCCCCTTATTCTGAGTGAGAGAGGCAGGAATGCACGATCCCATGAATAAGACCGGGGGCCAGACAGAATGTAAATGAGTAGAGCCGTCAGCCAATGAAATGAAAGGAGGAAGGATCCGACCGGCACTGGGGAACAGTGTTTTCAGAAAATTAAGATAAGGCAGACTGTGAATACAAGACAGCTTTGCTTATGACATCCAATTGCAAAGTTGCTTGTATTCACAGTCCTCTTATTCTGAAGACCATTTAAGATAATGATAGAACCCCTTTAATTTATCAGAGATACATGCCTATTTCTGTACTTATCAGACTCCTTCTTTGATCCCCACTCCTCTACTTATCATGACACTGAAAAAATTGCAAAAGTGCATTTCAGGATGGATCATTCACTGAAATATCAGGTAACAGCTGCCCATAAAGTCTATGAAGAAGGGAGGGGGTTTTGGCAGAACAGAAATAGAGGCACAGATGCACAGAAACTGCTCCATTAAGTGTATCTTCACTCGTCAGACTTTTCCAATCAAAAAATCTGACTTTACTTAGTAGAGGCAGAATTTGCCTCTGATTTGAACACAGTTTCAAATATATAGGAATAGGGCTAATCCACATCCCACCTGCTTGAGCGGGATCTGAGAAGGATCATCGCAAAAGAAAGAACATGTTCATTATTTTATTTTCCACATCAAGAATTTGAAATCCATGTGGTGGAAAATCTGTACGGTAGTCCTCTATGTGAACGTCGGCGCAAACTGAACATTCAAACAAAAAGCAGGATTTTCTCCTCTGTGTGTGAAGTGTTTGGGAAACATCATAGCAGCTAGTCTCCACCCACTAGCTCCTCTATAGTATCCTCCATACTGCTATAGAGATATAGGGGATCAGGATCTCCTCTTCTGTGTGCGCAGTGTATGGGGGACATCATAGCAGCTCGTCTCTACCCACTAGCTCAGTACTCCTCTATGGTGTCCTCCATGCTGCTATAGAGGTATAGGAAGCAGGATCCCCTCCTCTGTGTGTGTAGTGTATGGGAGACATCATAGAAGCTCGTCTCCTATAGATATGTAGGGAACAGGATCTCTTTCTCTGTGTGTGCAGTGTATGGGAGACATCATAGCAGCTAGTCTCATATAGAGATATAGGGAGCTGGATCTCCTCTCCTGTGTCTGCAGTGTATAGGAGACAACATAGCATCTAGTCTCCTATAGAGATATAGAGGGACATGTTCTATTCTTCTGTGTGTGCAATGTATGGGAGACATCATAGCAGCTATTCACTTATAAACATATAGGGGGCAGGATCTTCTCTTATGTGTAGTGTTTGAGAGACATCATAGCAGCTAGTCTCCTATAGAGATATAGTAGGCATGATTTCTTCCTCTGTGTGTGCTGACTAATGGAGACACCATTGCAGCAAGTTTCCGGTAGAGACATGTGGAGCAGGATCGCCTCCTCTGTATGTACATTATATGGGAGACATCATAGCAGCTCATCGCCACCCACTAGCTCAGGGACAATTGAAAACTAGACATGGTGTCTTCAGAGAGGAAAACTGGCAAAAAATGCCAAACACTAGTCATATAATGGGCAGAAATAGTGCTGCTCCTCATATCCACGCAGGGCAGCTCACCTTGGAGCGTCACCTGAAAGCACAGGTCTGCTTTAGGTTTTATTTTTTATTAAATATCACATATTAAAACAAACCTTATATGTGTCCTGATCCTGCAGTTGTGTGCCGGGAAATTGAATGCATTTATCTGGATAATGGAGCCCTGCTGCTATAGAATAGATTATGGAATTATCACCGAATGCTGCACCTACAATCTCCATTGTGTTGGAAGATTGGAAATTCAGGTAAAAATGATGAGAACATTTCCCTGGTATCAGTCAGAGCCGGGCTGAACCCTTATACATCACTATGATGAAAACCTTTTCTTGCACATATCTTGCACATCAGCTGTATGAGGGGCACGTCTGGCCGTGCACCAGGCATCGCTCTATGATTCATCCTCTCTATAAAGCTCTTCTGTTTCATATATTTTAACATTCCTGATAACAGTTTCCAGTATAGACCCGGAGAAGACACAATCAATATCTAATCTTCAAGAAAAAAATGACTTGAAATATGGCGCTGATTTTATTTATTTTCCTTCAAGTTCTTTTTCTTAGTTTTTACCGAAGAAGCCGCTGGTTTATATTCTATGGAGGAATAAAGCGAAGAAGAAAAGCACAAAACATTTGTAAAAATTCATTAAAAAAATCATCAAATTATAATTTTCATGATTAACTTTTTTTTGTTTTTTTAATAGAACTATTGGTTTATGGACGATACAGTCAATTATCTTTTGAAGAAGGACACGCACACGGTGGCTCTTTAAGATTTAAAGGGCCAACACATCCCCGACCACCAATTGCCTGCCACCTGCTCCTTTATTATTGACCCAGCGGATTCACCATCTGATCCGTGATACGTACTAGATCCATTATTCTTACCATTATCTTATGGCGCTCAAACTTACTTCTAGTGTTCGTTGTAATAGGCCTCTGTTGGGTTCAACATTAAGTTGCAGCTCAATGGCTGGACTAGAGACTGAACCCAGTAGGAGGCAACACAGGCCCCTGTGCTACTTGGGAAAAATAAACAGGTGCAGGTAATTGTTGAGCAGTAGCTCACACATCCTCCACTAGGGGGACAATTAGATGATATAAACTGCACATTGAATTGATACCTGTTCACACAGTTTGCAAAAAAGCCACATTATAATAAATGGGGAGATTGCACAAATGCAAAAATACCGATAAGAAAACCACTCGCAGCCTTCTATGCATGAGGGGGGTGGTTACTGGTATCATAAATGCATATAGATAAAGTGATACAAATGGGTGCATAAGTGCAGATATGTGTGGTGCACCATGCTGGCTTATAGCCTATTATGCCAGTACACTACTATTCGATTGGGCGGGCTCAAGCGCTTTTTAGATGTCCAACACAAAATACAGACACCCTCCACAGTACTTTTGGGGAAAAAAATGACAAACTGGAAAACTATCAAATATGAGGTATTAGTTGATACAGAGGCCACTATATGCAAGCTCGCAAGCCCCGTCAAGTCTCCTCATTGCTTGAGAGTCCCTACACTAACAATTTACAGAAAAATGGGACATTATTTACCCAAAAACTCCTAGTGGAGGATGTGTGAGCTACTGCTCAGCAATTACTGGTACCCGTTGTATCTTTCCCATGTAGCACACGGGCCTGTGTTGCGTCCTACTGGATTCAGTCTATATCCAGCCATTGGGCTGTAAGTGTGGCCTTTGTTGAGTTTTTGAGTAAATAACGTCCCATTTTTCTGTGATTTTTCAACATTAATTTGGTCAAACTTGATATGATAGGTTCAGAATTGTATTAAACCCTTTTGAGTTAGCGACTATACTTGAATATTTTTACATTGTTACTTTTATGCTTTTGAAATTGTACTTGGATTTTTTGCATTTAATTATATTCAAATAATATTATTTGATAATATTATTAAAATAATAATAATAATAGTAATAATAATAATAATATTCAAATCAAATTAGAAACTTGTTTTCCATAGTAGCCATGTAAAAATATAAATTTGAACTCAATTTGGGTGTTTGAACTTACGGTGCAGGCATAAAAACTACTGCTGTAGACCTTACCCACTTAGCTATATACACAGTGTGACATTTACAATCCTGTGCCACATGGATGAAACCGTTTGTGTCTAAAACTCACTCTTTTGTCCATAGTAACCTGTGGGAAAATGACGATGTGTTATAACCAGCTCGTCCCTGTCCACTATTCTGACCGTTATGTTGCGTAACTAAAACTTACTTCTAGTGTTGGTTGTAATCGGTCTCTCCTGGGTTTGGCATTTAACCGGCCAAATCAGCCATAATATTTGGGATTCGGGACGTCCTGAATCCTATAAAACTCTTTTCATTTAGTTTGTATATAGACTGAAGACTTGGAGACTGAACTTGCAGCCATTGAGTTGGCTACCTTTGTAAGGCGACCTGTAGTAGTTTTTAATCCAGTGTTGACTATTATACATTCATATTCCTACATTGTTACTTTATGGCACCTGTGTTTCAAATTTAATTTTGATTATTTTCATGAACTGATACACAAATCAAAGTAATACAATTAGAAACATATTTGCTATAAGGTAACAACGTAGGGATTACTTTTGATTCTTTGATTGTTTGCTTTGAGCTCTATAGTTTTGTGCACTATAGATTACATTTTCTTTAGTCGTGTCACTGCAAAGAGAAGAGCTGGGAACAGGGAGCTGATATGTGAATCACTGATATGGAACCACCCATAGCCAAACTTGGAAGAACGAGGAACTCCTACGATATGTCCGATTTCACTGTACTAGATTATTGACTGCATCATCCATAAAAGAACAGCTATATTTTTCACATAAAAAAAATAATTAATTTTTTTCTTCTCTTTTTTATTCCTCTACTGGTGCAGGTGTTAAAAAGTACTGCTAGAGTATGACAGCAGGTCACCCTGTCCACAAAGCTATTGCTCAAGAATGAGTCCCACCTATAGGACCTGTATATACCTTGGGAACATATCCTTAAAAGTGTCAGCTCAGCATAGAAAACCGGTCAGGGTTGTGAACGGCTCTCCATTCTGTTCTATGGTAGGTCCCAGTACAGAGGAGCGCTGTGTTCTCCATTCTGTTCTATGGGAGTTCCCAGTACAGGGGAGCGCTGTGTTCTCCATTCTGTTCTAAGGGAGTTCCCAGTACAGGGGAGCACTGTGTTCTCCATTCTCCTCTATGGGAGTTCCCAGTACAGGGGAGCGCTGCGCTCTGCATCCTCCTTTATGGGAGTTCCCAGTACAGGGGAGCGCTGTGTTCTCCAAACTGTTCTATGGCAGTTCCCAGTACAGAGCAGCAGAATGTTTGGCTGTACTCAGAACCCCCATAGAACAGAATGGAGAGTTGTGCCAAAATATGACTGGTTCTGCATTCTGAATGGACACTTTTAGGTGCCTATTTCCGAGATTGGTGGCAGCAGTACCTACCAGACTTCATTATCATATCCTATCCATAGTCCATCTAAAGTGCATGTTAGGAATACCCCTTTAGGTGCCTCCAGACCATACATTACAGTAAATCCCCATCTTGGACAGTTTTTTTCATTTGAAACACCCGCAGATTTGCAAAATTCCAACTTTCTTACTCCTGAATAATGTTCAAGTGATAAAATGAGAATATAAATGAAAATAAAGCATGTGGTTTCCTGATAAAGTCTCTGCAGGGAATGAGGGTGAATCCAGTATCTCCGGTGCAGGTCCCACGCTTCTCCTGGCTTCTCCTGGCTTCTCCTGGCTTCTCTTGGCTCCTCCTGGCTCCTCCTAGCTCCTCCTGGCTTCTCCTGGCTCCTCCTGGCTTCTCCTGGCTCCTCCTGGCTTCTCCTGGCTCCTCCTGGCTTCTCCTGGCTCCTCCTGGCTCCTCCTGGCTACTCCAGGCTTCTTCTGGCTCCTCCAGGCTTCTCCTGGCTCCTCCTGGCTTCTCCTGGCTTCTCCTGGCTCCTCCTGGCTTCTCCTGGCTCCTCCTGGCTCCTCCTGGCTCCTCCTGGCTCCTCCTGGCTGCTCCTGGCTTCTCCGGGCTACTCCTGGCTGCTCCTGGCTCCTCTTGGCTCCTCTTGGCTCCTCCTGGCTCCTCTGGTTCTCCTGGCTTCTCCTGGCTCCTCCTGGCTTCTCCTGGCTCCTCATGGCTTCTCCTGGCTCCTCCTGGCTCCTCCTGGCTACTCCTGGCTCCTCCTGGCTTCTCCTGGCTCCTCCTGGCTTCTACTGGCTTCTCCTGACTCCTCCTGGCTTCTCCTGGCTCCTCCTGGCTTCTCCTGGCTCCTCCTGGCTCCTCCTGTCTCCTCCTGGCTACTCCTGGCTCCTCCTGGCTCCTCCTGGCTCCTCCTGGCTTCTCCTGGCTCCTCCTGGCTTCTCCTGGCTCCTCCTGGCTCCTCCTGGCTCCTCCTGGCTGCTCCTGGCTCCTCCTGGCTGCTCCTGGCTGCTCCTGGCTTCTCCTTGCTTCTCCTGGCTTCTCATGGGTTCTCCTGGCTCCTCCTGGCTCCTCCTGGCTTCTCCTGGCTCCTCCTGGCTCCTCCTGGCTTCTCCTGACTCCTCCTGGCTTCTCCTGGCTTCTCCTGGCTCCTCCTGGCTTCTCCTGGCTTCTCCTGGCTCCTCCTGGCTTCTCCTGGCTCCTCCTGGCTTCTACTGGCTTCTCCTGACTCCTCCTGGCTCCTCCTGGCTCCTCCTGGCTTCTCCTGACTCCTCCTGGCTTCTCCTGACTCCTTCTGGTTTCTCCTGGCTCCTCCTGGCTCCTCCTAGCTCCTCCTGGCTTCTCCTGGCTCCTCCTGGCTTCTCCTGGCTTCTCCTGGCTTCTCCTGGCTTCTCCTGGCTGCTCTTGGCTCCTCCTGGCTCCTCCTGGCTCCTCCTGGCTTCTCCTGGCTCCTCTTGGCTCCTCCTGGCTCCTCCTGCTCCTCCTGGCTTCTCCTGGCTCCTCCTGGCTCCTCCTGGCTTCTCCTGGCTCCTCTTGGCTCCTCCTGGCTCCTCCTGGCTTCTCCTGGCTCCTCCTGGCTTCTCCTGGCTCCTCCTGGCTTCTCCTGGCTCCTCCTGGCTTCTCCTGGCTTCTCCTGGCTCCTCCTGGCTTCTCCTGGCTTCTCCTGGCTCCTCCTGACTTCTCCTGGCTCCTCCTGGCTTCTGCTGGCTTCTCCTGACTCCTCCTGGCTTCTCCTGACTCCTCCTGGCTCCTCCTGGCTCCTCCTGGCTCCTCCTGGCTCCTCCTGGCTCCTCCTGGCTTCTCCTGGCTCCTCCTGGCTTCTCCTGGCTCCTCCTGGCTTCTCCTGGCTCCTCCTGGCTTCTCCTGGCTCCTCTTGGCTCCTCCTGGCTCCTCCTGGCTTCTCCTGGCTCGTCCTGGCTTCTCCTGGCTCCTCCTGGCTTCTCCTGGCTTCTCCTGACTCCTCCTGGCTTCTCCTGGCTTCTCCTGACTCCTCCAGGCTTCTCCGTCAGTGTCTTGTATGTAAATGTTTCCTACCATTCACACTTTGCTGATTATCATCCCTGGATTAGAGATAAAAGCCGTTCTCTTCTTCTGCAATCCTTACGGTTAAAACCTAACCCTTGGCTCGATCAATGAGCTAACGCCATCTGAGCGCGGAGGATTAGCGGCGACGGCTACAGTCTCATTTACTCTTTTTTGGGTCCGGGCGACGGGGAATGAAAATCTTAGAACAACATTTAACAAGCACCGAAATTAAAGACCTGAGATCAATCCCAAATGATGCTACCAAGGAGCCCCCACCCCGGCCTCCGCCCCCGCACTGCTAACAAGCGAGGTCTACGGCTTAATCAGAGCACAATCAATAAACTCCATTACTGTCTGTGTATTGTGTGGGCAACAGGAAGGACATTTTTTTTTGCCCTTTACCCAAGAGGCAGCGGTTGCAGAACGAGCCTGACCCCCATGGTGAGGGGCCAAAAATGAATGTATTGTAACGGTTACCCCCATTATCCAAATCAGCAGCCCCTTATATTGGCTGAGGAGCCACATGTCACCCTCTGACCGCTTTACTGCGGCACCTGAGTAAGTCCATTGTGCACTAGTGATGCCATATACACAGCCCAGTCAGATTATTATGACCACATCCTACTTTCGGTGTCAGCACTGTGTAGCTCATGAAGGAAGCTCCATGTGGTGTGCTGGTGTGTGATAGGATGTTTCCACACTTACCTCTCCTTGCTATATTGGTGGGTATATAAGGTGTGATAGGCTGTCTGCACACATATCACTCATTGCTGGCTTGGTGGGTATATAAGGTGTGATAGGCTGTCTGCACACATATCCCTCATTGCTGGCTTGGTGGGTATATAAGGTGTGATAGGCTGTCTGCACACATATCCCTCATTGCTGGCTTGGTGGGTATATAAGGTGTGATAGGCTGTCTGCACACATATCCCTCATTGCTGGCTTGGTGGGTATATAAGGTGTGATAGGCTGTCTGCACACATATCCCTTGTTGCTGGCTTGGTGGGTATATAAGGTGTGATAGGCTGTCTGCACACATATCACTCATTGCTGGCTTGGTGGGTATATAAGGTGTGATAGGCTGTCTGCACACATATCCCTCATTGCTGGCTTGGTGGGTATATAAGGTGTGATAGGCTGTCTGCACACATATCCCTCATTGCTGGCTTGGTGGGTATATAAGGGGTGATAGGCTGTCTGCACACATATCCCTCATTGCTGGCTTGGTGGGTATATAAGGTGTGATAGGCTGTCTGCACACATATCCCTCATTGCTGGCTTGGTGGGTATTTAAAGTGTGATAGGCTGTCTGCACACATATCCTCTGTTGTTGACTTGGTGGGTATATAAGGTGTGATAGGCTGTCTGCACACATATCCCTCATTGCTGGCTTGGTGGGTATATAAGGTGCAATAGGCTGTCTGCACACATATCCCTCATTGCTGGCTTGGTGGGTATATAAGGTGTGATAGGCTGTCTGCACACATATCCTCGTTGGTGGCTTAGTGGGTATATAAGGTGTGATAGGCTGTCTGCACACATATCCCTCATTGCTGGCTTGGTGGGTATATAAGGTGTGATAGGCTGTCTGCACACATATCCCTCATTGCTGGCTTGGTGGGTATATAAGGTGTGATAGGCTGTCTCACATATATCCCTCATTGCTTGCTTGGTGGACATATTAGGTGTGACAGGGTGTCTGCACACATATCCTCGTTGGTGGCTCGGTGGGTATGCAGGAGGTGATATGCTACCTGTACATATAGCCCTCATTGCTGGCTTGGTGGGTATATAAGCTGTGATAGGCTGTCTGCACACAGACCCCTTTTTGCTGGTTTCTCAGAGTTTTTTTCCCAAGGTCAGCCAAAACAGTATCAAAACCAGCAGAGCTCTACAGTATTTAAGCAACACTACTTCTCACGATGTCGACTGAGATAGACGCTGGACTAAAAGCCAGTTATTCTGGTGAGAAAAACCCTTTAACTTAGAGATTATGTGACACTTAGGGCCACATGTATGAAAACTGTCTTGGTCTAAGACTTTCTTTGTTGCTCAGACTTCCCCTTACATTTCATATAGTGCTCTGAAAGAATGAAACGGGCGCTCTGAATGGTTCCTATGGGCAACAAAGAAAGTCTTAGACCAAGAAAGTTTTCTTACACGTGGCCCTAAGTGTCACATAATCTCTAAGTTAAAGAGCTTTTCTAACCAGAATAACTGGCTTTTAACATCTACATAAAGATAATTGAAGACTATTATCAAATACATTGCTGTTTTGATTTTGCTTTGTTCAGGAGATAAAGCTAATTTTATCTCCTCTGTGTGTACATGAGTTCCTCATGGTTTCCGATCATCTCTCCCTGCTTTTTGTCTTGTCTGATTGCTCCCATCAGTCAATTTGACCATGGTGAGTCACCCATGCTGAGTCTGATCTCTAGCACAGGAGATTTGTTTACCTAAGTTAAAGGGGTTGTCTCTCTACATTGATTTATCCTGTTTTCTTGGTTTCATTTTGAATCCAGGGGCGTGTTTACTGGCTTAGACCAACACAGTTTTCATACATGTCGGTCCCCCTTAGAGTTTAGGACAGCGGTGACCACAAAAGGAATCTCAAATCCAAATTATTTAGAAAAGTATATATTTTATTGGAAATAATGAAAATTATTAAACAATTACATATTTAAGAAATGGGCAATGGAACTACACAAAAACATGATCCACAACCTAAACCATCCATAATATGGAAATCCAATATCCAGGCAAGTATACACACCTAATATTGTTATAAACGTTACATAACACAGCAAAGTGAATATGATCAATAATAAATACAAAAGTAACATATACCCGACCTTAATAAGGAAATGTAGCCAGAAGTAAACAGCCAAACTTAGGTGGGTGGAAGGGAAAGTATCATGTGCCCCCTGGACGAAGCGCACTGTGAAACGCGCGTTGGGGCTCATGATACTTTCCCTTCCACCCACCTAAGTTTGGCTGTTTACTTTTTGGCTAAAATTTCCTTATTAGGTCGGGTATTATGTTACTTTTGTATTTATTATTGATCATATTCACTTTGCTGTGTTATGTAACGTTTATAACAATATTAGGTGTGTATACTTGCCTGGATATTGGATTTTCCCCTATTATGGGGTGTTTAGGTTGTGGATCATGTTTTTGTGTAGTTCCATTGCCCATTTTTTAAATATGTAATTGTTTAATAATTTTCATTATTTCCAATAAAATATATACTTTTCTAAATAATTTGGATTTGAGATTCCTTTTGCGGTCGGTGTTGTGTTTTAGTGCAGGTTTCTCTTATTTATGTGGTTTACGCCCTATTCATTTTGTAGGTGTTTGATTTAGGACAACGGTACAGAAAACTTTAGGTTCAGGATGTCCCAAAAGTTTAGTCGAAACAGTATCAAAACAAACAGGGCCCTTCTGTATTCGAACAACGCTATTTCCCATCTACCACTCAATGGGTTCCAGTCCATTCTTTACCCAATTTCTGCTCCCTTTAGCCTGAATATGAACTGTAAACAACTTTATATTGATTGTATCCACAGGGATGGTGAAGTTTCCATAGATTTCAGAAGGAAAGAAGCGGCCGTGCCCTGCAGAGAAGACACCGGGCTCCGAAGCCCCACGTCGGGCGCACAAAGATTTTTCGTGCTGCTTTCCTGACAAATAGATACAATTAGAGTAAAATGTTGGTAAATATGAAGAAAACAGAAACAATCTCTTGGCTTTTTTTTACTTTGCTCTTCCTTTACCCTGCTCCGTATTACATCTTCATCGCCCCCTGATGAAGCAGAGGCGAAACGCGCGTTGGGGTGCAGGGACAATCCTGTGCAGCATATGCTACTATGGGTAATTATACCTTTCTGTGATATGTTATAACTATGATGACTGTCATGCTGCATAGCTTTATCTTGTTCATTTGATTCAGTCATGGGACACTTTGTTCCTATATGTTCTAAAAAGGTTGTATCTCATGAACTTGTTTCCCTGCTTGTGGCTTTTTTTATTAGTTGTCGTTCTTGTATATTGATTTGTGTATTTTTTGCTTATGGATATATATTTTTAGAAAGATTGAAAATAAAATTATATTACTTTTACAATTATGGGTATTAAGTCCTCTTCGTTTTCCTTGTTTTGTAACATCTTGGAGAAGTTCGTGTGCAGATAACTCGCTTGAAAAATGGAAAGTTTCATTTATGAAAAAAAAAAAAAAAAAAAATAAATAATAAAAATTTGGCGTTCAGCTGAATACGCCGGCCATTCATGTGAGAATGATGAGAATAATGGGGCTACATTGGATATTATGTGCGATCCTAACTATCTTATTAAATGTTTCCGGTGCTTTCACCGCGCGCAGTTTGGAACCAGCTCGAGCCGTCTTATTAAAACAGTTCAGTGACCAATGAGACGGGAGATATGGAAGAGACCTTAACGTGTGCGCTGGAGGGTGCAGGGAAGTGATGACAAGCTCCACAGAAGCTCAGAATCTGGAACCTTTTTAATGCAAAAGAAAAGTTTTCGAGACTTGCAGGCGGCTTCTTCTTCGTAGTTTGCATACATAAAATGTAAAAATGTAAAAATTTGTGCAATCGGAAATTCAACCACTTTCTAATCTCTCAGTTGTATCAATATTAACATTTACTATGTGTTCAACTAGCTGATACATGAAAGCTTAACCCCTTAGGCACCATACCTGATAAAGGCCCTAAAGGGGTTTTGCCATGAAGTAAAATTGATGTGACAAGTTTGCAAATAAAATAAGAAACATTTTCACCATTTGTCATTATTAAAAATTCTGCCCCATTTTTGTTTTAGCTGCTCCATTAGTGATCCATGCTGTACTGCTTGTCTCCAGGGACGAGAGCTCCTCAGTCCTGCCCTGATATCACCTGTCCTCTCAGACAGCTACTGTCAGTCTCTTCCCTGCTCAGTAATCACACACACTCACTGCTGAGCGAGTGTTTAACCCCAGGTGCTGCCATTCTACTCCCTTCCTCTGTCTTTAGTAATCACACACACTCACTGCTGAGCAAGTGTTCAAACCCAGCTGCAGTCATTCTACTCCCGTCCTCTGTACTCCTTAGTAATCACACACACACACACTGCTGAGCGAGTGTTCAACCCAGGGGGCTGTAATTCTACTCCTGTCCTCTATACTCCTTAGTAATCACACACACTCACTGCTGAGCGAGTGTTCAACCCCCAGGTGCTATCATTTTACTTCCGTCCTCTGTACTGTTTAGTAATCACACACACACACTGCTGAGCGAGTATTCAACCCCAGGTGAAGTCATTATACCCTCATCCTCTGTACTCTTTAGTAATCACACAAACTCACTGCTGATCAAGTGTTCAGCCCCAGGCGCTGTCATTCTACTCCCATCCTCTGTACTCCTTAGTAATCACACACACTCACTGCTGAGCGAGTATTTAACCCCAGGTGCTGTCATTCTACTGCTTCCCTCTGTACTCCTTAGCAATCAAAAACACTCACTGCTTAGCAAGTGTTCAACCCCAGGTGCTGTCATTCTATTCCTGTCCTCTGTACTCCTTAGTAATCACATACACTCACTGCTTAGCAAGTGTTCAACCCCAGGTGCTGTTATTCTACTCCCATCCTCTGTACTCCTTAGTAATCACAGACACTCAATGCTGAGCGAGTGCTCAACCCCAGGTGCTGTCATTCTACTCCTGTCCTCTGTGCTCCTTAGTAACCACATACACTCACTGCTGAGCGAGTGTTAAACCCCAGGTGCTGTCATTCTACTCCAGTCCTCTGGATTCCTTACTAATCACACACTCACTGCTGAGCGAGTGTTCAACTCCAGGTCCTGTCATTCTACTCCCATCCTCTGTACTCCTTAGTAATCACACACACTCACTGCTGAGTGAGTGTTTAACTCCAGGTGCTATCATTCTACTCCCCTCCTCTGTACTCCTTAGTAATCACACACACTCACTGCTGAGCGAGTATTCAACCCCAGGTGCTGTCATTCTAAAACTGTCCTCTGTACTCCTTAGTAATCACACACACGCACTGCTGAGCGAGTATTCAACCCCTAGGTGCTGTCAGTCTACTCCTGTCCTCTGTGCTCCTTAGTAATCACATACACTCACTGCTGAGCGAGTGTTCAACCCCAGGTGCTGTCATTCTACTCCAGTCCTCTGGACTCCTTAGTAATCACACACACTCACTGCTGAGCGAGTGCTTAACCCCAGGTGCTATCATTCTACTCCCCTCCTCTGTACTCCTTAGTAATCACACAGTCACTGCTGAGCGAGTGTTCAACCCCAGGTGCTGTCAGTCTACTCCCGTCCTCTATACTCCTTAGTAATCACACACACTCACTGCTGAGAAAGTGTTCAACCCCAGGTGCTGTCATTCTACTCCTGTCCTCTGTACTCCTTAGTAATCACACACACTCACTGCTGAGCGAGTGTTCAACCCCAGGAACTATCATTCTACTCCCGTCTTCTGTACTCCTTATTAATAACACACACTCACTGCTGAGCGAGTGTTCAACCCAAAGCGCTGTCATTCTACTCCTGTCTGCTGTACTCCTTAGTAATCACACACACTCACTGCTGAGCGAGTGTTCAACCCCAGGTGCTGTCATTCTTCTCCCGTACTATGTACTTCTTAGTAATCACACAAACTCACTGCTTACTCCTTATTCATTAGTCAAATAGTGAAAATAAATAATAAGAAAAAAAAAAAATAACCTCAATCACGTATGTGCACTGCTACAAAAGAAAAATAAAAATAAAAATCCACATGTTTGGTTCTTGCAGGGATTTGAACTTAGGACTCCTGTACTAAAAGTCAAAAGTGCTAACCACTCAGGTACGTTGTAGCTACTCACATCTCTTTCCTTAAACAGACCTTTGTTTGACTAGAGTGAGCACACTCTGGAGAAAGGCATGGTGATGTAAGCCTGCTAGGTCAAATGATATGCGGTTCAAACAAATCATACACACCCCATTTTGAGCACACTGAAAGCTGAAGCTGGATAAACTAGGTATGAAATTCCTTTGTGGCAAAACCCCTTCAATGTCGCAGCCACATGTATGAAAACAGTCTAGGTGTAAAATTCACTTTGTTGCCCAAAGCAACCATCAGAGCTAATAGCAACCAATCAGAGCGCCGCATTCATTCTTCCACAGCACTATATGAAATTAAATGAGGGGCTCTCTGATTGGTTGCTATGGGCAACAAAGTGAATTTTACACCTAGACAGTTTTCATACATGTGTCTTTTTGTCACACTGCATTTCAACAGTCGTAACTTTTAGATTTTTTTTTTTTTTTTTTTTTAAATGATGCAGATGTACGAGGATTTGTTTTATGTGGGAGAAGTTCTATTTTTTGGGAGTGTAGTTTGAGTTTACATATAAATTACCGTGGAGTAAAAAATTATTTCTGAATTTGTTTTTTTTAATTATTTTTTACACCATTCATATTTCACATTAAATACTAAATTATAATAAATAATACTAAATTAATTTTATAAGTTATCACGGTTGTGGGGATACCTAATGCATAGGGGTTTTTTGTGTGAAATGTATGCGAAAATTTTTTTTATTTAATATTTTTTTTATTTTATTATTTATTTTATTTATTTTTTCCACATTTTTTTTTTATGTATTTTCACTTTTTTTTTTATTCCCATTAAGGGATAACTATTTTTACACTTTGCAATGTATTAGGAGACTGTTGTATACTCCTGTCTGCGAATACATTACACTGTGTGTCAGTATGACACAAGCTGCTGATGGGGTAACACAAACTGTGCCCTGACAGCAGGCTTATTATACAGACAGCCCTGAGGCTACTCTAGGTCCCTAGGGCTGACTGTACAGACATTCCTCAGGCTTCATCAATCCCTGGGAAACCCCTTTGATTTTGTCGTGGTCATGGTCCAAGGCAATCAAAGGGTTAAGGCTTCTTTCGGTCCCTGCCATTCACAGAGACTTCTCTAGGAACGGAGGTGTTAACTACAGCTCTGTTCCTAGTGTAGCTGTGGCACTGGGAGCTGCTTTTGGCAGGACTCCATGCATTTAAAACCTTAAAAAAAAAAAAAATCTCCTATTGCCATTTGGTCTGCAGACTATTAAAGGGGTTTCATCATCTCAGGCATTTATTGCAAAATATCAATAGCCTATGCCCCATATATCAAATAGGCGTGGGCCCCAACTCTGGACCACACCTCTATCTCTAAAATGGGTTTCCGAACCTTTTGGGTCAGAAAGGAGAAGTAGGTACTCTAGGTTGTTCTAGCTGTTCTGCCCCAAGGTTTGGCATCAAAGAACCATAAATGTGTCTAATTCTATAAATGTGGTGCGAGGCACACAGAACACCCCAAATCTTTGCCGCATTAAAAAGTCGCGCAGGCACTTATACCGCCAAAGTTTGGAGACGACTGTTCATACATCTAAAGAACAGGGCTACGACAGCATTTTGATGCCAGATAACTGCCGCAGCCCCGTTTATCTTTAACAAGATTAGCTTTTGTTTACAGATAAGCAATTCTTTTCACTCCTCAAAGCATTTGTATTTATGTTTACACAGAGTAAATCTCCTGCACTTATGTCTCTGTGATACTCAGCTAGTTATGGAGGAGCTTAATATGCGTATCACTGCTATGGAACCACCCACAGCCTGGTGAGATCAGAGTGGAAGATAAGCTGTCTGTGACTCAGCGAAACAACATGATAAGAAAATCCTTTTAACTCTAACCCTTAGTTGGGGCTACGGGGTTTTTTTTACCAGTTTTTAGGGACTAAATTACTGTTTGGAAGAGTGGTAGTGTTCCTGATGTGGCACCCTAGTAGTGACTCCTTACCGGGAGTGCTAGCAAATTGGATGTGCCACAGAATAATATCTTAACCCTAATCCAAATTTAGGGCAACCCAAATCAAATTCTGACAAAAAGAGTGGCGCACCAGAATCCAATCGCTTAAATTCGGGTTGAATTTGACCCCAATCTAAAACGCAACACTATCCATTGTAGCATTGCCTTTATAGGGAAGGATAGTAAATATCTCTACTAACTTGGTGTCTAAGCTCCAGAGATAATTAGCAGATGACGTTTGTCCCACTTACGCTCCATTTTTGGCCACTGCCAATAGAAAAATTGCAATGAAATACTGATGCATGGGGTGGGTTTTAGTTTTTATTTTGGACAGAGACCTTTAAGGGGCTGTTCCCATCATGTACTTTGATGACATACGGATAGGATAAGCCATCAAAGTGTGATAGTTTTAGGTCCCATCTCTGGGTACTGCCCCTAACTCAGAAACAGGTCCTCAAAAGTGTTGACTCCATTATGTTCTATGGGAGTTCCCAATACAGGGGAGCGCTGTGTTCTCCATTCTGTTCTATGGGAGTTCACAGTGCAGGGGAGCGCTGTGTTCTCCATTCTGTTCTATGGGAGTTCCCAGTACAGGGGAGCGCTGTGTTCTCCATTCTCCTGTATAGGAGTTCCCAGTACAGGGGAGCGCTGTGTTCTCCATTCTGTTCTATGGGAGTTCCCAGTACAGGGGAGCGCTGTGTTCTCCATTCTCCTCTATGGGAGTTCCCAGTACAGAGGAGCGCTGTGTTCTCTATTCTGTTCTATGGGAGTTCCCAGTACAGGGGAGCGCTGTGTTCTCCATTCTGTTCTATGGGAGTTCCCAGTACAGGGGAGCGCTGTGTGTTCCATTCTGTTCTATGGAAGTTCCCAGTACAGGGGAGCGCTGTGTTCTCCATTCTCCTGTATAGGAGTTCCCAGTACAGGGGAGCGCTGTGTTCTCCATTCTCCTGTATAGGAGTTCCCAGTACAGGGGAGTGATCTGTTCTCCATTCAGTTCTATGGGAGTTTCCAGTACAGGAGAGCAGATAGTTCTCCATTCTGTTCTATGACAGTTCCCAGTACAGGGGAGCGCTGTGTTCTCCATTCTCCTCTATGGGAGTTCCCAGTACAGAGGAGCGCTGTGTTCTCTGTTCTGTTCTATGGAAGTTCCCAGCATAGGGGAGCGTTGAGTTTGGCCATACTCAGAGTCATGTGCAAGCCTGACCGGTTCTCCATTCTGAGCCAATACTTCTGTGTGTCTGTTCCCAAGATAGGTGGGACCATATCTTTCAGACTTTGATAACATCCACATGAATAGCGGCAACACCCCATTAAAATTAAAAAAGGGTAGTCAGACAACCCCTTAAACTACAGGTGCCCATACTCCTGGGATGACATTTGGCGAACCTGCCCATTGTGTATGTATGAGGGTGTCCCGAATCATCCCTGACAAGAGCTGTTGGAATAAAGAAGGATTTCCAGTTTAGACTGAATATATCCGATCCTTATTTTTTGTGGCAGATAAGCCGTCACCTCTGAGAACATCTTACCCCTTCTACATACTCAATAGACATCCCCCCCCCCCAATGAGCCTTTTCCTATTGAGCGCCTGGCCGGCAGCTATCCACCCCGAGATCTTGGTTCCCAAGGAGGATCCGTTGGTCTTGTGGTGGGCCAGTCTGACGCTGGTGGTACTTCTTACTGTATCAATGATGTCATGGTTATTATGGAGTAAATGATGTTGAGTTGAGAGTCAATATCCACTGAACACTCATAAGTCTATCATGGAGCTCAGACTTTTGATATTCTATCCATAAGCCATAAACGTCCATTGTAGGAACACCCCTTAAATTTAGAATGATCAATCCGTAGCTTGGCAAATTTTTCATGAATTCTCCCATTTCACTTCCTCACTCCTTATAAAATTAGTAAAATTATCTTTGTCTCTTGTGCTCCGGTTTGATTGATGTTGAAATTGAGTGTTAACGTGCGACTATACGGCCCGTGCACCGCTGTAACAATTTATGCTAATTCTCAAATGCTAAAAATAAAAAAAGAGCAGAAAATAATACAAGTAATTATCATTTTGTCATTTTCCAATGGAATTATAAATCACTCGATAATTTCACTGCGAAAAGTTTTAATAAAGTAAAAAAAAAAAAATAACCAAAAAAAAAAACCATATGGTAAAAGTGTCTGGAAAAGTTTGCTGTTTATAAAGTAGGACTTTGATGTATTTATGCAGCTTCCTCTCGGAGAACTTACACAGCAAGATGAATGAGATCATTAACAAGCCGGCGTCTCAAGCCACTGACTTGGATGCACTTCAGAATTAGCCTTTTCTTCACGCTTCCGTTTCTGCAATAGCGAAGGCTTGAAGGGGCAGGAGGGCAGCACAGGGGGTAAGAAAGGGAGCAAAAAGGTTATGACAGGAGGACAGTAAGGGGGGTCACTGGGAAAGGAGGGAGCAAAGGGGTATATTGGACTGGAGAACAGGAAAAGAGGTCATTAGGCAGAAAGGAAGAAAAGAGGGTCAAAGAGAGGCAGAAAGCAAGAGGCATGTGCAGTCATATACATCAGCTCCACGGTGGACGCCAAGAATCATCTCTACTGGTGGCCTCAAGATTCAACTCCACTGGTGGGCCCCAAGAATCAACTCCACTGGTGGCCCCGGGAATCAACTCTACTGGTGGGCACCAAGAATCAACTCCACGTGTGGCCCCGAGAATCAACTCTACTGGTGGGACTCAAGAATCACTGGCGGGACCCAATAATCATCTCCACTGGTGGACCCCAAGAGTCAACTGCTCTGGTGGCCCCAAGAATCAAATTCACTGGTGGCCCCAAGAATCAACTTCACTGGTGGCCCCAAGAATCAAACCCACTGGTGGACCTCAAGAATCAACTCCACTGGTGGGCCCCAAGAATCAACTCAACTAGTAGTCCCACGAATTTATTACACTAGTGGACTCCAAGAATCAACTCCACTGGTGGCCCCAAGACTCAAGTCCACTGGGGGACCCCAAGAATCAACTGCGCTGGTGGCCCCAAGAATCAAATTCAGTGGTGGGCCCCAAGAATCAACTCCACTGGTGGGCCCTGAGAATCAAAATCACTGGTGGCCCCAAGAATCAACTCCACTGGTGGGCCCCAAGAATCAACTTCACTGGTGAGCCCCAATAATCAGCTGCACTGGTGAGCCCCAAGAATCAGCTGCACTGGTGGACCTCAGCGACCCCATTCCAATACTGGTTATGTTGTATATAGTAACGGCAATATATAGATGAATAAAATGTGTATATTACAATATAATTTTGACTTACTAACTGTATACAGATATAGTTTAGAACAATAAGTGATCTATCCCCTAAAATCCTAATTCATTTTGTACAATATGATGTTACAGAAACACAATCTGAAATTTGCATTTCAAGTTTTGCAATTTATGATTGCACCATCCATTCCTACCACTAGATGTCATCGTAGAATGTAAATGAAGATTCTCTCAGCTGCTCATGTTTCTAACAGCACACTATGTGGCCAGACGTGGTATTGCTAGTTAAGCAATAAAAAAGTATTAATGCCTGATTAATTTGTGTAAATTAATATGTAACAGGACTGGGCTGAGGTAGCAAATCTGGGCTTTTATTCCATAAGCACATTCAGTGGTTGTTTTCATCCTCTTATTTCCATATCAACAAGTGCAGACCCGGCTCATGCTAATGCTTAATGCTCTGGATCGAAACGGTTAATTTTAATTGACTTTCCCCAGACATTAAGGGAAAATTAGATTGTACTCAGCTCTCACTTTGAAGGAAGGGAAGGTTATATTATCTTTACAGTTGGTGAATCTGCTGGTGATGAGTAAATTAGGATTTAAATTATGTATTAAATGGAATTTAAATTGGTGTGAAACGCGTGTGCCAATCTGATTATAATGGAGATTGGTATCCAGGATAACAACGTAAAGCAGAGACTGGAAAGATGTTATTCACAATCAATGTGGAAGTGAAGAAGATAACTCAGTCCTGCAAATATTGTCATTAAATAACCGTGAGAGTTTGAGCATCTCAGATATAACCAGAAGAATTTAAAGGGAAAGTGTCTCTTATATTCTTACTGATTAAAAACCAGGTATTGATGCCTACTTTTATAAAATCTGATTTTATTTTCTATTACATTTTCCTTCAAATTTTTTTTTATTTTTTTTAAAATGTTTTGTATTGTGATTATAGAGGCGGCCATATTTCTTTAGCCTTTATTTTTTATGAGTGTTAAATGTTAATTAGTAAAAAAATATGTAGCAAATTAATTTACAAAAATAATGTAACGGTCGGGAGGAAGTGGATTCACTGGACCGTCGCAAGCAATGTACCGGGCCACGCCAGGAAAAACGGAGTTTAAAGTTGGTCCCGTTTTCAACAGAGCCCCTTTCAAAGGGAGGATTTGTGCCCCTTCTCGCGGGATTCCACCAGGTCGCTACCCCTGACACAACTAGCTTGCGGAGACAGCCGAGGTGCAGCGAGGTACCAAGTCGTCGGGCAAACACGTAGACAGGAGACAGGCAGGCAGGTCAGGCCAGGCGGCGATGGTTCGTGGTCGGAGAACGGTTCGGTACATGGGAATCACAAACGAAGCTTCAGAACGTTTTTTCCCCAGTGTCATGTAGGAATGGAGCCTTTATATAGAACCAGCGGCCGGCAAATTCACCCAAATTTCCGCACGTGCCCTTAAAATCTGGCGAACCGGAGCGCAAAGCGCCCTAAAATGGGCGCGCGCACCCGCCGACAGGAAAAAGGAAGAACAGAGCACGGTGGTGAGTTTCATGCGCCTGGAAACGAGTGCCCCCGCGGCCGATACAATAATTAACAATTTTTGTCATTTTCCAATAAATTATAAACACCCCGAAAAAATTCACTGGAAAAGTTTTAATAAAGTTAAAAAAAAAAATAACCAAAAAAAAAAACCATATGGTAAAAGTGTCTGGAAAGTTTCTGTTTCGACACCCTCATTCGAAATAAATTAAAAATTAGGGGTTTTCGGGATATTAGACTTATGGTTTTCCATTGGAGGTTTAAAAAGAGCTCTAAACCAGATGCAAAAAAACTACAGGACCATTCTTCGCTGATTGATGGGGTGGTTTGGAGGTCAGACCCAATCAATCAAACATTGGATGGACTATTAATCCCAAGGAACCCCATATACATATAGGGGGCACCGCTAGTTTTCAGAGAGTCCTGGATTTCAGCTGATGTTACTTGCGGGTTCTTTTTTTGCGTCCCAACAATTTTCCGGCAGTTTGGCCGAATTTTTGTTGGTCTATCTGACCGTGGTTTGGTTTTTACAGAGCCCCTAATTTCCATTTAAATAATCACAGTTTGAACACTCTGACTGACATTATAAATTTCCCTTTTGGATATCTTTTTGTCTCCCTTTCCTGTTTTATGCATTTTCATCTCCCTTTTATCCCGTAGATCTGTTGACAATTCTTTTGCTTTCCCCCCGGACTCACAATCCAGAAACGTCAGTGGCTGCATGAAAGATGCAAGAGTCTGTCTGGATCGCAGAAAACTCACCTCGCTTTTATGCACACACACTGATTACAAGCAAACAGGTCACAGGTGAGGATGTTATTTTTTAGTAGCCATTAAAAACCCATTTGTGTCAATTTCTGTGCATGTTATCAGGCCAAAATCACCAGGATATGTGAACTTTTGATCAGGGTTATTTGAATGTTTTTGATTGTCATTATGATTAAAAAAAAACACACACACATATATATATTTGCAACAGCTAGTGGGTATGCTGGTGGTGGATCCTCTGGGTCACAGTGAGAGATGGTATAGACCATGCCAGCGGTCCAACTTCTCAGGATATTCATTAAAGGGGTTGTCTGACTACAAAGATTATATGTCAAAATGTAGGGACAGGTAATTGAAGACTTTTTCCAAATATATTGCTTTTTTTTCTTGCTTAGTTGAGGAGATCTTATCTGCTCTGAGTGCACACATCGGCATTTGAGAGCAGGGAGTGACAACACCACAGGTCAGACTGGCGGCGGCTTGAGAACAGAGAGTGTTATCTCTAACAAACAAAAGAGAGAGTCTAATGACTTGTTTACTTTAGAGCAGAGAGCTTCATAGCTCATAGATAAGATCTAATTGCACTGACAGGAGAGAAAGAGAAGAGCTTTAATTACTGATTTGCTAATCACTGGTGTAGAACCACCAACAGACCAACCAGGATACATGAATCTGAATGTGGCTCTGTGACACAGCATAGTGAGACAACCCCTTTAAATAAATTATCACAATATGTTAAAAAATACCTTGACAGCCTTCAAATCATATCACAAACACTAGTTGGCCACAGAAGACACATGTAACATAAATAACTCCCGACAGAGTACATCAAAATGATGGCTTTTTTCATTCAAAGCTGGCCATCTTGTGCCACTCATCTCAGGATATAACCAACCAAGAGAAGACATTTCTGTACCATGAGCCACTTATAGTGCTGGTATATTCTTAAAAGGTAGAGCAGACCTTAGGTTTCCTAAGAAATCACAACCAGGTGTAAACTGTTATTTTTACACCCTCCAAAGTGAGGTCCATGTTGCTGTCATCATTAAAACATTGTATGCAAAATAATCACCATCCACATCAATGTCCACATACTAGATAGCCTGAATAGTAGAGATTGGGATGTGGATTAGGATGTGGACATTAATATGGATTGTGGTTTAAATCCAAACATAGACCTATGTCTGAGCACAAAACATTTACTCTTATGGATACAGGGTTGGACTGCCCACGGGGGAGCAAGGGAAACCCCTGTGGGCTCCTGGCCATAGTAGGTACAACATTGCTAGAATAAAGAAAAAGAAAGGCAGAAAGCAAGATGCAGAGTTCAAGAGTCATGTACAGTCATGTGTATTAGTTTAAGAATGCACCCAAGAATAAATTCCATTGGTTAGTTCTTAAAATCATAAAATCAACTCCACTGGTGGGCTCCTAGGTTCTACTCGACTGGTGGGCCCCAATAATCACCTCCACTGGTGGGCCCCAAGAATCAACTCCACTGGTGGGCCCCAAGAATCAGCTCCACTGGTGGGCCCCAAGAATCAATTCCACTGTTGGACCCCAAGAATCAACTCAAATGGTGGGCCCCAAGAATCAACTCCACTGGTGCCCATCACAATCATCCCAATTGGTGGTCCCCAGAATCATCTCCACTGATGGGCCCCAAGAATCAACTCTACTGGTGGGCCCCAAGAATCAACTACATTGATGGGCCCCAAAAGTCATCTACACTGGTGGGCCCAAGAATCAACTCCACTAGTGGGCCCCAAGAATCAACTCCACTGGTGGGCCTCAAGAATCAACTCAACTTGTGGGCCCAAGAATCAACTCCACTGGTGGGCCCCAAGAATAAACTTCACCGATGGACTCCAAGAATCAACTCTACTGGTGAGCCCCAAGAATCAACTCCACTGGTGGGCCCCAAGAATCAACTCCACTGATGGGCTCCAAGAATCAACTCAATAGGTGGACCCCAAGAATCAACTCCACTGGTGGGCCCCAAGAATCAACTACACTGCGGGGCTCCAAGAATCAACTCAAATGGTGGGCCCCAAAAATCAACTCCACTGGTGGGCCCCAAGAATCAATTACATTGATGGGCCCCAAAAGTCATCTCCACTGGTGAGCCCAAGAATCAACTCCACTAGTGGGCCCCAAGAATCAACTCCATTGGTGGGCCTCAAGAATCAACTCAACTTGTGGGCCCAAGAATCAACTCCACTGGTGGGCCCCAAGAATCAACTTCACCGATGGACTCCAAGAATCAACTTTACTGGTGAGCCCCAAGAATCAACTCCACTGGTGGGCTCCAAGAATCAACTTTACTCGTGAGCTCCAAGAATCAACTCCACTGGTGGGCCCCAAGAATCAACTCCACTAGTGTGCCCTCCAAGAACCAACTCCACTGGTGGGCACCAAGAACCAACTCCACTGGTGGGCCCAAGAACCAACTCCACTGGTGGGCCCCAAGATTCACCTCCACTGGTGGCCCCAAGAATCAGCTCCACTGGTAGATTCTTGACACCATAGTCTGATACATTCCAAATTTTAATGCAATTGACCTAAGTCTATTAAATTAACCTATATCTACCAATGATGAATCAGCTCTGCTCCTCTCCATAATTGCTTTTGTGTTGTGGGACTCAGACCCTCACCTTGGTCATCATTATCCTGCACTCCTGGCTTCAGTTGGTCAATCCACAGTCCCATTTCCTCTTGGTTTTGTGCTCTCTATGCTAAGAATCCGATGTCACCCAGGCAGTGTGATGACCTCAAAACACTTTCCCACCTTGATTATCACATACCTGGACAACATACAATCTCATATAAACTCTATGTAATATATTTTTGTCAATTGTTTCTATGCGTTTAACCTCTATAAACCAAGTTATACAATAAGAATGTCTACAATATTATTTGAGGAATCATCAGTTTGTCTTACCTTCATGTCTTCTGTGTGTAGGATCTTTTTACATTGTACCTTAAAGGAGCACTCCAGGTTCCACCTCTTATCCCCATTAATTCAATAGAAATTGCTTTTAGGTACACTGTATTGCCAGTAACTTTGCTTACCTGCAGCTGCATACAGGATTTCTGACTGATGCAACAGTCTCTGTTAGGTCACATGACCTGCTCTCTGATTGGCTTATTGTGCTTTTGGTGCTGACAAGTCTGTCTCTCTGTGAATTCCTATGAGACTGACTTTGAACCTCCCACTGGAATGCATACAGAGACTCACACAACCATGCTCAGAGTGCAGGTCACATGACCCAGTGGCAGCAGTGAGAAGTCCTGTATTCAACCACAGGTAAGCAACATTACTAGCATTGCGGGGCACCTAGAAGCAATTTCTAATGACTCTTGCATCAGCCAGATATCCTGTATCCAGCTACAGGTTAGAAAAATGACTGGCACTACTATGTATCCAGATGAAATTTCTAATGGCTGTTGCATCAGCCACATATCCTGTATCCAGCTACAGGTTAAAAAATATTAATGGCAGTACTTAGGAGAATTTTCTAATGAACAAATGAAAAAAAAAGGAGTGGACATATAAACAGGAAAGACATTTTTGTTCTGTCTCTCTGTGAATTCCTATGAGACTGACTTTGAACCTCCCACAGCAATGGATACAGAGACTCACACAACCATGCTGTGTGTCTCAGCAGCTCAAAATGGCAGCAGTGAGGAATCCTGTATTCAGCTGCAGGTCACATGACCCAGTGACAGCAGAGAGAAATCCTGTATCAACCACAGGTATGCAACATTACTAGCATTGCGGTGCACCTAGAAGCAATTTCTAATGATTCTTGCATCAGCCAGATCTCCTGTATGCAGCTGCAGGTTAGAAAAATTACCAGCACTACAATGAATCCAGATGAAATTTCTAATGGCTGTTGCATCAGCCACGTATCCTGTATCCAACTGCAATAATTTTTGTTCTGTCTCTCTGTGAATTCCTATGAGACTGACTTTGAACCTTCCACAGGAACACCCACAGAGACTCACACAACCATACTGTGTGTTTCAGCAGCTTAGGGTGCAGGTCACATGACCCAGTGGCAGCAGTGAGAAATCCTGTATTCAACCACGGGTAAGCAACATTAGTAGTAGTGTGGTGCACCTAGAAGCAATTTCTAATGACTCTTGCATCAGCCACATATCCTGTATCCAACTGCAGGTTGGAAAAATTACTGACACTACTATGCATCCAGATGACATTTCTAATGGCTGTTGCACCAGCCACGTATCCTGTATCCAACTGCAGGTTAGTAAAATTACTGACGCTACTGTGTATCCAGATAAAATTTGTAATGGCTGTTGCATCAGCCACATATGCTGTATCCAACTGCAGGTTAGAAAAATTACTGACACTACTGTGTATCCAGATGACACTTCTAATGGCTGTTGCATCACCCAAGTATCCTGTATCCAGCTACAGGTTAGAAATATTACTGGCAGTATTGTGTACCTACAGTAGGAGCAATTTCTAGTGAACGAATGGAAAAAAAGGAGTAATTATATAAACAGGAAATACATTTTTGTTCCATTTATTGGGGGGTCAAAGTTATTACCTTTGTTGTAAAAATATAAAAAGTTGCACTTTACCTGTAGATTAGAACTTCATCATCTGAGCAATTGTACTGAAGTTGGTACATTTTAACTTTGGGAGCAGACTTGCTCACTGACCACTTAACTAGTGCAGAAGTAGTAGTCACCTCTGACACTACAACGGCCCTCTCCGGTTGAGTCTTGACTTCCCCTCGGTTGGTTTTGCTAGAGCTGGTGATGTCAGAAAGCCGGGATTTCGGTGGAGCAGCCCGGCCTGTGCCGTTGCTGAGATGTGGCAGCTGAACAATGGATAACTCAACCGGTGCCGTTAACTCCCCTGCAGCATTTGCCGCGATACAAGTGAAGGTCCCATAATCCTTGGATGTGGTGATTAAGATATCCAAAGTGCCATTGTCATAGACAATTGTCCTGGACGAGTTTCCAATCAGTCGTCCATCTGGTGCAACCCAATGGATAACCGGAGCCGGATCCCCAACCGCTTTACATTTCAAGGAAGCTGTCTGACCTTCCAAAACAAGCAGCTTCTGAGTATGTTGAGTGATTAATGGTGGTTCGCAACAAACTCCTCCTCTCGAACATACCAGAAATACCTTCCTTTCAAAGCAGAAGGGGACGCGCAAGTCTCCATGTCATCCTCCCTATCCAGTCTCCTCAACCAAAGGAGTTCACAGTTACAATGAAGCGGATTACCCCCAAAGCTTAGCGACAAAGGGGGCAGGAAAGGTGTCGCGGAGGTCATGGACATTTGAGACCTCGCAAAGATTGGGTCGGGAGGTAGTTTTTGTAGCCTGTTAGACGTCAAATCAAGCCTGGCCAACTTATGGAGGTCCTGAAATGTCCCCTCCGTAATGTAATATATGAGATTGTGATCCAAACTGAGCTGATGCAAGTTGATCATCCGTCGGATGGCGTCCCAAGGAATGGTTTTAAGATTGTTGTAAGAAAGATCAAGGTCTTCCAGAGTCTGTAAGAGGTCTTCAAAAGCCTCTTCAGCGATACTGTTGAGTTGGTTATTATTCATGATCAAGTGTTGGAGATTGATGAGTCCCCGGAATATGTCATCTCCTAAGTTGGTCAGCCGGTTACTGTCCAGGTGCAAAGATCGAAGGCTCTCGAGATCCACGAAGGAAAACGGCTGAATGTAACTGATGGTGTTTCTAGATAACGTCAGGTCGACAAGACCCGTCATGTTGGCAAAGTCTTGTCGATTGATGCTTATGATAAAATTCCCGCCCAGACGGAGTTCGACTGTCCTTCGATCAATGTCTACGGGTACAAAGAGTAAGCCTTTGGAAGGACACAAGGTTCCCAGCGACTCTGAGAGGTTTTGACAGACACAGTATTTTGGGCATGAGTTGACCACTACTGCCATTCCAAACACCAGAAGACTGCAGAGGATTTTTTCCATTGTAAGTCCAGAAAAAGTTACCTGCAACGAGAGAAGACAAGAAAGCTTTACTATCAATGCACTTAACCAACATATCTCTATGTACACAAATATAGTCAATATAATCCTGATTTTTATAAAACACAGATTTTAAGGAGGTTTTCTCACCATGCGGTTTTGCAGTTACAGGCAGTTTTTTCACTCTGCCTTTGTGGGTGGTTCTATAGCAGTGATTACATACTTACACAGAAAAAATGGGATATGAATTACCACAAAAAAACTACAAAGCTACAATTACCGCTCAGTGGCTGGAAGACATACTGAGTCCCATCAGCAGGTGTCTCTGGCCCATATGCTGCATTTGAAAGATATAGCAGGTGTCGGATGTTAATGAGCAAATGCTCTAGATACTAGTTCACACCAGCATGAAAAAAGCCACAGTATAACACATAGGGAGACTGTCAGAAGTGGGAGCCTGAAGCTGTAGAACCATCCACAGTCTGAACAGGAAGTGGGAGCCTAAAGCTGCAGAACCACCCACAGCCTGAACAAGAAGTAGGAGTCTGAAGCTGTAGAACTGCTCACAGCCTGAACAGGAAGTGGGAGCCTGAAGCTGTAGAACTGGCCACAGCCTGAACAGGAAGTGTGAGCCTGAAGCTGTGGAACTGCCCACAGCCTGACCAGGAAGTGTAGGTCTAAACCTGTAGAACTGCTCACAGCCTGAAGAGGAAGTGGGAGTCTGGAGCTGTAGAACCATCCACAGCCTGAATAGGAAGTGGGAGTCTGAAGCTGTAGAACTGTTTACAGCCTGACCAGGAAGTGGGAGCCTGAAGCTGTAGAACCACCCACAGCCTGACCAGGAAGTGTGGGTCTGAAGCTGCCTGTGGCTCTGTGAATTTAATAAATCTGAATCATCTTGAGTGTGAGCACAACAACATTGAGATCCAAACAACCTTGTAGATGTTGCCCAATTCTAAAGATAAAGCAGTAACATGAAAAAAATCAATAATTTTATGTTAGAATTTGTGTTCATAGACAATATTGAATTTTGAGCTTGCTACAATGTATTTTTTTTATTTTTTTACATTCTCGGTTGTCTGTATCACGCTTACATATTCAGTAGTGTGTCTCATCTCTCTAGAGCTGAAAATGTCCTACTGATACACAAATTGGGCTCAATTATATGAGAAGCAAATTAAAGTAAAACTATGGACCCATAGTGGTCTATTTTGGACAAAGGTCCGCTCTCACCGCCTAGAGGAAAAAAGATTTGATCTTCAGAGATGACAAGCCTTTTGTGAATTTGTAGAATTGCCGCCTCACTATGGATTACCGTAATTATGGGGCGCATGTCCCCGCGTATTAAGCGCCGTACGCCGGGAAATACGTGGCGAAATGCGCCCCAAGATAAGCCGTGTGAACCTACCCTAACACTGAATTTAATTTAAAGAATAAAATAAAAAACAAATTGACAGATCAGTTTATAAATCATGGACGTGGCTGTATTGATATAAATAAAATAAGCTTTTCTCTGTATTACATTGTTATTTTTATAGTTAAATATTAATTTATGTAAATTTTTTGAATTATTAAAAAAAAATGGCAAATTATTCATGAAGTGATCGGCTCACTCGGCATACGTTGTATCACAATCTCCCTAATTACTTCCAATGCACCAGGAATGCTACATGGCCGGGATCAGCGTGGGATTATTTTCACCTTCCATGCTGCATGTAATGAAGGCCTTAGTTGATTTTATTTTTATATGGTCTTTGTGCATTTTCTACATTGTGTCTTTTTGTTTTTGTCAGTGTTTTTTTTAGACACGTGAAGTTCTACTGAGAAATTTTTGAAGAAAAAAAAAGAAAAAGCCTACCTTCCCCTTGCGGTTTTTAGGTAGAGGCAAGTTCACACACAGTTTTTTTTTTTTTATGGAAAAACACCACTACTGTTTTTGATGTTGAGGTTTATATTTGGAACCAAAGCCAGAAGTGGATCCAACATGAAGGAGAAGCACACAATCTTCCTTTATGTAGCCCTTATAAATTAATTCCTGGCTTTAGCTCCGATTTATTGCTCTGGTCCCTCAGTATAATCTCCTCTGGTAGCCCTCAGAATAATCTCCTTTGGTGGGCCCTCAATATAATCTCCTCTGGTAGCCCTCAGAATAATCTCCTTTGGTGGGCCCTCAGAATAATCTCCTTTGGTGAAGCTCAGAATAATCTCCATTTGTGGCCTTCAGTATAATCCCCTCTGGTGGGGCCTCAAAATAATCTTTTCTGATGTAACCGCAGTATAATCTCCTCTGGTGGATCCTCAGTATAATCTCCTCTGGTGGCCCTCAGTATAATCTCCTCTGGTGACCCTCAGTATAATCTCCTCTGGTGACCCTCAGTATAATCTCCTCTGGTGGCCCTCAGTATAATCTCCTCTTGTGGCCCTCAGTATAATCTCCTCTGGTGGGGTCTCAAAATAATATTTTCTGATGTTACCTCAGAATAATCTCCTCTGGTGGCCCTCAGTATAATCTCCTCTGGTGACCCTCAGTATAATCTCCTCTGGTGGCCCTCAGTATAATCTCCTCTGGTGGCCCTCAGTATAATCCCCTCTGGTGGGGCCTCAAAATAATCTTTTCTGATGTAACCACAGAATAATCTCCTCTGGTGGCCCTCAGTATAATCTCCTCTGGTCTCCCTCAGTATAATCTCCTCTGGTGTCACTCAGTATAATCTCCTCTGGTGGCCCTCAGTATAATCTCCTGTTGGACCCTCAGAATAATCTCCTCTGGTGGTCCTCAGAATAATCTCCTCTGGTGGCCCTCAGTATAATCCCCCCTGGTGGGGCCTCAAAACAATCTTTTCTGATGGAACCGCAGAATAATCTCATCTGGTGGGGCCTCAGTATAATCTCCTCCGTTGGACCCTCAGAATAATTTCCTCTGGTGGCCCACAGAATAATCCCCTATGGTGGGGCCTCAGAATAATCTCCTCTGATGGAACTGCAGAATAATCTGCTCTGGTGGACCTCAGTATAATCTCCTCTGGTGAGTCCACAGTATAATCTCCTCTGTTGGACCCTCAGAATAACTTCCTGTGGTGGCCCTCAGAATAATCTCCTCTGGTGGCCTTCAGTATAATTTCCTCTGGTGGAACTTCAGTATAATCTCATCTGGTGGGGCCTCAGAATAATGTCAACTGGTGGGGCCTCAGAATAATCTCAACTGGTGGGGCCTCAGAATGATTTCAACTGGTGGGGCCTCAGAACAATCTCAACTGGTGGGGCCTCTTAATAATCTCAACTGGTGGGGCCTCAGAATAATCTCTGATGGTACCTCAGAATAATTTCCTCAGGTAGCCCTCAGAATAATTTCCTCTGGTTGCCCTCAGTATAATCTCTGTTGGATCCTCAGAATATTTTCCTCTGTTGGCCCTCAGAGTAATCTCCTCTGGTGGCCCTCAGAATAATTTCCTCTAGTGGCCCTCAGTATAATCTCCTCCGTTGGACCCTCAGAATAATCTCCTCTGGTGGCCCTCAGAATAATCTCCTCTGGTGGCCTTCAGAATAATCTCCTCTGATGGAACCTCAGAATAATCTCCTCTGTTGCCCCTCAGTAGTATCTCCTCTGGAGGCCCTAAACATAATCTCCTCTTGTGGAACCTCAGTATAATCTTCTCTAGTGGACCTCAGAATAGTCTGCTCTGGTGGCCCTTTGAATCATTTCCTCTGGTAGACCTCAGTATAATCTCCTCTGGTTGCCCTCAGTATAATCTCCTCTGGTTGATCTCAGTATACTATCCTCGGGTTGACCCCCGTATAATCTCCTCGGGTGACCTTCAGAATAACCTCCTCGTGTGGCCCTCGGAATAATCTTCCTGGTGGCCCCCAGAATAATCCCCTTTGGTGGGCTCAAGGGACTTCATTGCAACATTGAGCATTGAGTTCAGTTATGCTTAAAAGGATGTTCCCACAACAGACTTATGGCATCAATTTTAATAAAGAGGGACTTCCATTCAGAACCATCTTCTTTTAATCATTGTGGAGAGCAACCACAAAAGTTGCCCTCCCCTTAGAGGACTCAGTTCATCAGTGCTCTACATTAGATCTCAAACATAGCAGTAAATGTGAAGTTATGGTGTCCATGGTGGGTGGAGAACACCAGTGGTGGGGTAATGGAGCGGCATTGGTGTCCATGGTAGGTGGAGAACACTGGTGATAGGGTAATGGAGAGGCATTGGTTTCCATGGTGGGTGGAGGACAAGGGTAGTGGGGTAATGGAGGGGTATTGGTGACCATGGTGGGTGGAGGACACCAGTGGTGGGGTAATAGAGAGGTATTGGTGTCCATGATGGGTGGAGGACACCATTGTTGGGGTAATAGAGAGGCATTGGTTTCCATGGTGGGTGGAGGACACCAGTAGGGGGGTAATGGAGAGGTATTAGTGTCCATGGTGTGTGGAGGACACCATTGATGGGGTAATGTAGAGGCATTTGTGTCCATGGTGAGTGGGTGATATCATTGGTGGGGTACCTCCCGTATTGGTCAGGCTCATAGATTGGATATTTTTATATGTTGTCACTCTAACTTTGTTAGAAGCATGAAAGGGTGTCAACTTACTATTGTTTTTCTCTGAGGAACCCATGGCCAAGTCCCAAGGGTTCCAGAGTTATACTGTAAATGAGTAGAGTAGAGGATATTGGAATAGTGAATGTACTCGGTGGGAACTCTTGAGGTACTGAGACCCCCGGACCTGGAGGAGCCCAGAGAAACCGTAGCAGATCAGACCACATAGTGATCAGTCATGTATCACAAACATCACTAATTAGAAAACAACAGTAGAAGACGCTCGAGTCCTTTCACTCTGGAAATCTGACATTTTTTTACTGCTGTTCTGAGGAAAAGTTTTCCATGTGTCTCCTGAACGTTGTGTTCAACATCTGCAATCACCTTGAACCAGAATCAGGAGAAAACAAAACAGCAGAATTCAGCAATCAATTGTTCTGAGGTCTATATAACTCCAACAATGTGGAGGTGGAAGAACAAGCTACATTATCATAAGTAAACACATAGCTAACTGCACTATCTATCTATGTATCTATTTGTCTATCATATCTATCTATCTGTCTATCACATATCTATCTATCTATCTATCTATCTCAGCACTCCAATCTTAAAAAGTGAAAAAATGTTTCTATACATCTATTTTACTCTCCCTTCCTCTCTCTCTTTCCCTATATCTCCCTTTCTCCTCTCTCCCTCCGTTTCTCTCTCTCTCCATTTCTCCCTCTCCCTCCATTTCTCTCTCTCACTTTTTCTTTCTTTCTTTCTTTCTTTCTTTCTTTCTTTCTTTCTTTCTTTCTTTCTTTCTTTCTTTCTTTCTTTCTTTTTCTTTCTTTCTTTTTCTTTCTTTCTTTCCCCCTCTCCCTCCCTTTCTATCTCTCTTTCACCCTCTACCCCTCTCTCTTCCTTTCACTCTCTCTCCCTTTCTGTCTCTTCCCCCCGCCCTTCCTCTGTCTCTCCCGTTCTTTCTCTCTTTACACCCCCTCTCTCTAACCACTCTCTTTCCCACCATCTCCCCTCTCTCTTTTATTCTTTGTCTCTCTCTTTCTTCCTCTCCCCCTGTCTCCTTCCATTTTGCTCTAACTCTTCCTCTCCCTCTCTTTCTTCCTCCCTTTTGGTCTTACCCCCTCTCCCTCTCTTTCTCTCTCTCTCTCCCTTTCTCTTAACTCCCTCTCTCTTCCTCCCTCTCCCTTTCTCTCTCTCTTCCTATCCCCTTCACCCTCCCTTTCTGTCTCTTCCTCCCCTCTCTCTCTCACTTTTTTCTCTCTTTACACCACCTCTCTCTACCTACTGTCTTTCTCTCCTCCTCTATCTTTCTTTGTCTCTTTTCCCCTCTCTCCTTCCCTCTATCTCTCTTCCTCTCCCCTCTCTGTCCATTTTTCCCTCTCTTCCTCTCCCCCTCCCTTTTTCCCTCTCTCTTCCTCTCCCCCTCTCTCTCCTTTCCTATTTCCCTCTCTCTTTCTCTCCCCTCCTCTCCCTCCCTTTGTCTTTCTTACCCCCTCCTTCCCTTTCTCTCCCTTTCTCTTTATTTCTCTCTTCCCCCTCTCTTCCTCCCTCTCTCTCTCTTCCTCTTCTCCTCTTTCTCACTCCCTCTCTTCCTTTCCCCATCCCTCTCCCTCCTTTTGTCTCTCTTACCAATCCTCTCTCTTTCTCCATCTTTTTTCCCCTCTCTCCCTTTCCCTTTCTCTCTATTGCTTTGTCTCTACCCCTTTCTCTCCCTTTCTTTCTCTCTTTCCTCCTCTCTTCCTCCCTCTTTCAATCTTCCTCACCCCTCTCTCTCCCTCCTTCTCTCTTCCTATCCCTCCCTCTCTCTCCCCCCCTCCCTCTCTCTTCCCCACTTTCTCCCTCTCTCTTCCTCTCCTCCTTTCTTTCCCTCCCTTTGTCTCTATTACCCCATCTCCCTCTCTTTCTCCCTCTCTATCCCTCCTCTCTCCCTTTCTCCCTCTCTCTCCCCCTCTCTTCCTCTCCTCTCTCCCCCTCCCTTTGTTTTTCTTACCCCATCTTCCTGTTTTTCTCCCTTTCTCTCCCCCCTCTCTCCCTCTCTTCCTCTCTCTCTCTCTTTCTCCCTCTCTCTCCCCCCTCTCTTTCTCACTCTCTGCCTTCCCCTTTCTCCCCCTCCCTTTGTCTCTCTGACCCCCTTTGCCTCTCTTTCTCTCCCTCCCTTTCTCTCTCTCTCTTCCTTTCTCTCTCCCTCTCTATCTCTATCCCTCTCTCCCCCTCTATTTCTCGCTCTCCGCCTCTCTCTCTTTCTCTCCCCCTCTCTATATTTCTCTCTCTCTTCCTTTGTCTCTCCCTCGCTCTCTTGTGCTCCCTCCCTCTCTTGATCTCTCTCTTTCTCTCCCTCTCTTTCCCGCTCTCTCTCCCTTTCTTTCTCTCCCTCTCTTTCCCGCTCTCTCTCCCTTTCTCTCTCTTCCTTTGTCTCTCTCTCCCCCTCTCTCTCCCTTTCTCTCTCCCCCTCTCTCTCTTGTGCTCTCTCTCCATCTCTCCCTCACTCTCTTGTGCTCTCTCTGTGACTCTCTTACCCCCTCTCCCTCTCTTACCCAGTCTCTTTCTCCCTCTTTCCCCCCCTCCCTTTCTCTCTCTTCCTCTGCCTCTCTTCCCCCCTATCTTTTCCTTTATCTCTCCCCCTCGCTCTCTTGTGCTCTCTCTCCCTTCCTCTCTCTCCCTTTGTCCCTCTGACCTCCGCTGCCTCTCTTTCCCCCTCTCGTGCTCTCTCTCTCTTCCTCTGTCTCTTTCTCTCCCTCTCTTGCTCTCTCTTTTTCTCCCTCCCTTGGTCTCTTGTGCTCTCTCTCTCTCTTCCTATCTCTCTTTCTTTCTCCCCCTCTCTCTTCCCTTTTTCTTCCTCTCTCTCCCTCGCTCTCTTGTGCTCTCTCTCTCTTCCTATCTCTCTTTCTCTCTCCCTTTCTCTCTCCCCCTCGCTCTCTCGTGCTCTCTCTCTGTCTCTCTTATCTGCTGGCACACTTTGAGTTTAGTACAAGTAACTGGCAAGGATACGCCGGCCTTGATAACCACTGTAGCATATAAATAAAGAACATTTCCAGCCTCTTCTATTTTTTTTTCTTGCCGCATGACAAAAAGGCGAGTTAACAAAAAGTGTGCGCTTCTGTCTCTTGTGAAGTCACAGCACAATACATCTGTAATGTAGAAGAATTCCTCCGACAGTAAATGTTATATTTCTACATTACCTACAGCTGTGGGCGAATACCTGGGGATCGTGTTGCCTCAGATCCTTCTATTGAAGAGAAAACTCTGTGACAGCTACAAAAAAACGAAAAAAAAAATGGCAAAATTTTCTGATGATGTGAAATCTCGGTGTGACGGGCACGGCGGCGGCTTTGAGGCTCTGAAGAGGAGGAGGCTTCTTGCTGTGTGAAAAGCTACAGAGGCTTCCAGCGCTCATTGTGCAGGGGTTAACCTGACCGCATCTTTACAGGCACAAATTTGATGGCAATTATATCCCAATTTGGGCCTCGTTAGAGCTCATGAAATGCCGGATGTTAATTATCGGGCAAGGAATTTTTTTTTTTTCCATTGCGCAGATTTCTTTGCCTTAAACTAGAAGGCGATGGTAACGTGAGAAGCAAATGCATGGATGGTGCTAAGAACCCCTGCTGTGGGGCCTCCAGTAATTCTGTGCAGTATCCACCAAAAATGATAATTAACTGTAACACATGAGCTCCACTGGTGGGCCCTGAGAATCAACTCCACTGGCGGTCCCCGAAAATCAACCACTGGTGGGCACAAGAATCATCTCCACTGGTGGGCCCAAGAATCATCTCCACTGGTGGACTCCAAGAATCATCTCCACTGGTGGCTCCAAGAATCATCTCCACTGGTGGGCCCAAGAACCAACTCCACTGGTGGGACCCAAGAACCGTCTCCACTGGTGGCTCCAAGAATCAACTCCAATGGTGGGCTCCAAGAATCAACTACACCGGTGGACCCCAAGAATCAACTCTACTATAGGGCCCCAGAATCAACTCCACTGGTTGGCCCCAAATATCAACTCCACTGGTGGGCCCAAAGAATCATCTCCGCTGTTGGGCCCCAGAATTGACTCCACTGGTGGGGCCCATGAACCAACTCCACTAATGGCCCCAGGAATCAACTCCACTGGTGATCCACAGAATCAACTTCACTGATGGGCTCCAAATATCAACTCCACTGGTGTTCCAAAAGAATCAGCTCCACTGGTGGGCTCCAACACTCAACTCCACTGGTGGGTCCCAAGAATCAACTCCACTAGTAACCCCAAAGAATCAACTCCATTGTGGGCCCCAAGAATCAACTTCTCTAGTGTCCCCAAGAACCAACTCCACTGGTGGGCCCCAAGAATCAACTCCACTGATGGGCCCCAAGAATCAACTCCACTGGTGCACTTCAAGAATCAATTCAACTGGTGAACTCCAAGAATCAAATCCACTGGAGGGTCCCAAGAATCAATTCCACTGGTGGATCCCAAGAATTAACTGCACTGGTGGTCACCAAGAATCATCTCCACTGGTGGGCCACAAGAATCACCTCCACTGGTGGGTTCCAAGAATCACCTCCACTGGTGGGCCAAAAGAATCATCTCCACTGGTTGGCCCCAAGAATCAATTCCACTGGTTTGCCCCAAGAATCAACTCCACTAGTGGCCCCAAGAATCAAATCCACTGGTGGGCCCTAAGAATCAGCTGCACTGGTGGAGCAAAGAATCAGCTCCATTGGTGGGCCCCAAGAAACATCTCCACTGGTGGGCCCCAATAATCAACTGCACTGGTGGCCCTGAGAAACAACTCCATTGGTGAGCACCAAGAATCATTTCCACTGGTGGGCCACAGGTATCAACTCCACTGGTGGGCCCCAAGAATCATCTCCACTGGTGGATCCTGAGAATCAGCTCCAATGATGGGCCCCAAAAATCAACTCCACTGGTGGATCTCAAGAATAAACTTCACTGATGGACCCCAAGAATCACCTCCACTGGTGGTCCCCGAGAATAAACTCCACTGATGGACCCCAAGAATAACCTCCACTGGTGGTCCCCGAGAATAAACTCCACTTAAGGACCCCAAGACTCATCTCAAATGGTGGGCCTTAAGAATCAACTCTACTGGTGGGCCCCACCAAAACTACCTTACAATGTTAGTGGGATAGGGATCAGGATGGGAAATCAATCACAATGACCACCGTCCTGTCAGCATGATGCCCAGACCATTTTGATTTTTGCTCTTGGCCCCAGAAGTTCTAGATTGTCTTGCATATATTTCATGGAGTTAGTGATCGCTCTCAATGGCTGATTGGCCAAGGATCCCTCGATGTGAGCAATCAAGCTACACGTTCACATGGAGTATTTTTTATCAATAGAACTCATTTCATTGATTTCAGAGAGTTGAGTTCATTGGTTGAGAAACAGGTAATTTGCTACTGGGACCATTGCTTTTGTATTGATATTTGGTGTTTTTCAACCAGGAAGCACCCAAAGGTGTCTGAGAACAATGGGGCAGATGTGTCAATACAATGCAACTCTTACCATGCGCCACATGTATCACGGTGCTGAGAAATCTGCTGCAGGTTAGAACCGTCCAGTCTCATTTTACACCATTTTTACATTGACTTCCATTATTTCTCTCATTACGGCAAATTGTTGGTCACACCCAGTTTTATTAAACCACACCCCTTGTTCAATGAAAGCTAAAAGTTTCATCATCCAAGTGGTCACATACTTGTCTTTTGACTGTCAAAGAAAATTTTCTCTTTGTTGATACTTTCTGATGACATCACCCTCCCTGCACTATGAGGTCACAGGTTCTTCCTTCTTGCATCATTACCTTTAATCCTTAGGTTTTCCTCTCTTTCTTGATATTTTCTGATGACATCCCACCTGCACTATGAGGTCACCGCTCCTTCCTAAATGTATCATTACCTCTTATCCTTAGGTTTTTCCCTTTTGTCCTATACTTTCTGATGACATCACCCTCCCTACACTATGAGGTCACTGGTGCTTCCTTCTTGTATCATTACCTTTTATCCTTAGGTTTTTCTCTTTGTTGATACTTTCTGAAGACATCACTGTCCCTGCGCTATGAGGTCACAGCTCCTTCCTTCTTGCATCATTACCTTTTATCCTTAGGTTTTTCTCTTTGTTGATACTTTCTGATGACATCACCCTCCCTACACTATGAGGTCACACGTCCTTCCTTCTTGCATCATTACCTTTTATCCTTAGGTTTTCTTCTCTTTCTAGAGACTTTCTAATGACATCACCACATCTGCACTATAAGGTCATAGGTCCTTCCTTCTTGTATCATTACCTTTTATTTTCACGTTTTTCTCTTTTGGTCTATATTTTCTGATGACATCACTGTCCCTGCGCTATGAGGTCACCGGTCCTTCCTTCTTGCATCATTACCTTTTATCCTTAGGTTTTTCTCTTTGTTGATACTTTCTGATGACATCACATCTGCACTATGAGGTCACCGGTCCTTCCTCCATGTATCATTACCTCTTATCCTTAGGTTTTTCCCTTTTGGTCTATACTTTCTGATGACATCACCGTCCCTACACTATGAGGTCACTGGTGCTTCCTTCTTGTATCATTACCTTTTATCCTTAGGTTTTTCTCTTTGTTGATACTTTCTGAAGACATCACTGTCCCTGCGCTATGAGGTCACAGCTCCTTCCTTCTTGCATCATTACCTTTTATCCTTAGGTTTTTCCCTTTTGACCTATACTTTCTGATGACATCACCCTCCCTACCCTATGACGTCACATGTCCTTCCTTCTTGCATCATTACCTTTTATCCTTAGGTTTTCTTCTCTTTCTAGAGACTTTCTAATGACATCACCACATCTGCACTATGAGGTCACCGGTCCTTCCTCCTTGTATCATTACCTCTTATCCTTAGGTTTTTCCCTTTTGGTCTATACTTTCTGATGACATCACCGTCCCTACACTATGAGGTCACTGGTGCTTCCTTCTTGTATCATTACCTTTTATCCTTAGGTTTTTCTCTTTGTTGATACTTTCTGATGACATCACTGTCCCTGCTCTATGAGGTCACAGCTCCTTCCTTCTTGCATCATTACCTTTTATCCTTAGGTTTTTCCCTTTTGACCTATACTTTCTGATGACATCACCCTCCCTACACTATGAGGTCACACGTCCTTCCTTCTTGCATCATTACCTTTTATCCTTAGGTTTTCTTCTCTTTCTAGAGACTTTCTAATGACATCTGCACTATGAGGTCATAGGTCCTTCCTTCTTGTATCATTACCTTTTATTTTCACGTTTTTGTCTTTTGGTCTATACTTTCTGATGACATCACTGTCCCTGCTCTATGAGGTCACCGGTCCTTCCTTCTTGCATCATTACCTTTTATCCTTAGGTTTTTCTCTTTGTTGATACTTTCTGATGACATCACTGTCCCTGCACTATGAGGTCACAGATCCTTCCTTCTTGCGTCATTACCTTTTATCCTTAGGTTTTTCCCTTTTGGTCTATACTTTCTGATGACATCACTGGCCCTGCACTATGAGGTCACTGGACCTTCCTCTTATCCTTAGGTTTTCCTCTCTTTCTTGATACTTTCTGATGACATCACCGTCCCTGCACTATGAGGTCACCACTCCCTGGACCCTGCTGAGTCTGCAGCGGTTCCATCTCGTTGGTTAATGACAGAGATGCATGTGATGTTCCCGTTCCCGTTAGATGATGGATTATAGAAGCCGGCGTCACGATAAAGTAACACCTACAGCAACGTCTTGCAATATTTAAGCTCTTCGGCTTAAATAAAAGGAATCTTGAGGCGGCTCGCTCATAAATTAATGGAGCACTTTGCTGAGCGCAGCAGAAATGGGAGCTTTGAAGTCACACGTTCACACGGCAGAGCAGGAAACCTGAGTGCGGGAGACGGCTCATGACGGCGAGCCGCCTCGCCTGGAGTTGGGGACATTTGAATAAAAAATTCCGGATTGGGTTTCAAACAACAATTACTACGCTCTGTGCTTCGCTTCCGGCCGCAATGACGACTTTCCCTTTGACTGCCTCAAAGCGCTAATAATGCTCTGCTATAATATTAACATAAAAAGCGGCCGTGTATTAACTCGTTTGTGATTTGCTTAAAGGAACGCTCCGCTTTTATACCGCGTTTTACACCTTTCTACTATAGACATATACTTGGTTTCACTTACTTTATCAAAAACAGGCCATACTTACAGCTCAATGGCTGAACTAAAGATTGAACCCAATAGGAGGCAGCACTGGCCCCCCACGCTACTTGGGAAAGATAAACAGGTGCAGCTAATTGCTGAGCAGTAGCTCACACATCCTCCACTAGAGGGACAATTAGATGATAAAAAACTGCACAGTGAATTGATACCAGTTTACACCAGTATGCAAAAAAGCCACAGTATAACACCTGGGGAGACTGCACAAGTGCAAAAATACCGATAAGAGAACCACTCACAGCCTTCAATGTATGAGGGGGGTGGTTGCTGATATTATAATTGCATATAGATAAGGCGATACAAAAAGGTGCTATTAATGCAGATACGAGTGGTGCACTTCGGTTATTTTACACTGATCTTGAGCTAAATCAAATTTTATTCTTGTTTTACCTCCTGAGCAGCATTCATAATTCAGTTTGTAAATGCAAAGTTGTTGCAGTCCCTCCCTTGACAATACTGGAACGTAATTTAGAATAGCATTAGATAGTGTTTATACAGTATAATATGTGTGCAGCGGCGCCATCAGGGCAATATCTGCAGTACTCCAGTTAGGGGAGTTCTGGAATAGTTTGTGATTTACTTAAAAGGACGCTCCGACTTTAAACAGCATTTTACCCCTTACACCTATCTATTATTTATATATTCTTGGCTTTATTTATTTGTATACTCAGCTACAGCCAAATCAGATTTTATACTTGTTTTACCTCCAGAGCAGCATTAATAATTCAGTTTGTAAATGCAAGGTTGTCCCAGTCCCTCCCTTAACAATACTGGAAAGTAATATAGGATAGCTTTGAATAGTGTTAATACAATATATTTATGCAGCGGCGCCATCAGAGCAATATTGGCAGTGCTCCAGTTAGCGGAGTTTTGGAATATTTTGCCATTTACTTAAAGGGACGCTCCACTTCTAAACAGTATTTTACCTCTTACACCTATCTATTATATCATCAACCAAAGAAAAAGGGAGACCAATATACTAAAAATAGAAAAAAACTTTATTAATCATAAAATTGAAATAACATACTACAAACTACATATATCCAATAAACAATGCACTATTTTTTGGAAAAAAAAATGCCACCACCCAGATAAAACAGTAAACAAACAGGGGGGCAACTCAGGGGTCTACTTGTCACTGTTTACTTTTTCACTGGACACCTATTTTACGGTATAGTATTAGTCTTTTCGATTGATTTTTTACATTGGGTCATATCATTTTGGATACTGTTTACATTTTTGGTGTTTGGATTAACATTTTTTCACTTGATTATTACATGTGACCCTAGACCCCTGTGTTTGTTTACTGTTTTATCTGGGAGGTGGCATTTTTTTTTTTTTTTTAAATAGTGCATTGTTTATTGGATAATGTAGTTTGTAGTATGTTATTTCAATTTTATGATTAATAAAGTTTTTTCTATTTTTAGTATATTTGTCTCCCTTTTTCTTTGCTTGATGGTATTGCTCTATTGGGTGGTCCAATTTTTTATACAATGGTTTTTTCCTTTTTTGCATCATCCCGGGTATATTATGGTCTATAGGATATCTATTATATCTATCTATTATAGACATAGACTTGGTTTTACTTACTTTAAACTGATCTTGAGCAATCTCATGTTTTGAACTCGTTTCTCCTCCAGAGCAGCATTCATAATTCAGTTTGCAAATGTAAGGTTGTCATTGCCCCTCCCCTAACAATACCTGAAAGTAACATAGCACAGAATCTGTGTGCAGGGGCGCCATCAGAGCAGTGCTGCGGGAACAGGGGCCTTGATTAGACTGAAATAAAAGGGGCCACTGGTTTGGTCCAATATAGGAATTGGTAATGAGCAGAGGGCCCAGATGATGACTGTATGATGATGACTGAAATTGCTTATAGCATGTGCGTGTCCTAGGACATCTCTGCTGGCCAAGGAGCTGTCTAAAACTTGCAGCAAGGGCTCATTATAGCGCATGATGAAGGCCTCAGCTGCTGAAGAACATCTTTCTTTCTATCTTTCTTTCTTTTTTCTTTCTTTTTCTCTCTTTTCTTTCTTTCTTCCTTTCCTATATTCCTTTTATTCATGTGTTCATTCATTCCACATTCACTCTTTTTCCTTCCTTCCTTCCTTCCTTCCTTCCTTCCTCCCTCTCTCCCTTCTTTCCTTCCTTCTTCCCTTCCCTTCTTCCTTCCTCCCTCCCTCTCTTCTTTCCTTCCTCCCTTCCTCCCACCTTTCCTTCCTTCCTCCCTACTTTCCTTCTTTCCTTCCTTCCTTCCTCCCTCCCTCTCTTCTTTCCTTCCTCCCTCCCTCTCTTCCTTCCTTCCTTCCTTCCTTCCTTCCTTCCTTCCTTCCTTCCTTCCTTCCTTCCTCCCTCCCTCTCTTCCTTCCTTCCTCCCTTCCGCCCACCTTTCCTTCCTTCCTCCCTCCCTTCCTTCTTTACTTCCTCCCTCCCTCTCTTCCTTCCTCCCTCCCTCCCGCATTTCCTTCCTTCCTTCCTCCCTCTCTCTCTTCCTTCCTCCCTTCCTCCCACCTTTCCTTCCTCCCTCCCTCCCTTCCTTCTTTCTTTCCTTCCTTCCTTCTTTTCTTCCTTCCTTCCTTCCTTCCTTCCTTCCTTCCTTCCTTCCTCCCTCTCTCTCTTCCTTCCTCCCTTCCTCCCACCTTTCCTTCCTTTCTTCCTTCCTCCCTCCCTCTCTTCCTTCCTTCCTCCCGCATTTCCTTCCTTCCTTCCTCCCTCTCTCTCTTCCTTCCTCCCTTCCTCCCACCTTTCCTTCCTCCCTCCCTCCCTTCCTTCTTTCTTTCCTTCCTTCCTTCTTTTCTTCCTTCCTTCCTTCCTCCCTCCCTCTCTTCCTTCCTTCCTTCCTCCCTCCCTCCCTTTATTCATGTATGTATTCATTCTACCTTTATTCCCAGTATTGTGTCCATGTTAATAACCTGTGTGGGACGCTATCTTGCTTTTTGCAGCCTTGGAAGTCTTTGTACTCAATAAACAAAACAATGAAAAAAATAAATAATAAGAAGAAGAAAGAAGCAAAACTGAGCAGCGAGAAGAAGTATAGAATGTAAACAGGCGGCGGCGGCGGCGGCGGGATTATCTCTGAGCCGAGCTCTTTGTATCGTGGAGGTTTCATCACCGCTCGGTGATAATCCAGGAAACCCAGAGAAAATGATTTTATTTTCCTCTCTCTTCAGAAGACAATCTGGAAGATTTATGTCACAACGTTCCTCTCAGAGTCAGTAATGAAAGGAAACTGCTTCCAGTAAAGACAAAAATGGAAGGAAAAAAAAAAATGTTTACTTAAATCAGTTTCTCTGTGTGATCCAAGATGGATTTGTTTTTTTTTTTACTTTTATACAGTTTTTTATTTTTTGATGGTTTTTTTTCCTACTGATTTGTGACATGTGGGGACTTTATACCACACGTCTCATAGAGCGGATTTGTCCTTCATGGTTTGTTTGTTTTTTGAATTTCTAAAAGTAACAAAAGCTAAAATAAAAAGTGCACATTTTATTTAAATTCCACCTGTATCCAGAGCGGTGAACTCGATGTCACAGAAGAGGAGCGACTACCCGGTGAGGTGCACTGGCCCTGGGACATCTCTCACAGCACAAACAATCTTTTGTCTATGAGCAGCCATAGATTTGGGCCAAAAATGTACTCCACTTAAGCCCTTAGGGCTACTACAGTAGTTACATGGTGTCTGTTCGAGATCTTGTCACTGTTTAAAATTCAGGAAGAGCAATTATGCTAATTTACTGCAACTTCCATGGTGACTTTTTGATAATATGTTCCTTCCTTCCTTCCTTCCATCCTTCCTTCTTTCCTTACATAATTCCTTCCTTCCTTCCTTAATTCCTTTCTTCCCTCACTCTTAACTCCCCTCCTTCTCTTTTTTTAATTCCCTCCTTCTTCCCGTTCCTTTCTTCCTTGCTTTCTTTCTTTAGACCATCCTTCTTACTTTTCATTTCTACTTTCCTTACTTTGTCCCCTACTTCTTTTCTTGCTTTGTTCCCTCTATCCGCCCTTTCCTTTCTTCCTTACTTTCCTCCATCCTTCCCACTTGTCCATTCTGCTTTCCAACCTTTCTTTCCTTCATCCTTCCTTCCTTATTTTTCCATTTTGTTTCGTCTTTCCACCCTAACATTCTTTCTTGCATCCTCCCTTCATTCCTTTCATCGCTTCTTCCTTTCTTTCTTCCTTCCTTGCCCCCTTTCCTCCTTCCTTCTTTTCTTCTTTACTTAATTCCTTAATTTTTCACCTCCTTTCTGCCTTCATTCTTAATTCCCTTCCTTCTATCTTTTCATTCCCTCCTTTTTTCCTTTCCTTTCTTCCTTCCTTCTTTCATACCATCCTTCTTACTTTTAATTTCTACTCACTTTGCTATGTCCCCTCCTTGTTTTCTTACTTAATTCCCTCCTCCCCCTTTCTTTTCTTCCTTACTTTCCTCCATCCTTCCTACCTGTCCATTCTGCTTCCCAACCTTTTTTCCATCATTCTTTTCTTTCTCTTTCTCTCTCTTTCTTTCTTTCTTTCTTTCTTTCTTTCTTTCTTTCTTTCTTTCTTTCTTTCTTTCTTTCTTTCTTTCTTTCTTTCTTTCTTTCTTTCTTTCTTTCTCTTCCTTCCTTCCTTCCTTCCTTCCTTCCTTCCTTCCTTCCTTCCTTCCTTCCTTCCTTATGCACTTTTAATCAGTATGCACCATCCTAGATGGATTTCCTTTAACAAACCCTACAGCTCCACCTCATCTATAGAAAGAACTGGGAGTTTACCCAGGTTATAAGATTCGTAGCTGTTATAAGTTCTGTCTCATGTAACTCTAGCAGTGTTGACTAAATCGAGTTGGATTGGTTTCACAAGACCCGGTCGCGCTTTAAGATAAACAGTTGAACCACGAGGATCTTTATATTGCAGCAGCAATGCAAACATATTACATAGAGGACTACTTAAAAACACTTCCTAAATTCATCTACTAAATATCATCATTGCAATTTTTACTTGCAGTACCACACCTGGCCACACTGTGTGCTGTAGTGTAGTAACATGCCCAAACTCAACACCGAGCAAGAGGGAACTTTTGTTCAAACCAGTGGTTAAATCTATATAGTGACACCAAGCGACGGATACATTTTATATGTTTAAAAAAGAAATAAATAAATAAATAATTGATTGCTGCCGCTCAGCATAGGAAAAGAATTTGAGGAGGATTTGATGCATTTGTAACACTTCTTAAAGTTCATCTATTTGATATAATCTTTTACTTGCAGTACCACTCCTGGCCACACTGAGTGCTGTAGTATAATAACATGCCCAAGCTCAACACCGAGCAAGAGAGACCTTCTGTTCAAAGCATTGATTAAAGAGCATTTTTAACACTTCCTAAAAGTGTTACTTGCAATACTACACCTGGCCACATTATGCGCTATTGAGTAGTTACATGCCTCAAATCAACATGAGGTGAAAGCTGTGTCATCTACTCATGGATATTTTTTTCTTATTTTATTAAGTGGATTTGGTTAGCCTCAGATGAGAATTTAATACATCTGCAAAACTTCCTAAAATTTTATATACGTAATATAATTTTCATCTGCAGTACCGCACCTGGCCACATCGTGCGCTGCTGAGTAGCAACATGCTCCAAATCAACACTGAACAAGAAAGAAGCCTTCCTTAAAAGGGTTGTCTCACTACATTGATTTGTCTTGTTTTCTTGGTTTCACTTCGAATTCAGGGGCATGTTTACTGGCTTCTACTAGGCTGCAGTAGAAGCCAGGCCTGTAGCTATAGCGACCAGTGCTGGCAGCCTATCAGGAGAGATGTAACAGGTCTGTAGCTATAGCAACCAGTGCTGGCACCCTATCATGAGAGATTGAACAGGTCTGTAGCTATAGCAACCAGCGCTGGCAGCCTATCAGGAGAGATTGAACAGGTCTGTAGCTATAGCGACCAGCACTGACAGCCTATCAGGAGAGATCAAACAGGTTTGTAGCTATAGCAACCAGTGCTGGCAGCCTATCATGAGAGATGGAACAGGTCTGTAGCTATAGCAACCAGTGCTGACACCCTATCAGGAGAGATCAAACAGGTTTGTAGCTATAGCAACCATTGCTGGCAGTCTATCATGAGAGATTGAACAGGTCTGTAACCTGCACAGGTTTGGTAATCAGATCAGGTTATAGCAGGAACCTTCTTACCCTGAAGTGTGGAGGTCTGCACAGACACCTAGAGAGGTAGCATGTAGCGTAGGTTCCCACCTGAATGGGAGTCACCTTGCTGCGGTGGGTGGGCATTTACAGTTTTGATCAAAAATGTACACTAAGAACCTCACATTTTTTCATATATTTCATATTAGCAGAAATGCTGTTCCAAAAATTTCTATGTCCTCTTTGACTGTTTTTTAGTGTTTCTAGAGTGCTACTGATATTGTAATGTGTTTGCATACGACCAGTGCTGGCAGCCTATCATGAGAGATTGAACAGGACTGTAGCTATAGCGACCAGCGCTGGCAGCCTATCATGAGAGATTGAACAGGTCTGTAGCTATAGCAACCAGTGCTGACAGCCTATCAGGAGAGATTGAACAGGTCTGTAGCTATAGTGACCAGCACTGACAGCCTATCAGGAGAGATCAAACAGGTCTGTAGCTATAGCAACCATTGCTGGCAGTCTATCATGAGAGATTGAACAGGACTGTAGCTATAGCAACCAGCGCTGGCAGCCTATCATGAGCGATTGAACATGACTGTAGCTATAGCAACCAGCGCTGGCAGACTATCAGGAGAGATTGAACAGGTCTGTAGCTATAGCTACCAGTGCTGACAGCCTATCAGGAGAGATTGTACAGGTCTGTAGCTATAGCGACCTGATGCAGCCCATACGCGAGGGGATATCTAGGAATAGGTAGGACACTGTTAATGGACACATATGTCAAAGTGACTTGTTTTTGCAGGATCTTTGACATAAAAAGAAATCCTTGTAGTGAGACAACCCCTTTAATCTTTACTTGCAGTACCACCCCTGGCCACATTGTGCGCTGTTGAGTAGTAACATGGTGAAAAACCAACACTGAGCAAGAGGGACCTTCCACTGAAACAAGTGGTGGCTACATTTGTTACAATCGGAGTCTGATGTATCTCTAAGTCTCTATTTATAAATCTAGTTATAACAATATTATATTTTAACGAGTCCTGGGTCCTTATTAAGAATCTGCTTAAGACGAACCTTGAATCCTCGGGGTCTCAATAGCTCCTGTCCGACAGTGAAAGCCAACCTGGAAGTCCCCGCACTGGGCCCCGGCCGGTTCATTATCCTGATGATCCTGCGATGCAGCAACATCTCGGCGCTGTAATTGATGCTGTGCACTCTCCAGAGGAGATGTAGACTGTAATTCAGGTCGTTCCCCGTGGTCCTCGTTGCCTTCAGGGAATTTTTAAAAAAGATCACTGAGGCGCGTGATGTTCTCAGCGCACAGATCTGGATGGTCCCGCGCTGAATATTCATGGCGGAGTGAACACCACAAAGCTGATTACTAATTAATGGATTCCACACTTTATTTTTAGACTCTGAAATTGGTTCTTACTTTGCTCCTTTGCTCAGGAAATATCACTAATCTACAAACAGAGATCAGTGCGGCCGGAGCCTCTAAGGTTATATAGAGCGCAAAAGGGCCAATGGGCCGAGGCGAGAGAGCTCCTCCTGAAGCTCCTCCTGAAGCACCGGGTATCACCTGCATCAATCACAGACAAAAACTGATTTATTGACGGCCCCTAAAGGGTTTTCTATTATTTATTGCTTCTAGGTGCAATGTAGTGTCGGTAATTTTGCTCACCTGCAGCTGCATACAGGATTTCTGACTGATGTAACAGTCTCCATCAGGTCACGTGACCTGTTCTCTGATTGGGTGATAGACACTGTGCTTATGGTGCTGGCGGGAAGTCTGTCTCTCTATGCATTCCTATGAGACTGACTCCTAACCTCTCTATAGGAATGCACAGAGAGACTCACTTCTGGGTCATACAACCATGCTGTGTGTTCCAGCAGCTCAGAGTGCAGGACACATGACCCAGAGGTAACAGTGAGACATCCTGTATTCAGCTGCAGATAAGCAAAATTACTGGTCCTGCAATGTACCTAGAAACAATTTCTAATGGCTGTTGCATCAGTCAGATATCCTATAGGCAGCTGCAAGTAAGCAAAATTACTGGCACCACTGTGCACCTAGATGTACCTTCTAATGGCTGTTGCATCAGCCAGATACCCTATAGGCAGCTACAGGTAATCAAAATTACTGGCACCACTGTGCACCTAGAAGCAATTTCTAATAGTTATTGAGTCAGTCACTTGTCTGTATACAGCTGTAGGTAAGCAAAATTACTGGCATCACTGTGCACCTAGATGTACCTTCTAATGGCTGTTGCATCAGCCAGATACATTATAGGCAGCTACAGGTAATCAAAATTACTGGTACTACTGTGCACCTAGAAGCAATATCTAATAGTTGTTGCGTCAGTCAATTGTCTGTATACAGCTGTAGGTAAGCAAAATTACTGCCATCACTGTGCACCTGGATGTACCTTCTAATGGCTGTTGCATCAGCCAGATATCCTATAGGCAGCTGCAGGTAAGCAAAATTACTGGCACTACTGTGCACCATAATGCAAGTTCTATTGACTGTTGCATCAGCCAAAAATCCTGTATGCATCACCATTATGCACCTGGATGTACCTTTTAATGGTGGTTGCATTAGCCAGATATCCTATAGCCAGCTACAGGTAATCAAAATTACTGGTACTAATGTGCACCTAGAAGCAATTTCTAATGACTCTTGCATCAGTCAGTTGTCCTGTACACAGCTGTAGGTAAGCAAAATTACTGGCACCACTGTGCACCAGGATGTACCTTCTAATGGCTGTTGCATCAGCCAGATATCCTATAGGCAGCTGCAGGTAAGCAAAATTACTGGCACTACTATGTACCTAGAAGCAATATCTAATAGCTGTTTCATCAGCCAGATATCCTATAGTCAGCTACAGGTAAGCAAAATTAGTGGCACCACTGTGCACCTAGAAGCAAATTCTAATAGTTGTTGCATCAGTCAATTGTCTGTATACAGCTGTAGGTAAGCAAAATTACTGGCATCACTGTTCACCTGGATGGACCTTCTAATGGCTGTTGCATCAGCCAGATATCCTATAGGCAGCTGCAGGTAAGCAAAATTACTGGCACTACTATGTACCTATAATCAATTTCTAATGGCTGTTGCATCAGCCATTTATCCTATAGGCAGCTGCAGGGAAGCAAAATTACTGGCACTACTATGTACCTATAATCAATTTCTAATGGCTGTTGTATTAGCCAGATATCCTATAGGCAGCTACAGTTAAGCAAAATTACTGGCACCACTGTGCACCAGGATGTAAACCCTTTTAATGGCTGTTGCATCAGCCAGTATATCCTATAGGCCCGCTGCAGGTAAGCAAAATTACTGGCACTACCCGTGCACCCATAATGCAAGTTCTATTGACTGTTGGCATCACCAAAAATCCTGTATGCATCACCATTATGCACCTGATGTACCTTTTAATGGTGGTTGCATTAGCCAGATATCCTATACCAGCTACAGGTAATCAAAATTACTGGTACTAAAGTGCACCTAGAACAATTTCCTAATGACTCTTGCATCATCAGTTGTCCTGTACACAGCTGTATGTAAGCAAAATTACTGCCACCACTGTGCCACCAGGATGTACCTTCTAATGGGCTGTTTCATCAGCCAGATATCCTATAGGCAGCTGCAGGTAAGCAAAATTACTAGCACTACTATGTACCTAGAAACAATTTCTAATAGCTGTTGCATCATTCAGTTGTCTGTACACAGTTGTAGGTAAGCAAAATTACTGGCACCACTGTGCTCCTGGATGTGAGTTCTATTGACTGTTATATCAGCCAAATATCCTGTATTCAGCTGCAGGAGGGCAAAATTACTGTCCCAACAAGGGAAGCAAAAAGCCACACTGTTCACCTGACGTCCCTTTCTAATGCTTCATCAGCCAGATATCCTATAGGCAGCTGCAGGTAAGCAAAATTACTGACACTACTATGTACCGAGAAGCAATTTCTAATAGCTGTTTCATCAGCCAGATATCCTATGGTAAGCTGCAGGTAAGCAAAATTACTGGCACTACTATGTACCAAGAAGCAATATCTAATAGCTGTTGCAACAGACAGATATTCTGTATCTTGCTGCAGGTAAGCAAAGTTACTGGCACCACTGTGCACCTGGATGCAAAAAACTGGAGTGGTCCTTTAAGTGCACTGCTATTCTTTGTCTATTAGCCCCAATACTTGAGAATATCCTTCCGCTCCATACAATGGAGTAGATCAATCTGTGACACCATAAATATCCTTTACTTCAGGACAAACAAGCTAATGGCAAAAAAAGGCTAAGGTCATTGTAAGAAGAGTAATGGTGCAGCAGCCTCTCATAAACACCTAAAGAGCATGTAGCTGAGCTGACACTGCGCTCCCCGTCCAGCCGCACGGGTTAAAGTGCTCTTATCACACAGTAATAAATGATTGTCTTGTTTAGATATGTCATGGTTGGGAGTAATGATAATTACCCCCGGCCCAGTGTAGACTCTGCTCAGAATTAATGGAAGTGAAGCTTGCGGCTGGAGAAAGGTCATTCACAATCTGCTTTTTAGTTTTCTTAATGTCCAAATCAGTTACTCGCGCGGAGGACAGGACAACAAGTGATAAAGGTCGGCTTCCCCTCTAGGGGTTAATAGTCACAGTATAGTATCCAAAGAGTTTCCCTACCCCATGGAAAGCCCCTCTCCAAAGCCTCATGTTATGGCTGCCCCTCCATCCACCTCCGACTATGTGCAGCGGATTCTATTGTGGTCCATATTCTGGAGGTGTTATCCAATAGGAGCAATGCTTCCTGGGTAAAAGTCCTCCATTATACATACATCTACTGAGACAATGTATGGAAAGATTCAATCTACTATCCCATTATGGAGGCACCACATGTCGGCCTGCAACAGAGGATGCAATTTTGAGAAAAAAAATTAATATTTTAGTAGCACTTGGTGGTATTAATAAAAATTTACTTGTATATAACTTTATAATTCAATGCATGGAATTTTAATCAAATAGGATAGGAGTTTATATCACAAGTGTGGGGAGCAGGGAGAGGGGATGCAGATTGAACAGAGCACAGAGAGGGACTACAGACTGAACTAACAGAGCACAGAGAGGGGGGCTGAAGACTGATCAGAGCAGTGAGAGAAGGGATGCAGAGTGATTCTACAGGGAAGAGAGAGGGGCTGCAGACTGAGCTAACAGAGCAGAGAGAGGGGCTCAGCAACTGAGGGTAAAACAGAGGCAGAGAGAGGGGGCTGCAGACAGAGCTAACAGAGCAGAGAGAGGGGCTTCAGACTGAGCTAACCGAGCAGAGCGCGGGGCTGCAGACTGAGCAAACAGAGCAGAGAGAGGGGCTGCAGACTGAGCTAATAGAGCAGAGAGAGGGGCTGCAGACTGAGCTAACAGAGCAGAGAGAGGGGGCTGCAGACTGAGCTAACAGAGCAGAGAGAGGGGGCTGCAGACTGAGCTAACAGAGCAGAGAGAGGGGGCTGCAGACAGAGCTAACAGAGCAGAGAGAGGGGTGCAGGGCTGAACACAACAGAGCAGAGAGAGGGGCTGCAGACTGATCTGACAGAGCAGTGAGAGAAGGGATGCAGAGTGATTCTACAGGGAAGAGAGAGGGGCTGCAGACTGAGCTAACAGAGCAGAGAGGGGGCTGTCAACCCATCCAACAGAGCAAAGAAAGAAGGGCTGTAGACTGATCCAACAGAGAAAAGAGAGAGGGGCTGCAGACTAACTCAACAGAGCAGAGAAAGGGGATTCAGACTAACCTGATAGAGCAGAAGGCGGGGCTGCAGACTGAGCCAATGGAGCAGATAGAGGGACTACAGACTGACCTGACAGGGCACAAAGAGTGGCTTCAGACCAATCTGATAGGACAGAGGGAGGGGTTTCAGGCTAACCCTACATAGCAGAGAGAGTAGATGCAGACAAACCCAACAGAGCAGAGTAAGGATTCAGGCTGGCCTGGACGGGCAGAAAGAGGAGCTGTAAACTAACCAAACAGAACTGGGAGAGGGGATGCAGGCTGACCTGGTAGGGCAGATAGAGGGGCTGCAGACTGAGCCAGCAGAGCAGAGAGAGAAGCTACAGACTGACGTGACAGAGCACAAAGAGTGGCTTCAGACTGATCTGACAGAACTGAGGGAGGGGCCGCAGACCAGCTCTACAGGGCAGAGAAAAGGGCTGCAAACTGATCTACTAGAGAAGACACTGGGAACTGCTAACTTATCTAACGGAAAAAACAGGGAGTAGCTGCAGACTAACCAAAAAGAGCAGAGAGGGGGGGATTCTGGCTAACCTGATAGAGCAGAAAGAGGGGCTGCAGACTGAGCCAATGGAGCAGATAGAGGGACTACATACTGACCTGAGAGGACACAAAGAGTGGCTTCAGACCAATCTGATAGGACAGGGGGGGGTTTGAGACTGACCCAAAAGGCAGAGAGAGGGCGCAGACTAACCAACGAGCAAAAAGGGGGATTCAGGCTGACCTGGTAGGGCAGATAGAGGGGCTGCAGACTGAGCCAATAGAGCAGAGAGAGGAGCTACAGACTGCCTGACAGGGAACAAAGAGTGGCTTTTTTACTGATCAGACAGAACTGAGGCAGGGGCTGCAGACCAGCTCCACAATGCAGTGAGAGGGGCTTAAGACTGACTTGACAGAGTAGATTAGAAAGGGAAAATCTCTCATTGGGGATGCAAAAGGCAATTTCGAATCTCCACATACCTATATGGTGCTCTCCCCAAGGAGAGATTTTCCCTCTCTGAGCCACTCATTCCCCAACCCCAGCCATATCGCTCGCTCTGCACTGAAGGGGAAAAAACCCCAAAACGGCTGTAGCAGATGATTGATCCCGGGGCTTGTCTAATATTCCTTTTGTTTTCTAAACACCCAGCGGGTCAAAAGCAAATTGGAGATTTGTTACATCCAATAGACTGCGCTTCAGCTTCTCAGCTCCTCTCCCATAATGCCTTGTGATTGACAGAGTAGAGAGAGGGTCCGACACAGCTTTTTCCTTAGACAGCCGTTCTTTAGAGAGGAACTATTGGAATCACTAAATTTTTATTCAGCTTATCAAAAAAGGGGGGGAAAAGCTTTGAAAAAGGAGACCGTTTTTTAAAAAACAATATTAAAAAAGACGACAAATACATTGCTACAGAATCACATCGCCCAGAATCACTTAAAAATAAAAATGTTAAATATTGTTTAAAGATTTCACCTACTAAATAGTTATGTAATGCCTGATCGGATCCCCAGGGTCTCCCACAGGATGGTTGGGCACTTATAAGTTGGGGGCTGAGCAACCTGGCTGGGGCCAAAATCAATTCAATAATAGTAAAAAACCCAAGGCAATAGTAAAGGTAAATGGAAAAAACTTTGATAAAGTAACTTGGCCATGACTTTGTAAGGCTACAGATAAAATGGATTTGAGGGAAGCTTTCTAGAGCACATATCATAATCCCAGTGCATGAGCGCGCACCTCTAATGTTGTTTCTGAGCTCTTCAGGTTGATGAAGGGAACAAGACAGGGATGTCCCTCGTCGTTCTTGCCTTTTAACCTGGCAGTAGAGCCTTTGGCAGAGGGAACATAGAGGGAATACAAATAGCCAAAGATGATACAGAGAATGAATGTGTTCGCTGCAGGGATATCCTGACTTTGGTAAAATAGAGGATCAGAGGGCAGTTCAAGAAGTTCAGATCTTTCTTCAGGATTGAAGGTGAATACAAAGAAACTGGATATTTAGGGTTTTTTTTTTTTTGCATCTGATAGGTGGTGCAGCAATGCGAAATATTAGAGATATGGGATCCAGTGCGGCAGTAGATCCACGGCCATCTTTTCCATTGGGCACACTAGGCATTTGCCCGGGGGCCCCACAAGTATAAGGGCCCGGGGTGGGGTAAGCTTGTCCCAGGAATACAAGAAACATACCCAGGATCCCATGGTTCACTTTGCTTATTTTACTTTACGTTGTTTAATTTTTTGGATCTGCAAACAAATAAAAACTATAGTGGAGAAGGGAGCCAAAGGTTCCCTGCCCTGCCAATCAGTCTTGTAGGCTGCAGGCTGCCGATGTCCAGACATAAGTGGCGTGATAATATGGGTGTGCTTGGGGGTGGCTAAAGGCATGACCTAGTGGGATGTCATGTATTTGGAAAGGGCCCACTGCAGTGTTCTGCCCAGGGGCCCATAATGCTTTTAAGATGGCTCTGAGTAGATCGGTTTTTGTACTTAGAAGTATGGATTATCAGAGAGTATTTATCAAAATACTATAAAATAGATAGAGCGACAGTCGCAAGTCCGGAGGGATCTTCCTGCCTCAGATTTAGAAGGAAATTACTTTGTGAGGATGCTAAGCTGTCCTAGAATATTATACCTGCTACAGTCCTTCCGCTTCCAGTTCATTCTAAAGACATAAGAGTCATTGATGGACACATTGCTACAGATTTCTAAAGGGGCAAAAGAGAAAGAAAATATATTGATAAACTTGAAAGGCTGAAAAGTGGGGGAGGCCTCCAAATTTATACCCCACGAATCACAGTCTCAAGACTTTCACCTCATTGAGCACAGTTTCCGCACTTACACCCTATAGAGAACAGGTTCTAAACTTACACCCCACTGAGCCCAATCACCAGATTTAGACCCACTGGAGTACAGTCTCCAGTCTTACATTCCACTGAGTATGGTCTCCAGACTTATACCCCATGGAGCACAGTCTCCAGACGTATACCCTATTGACCATAATCTATAGAGTTATACCCCAGTGAGCACAGTCACCAGACCTTACACTCCACTGGGTACAGTATCTAGACTTACACCCCATGGAACACATGTTACCAGACCTTACACTCCATTGGGGACGATATCTAGACTTACACCCCATGGAACACATGTTACCAGACCTTACACTCCATTGGGTACGATATCTAGACTTACACCCCATGGAGCACATGTTACCAACCCTTACACTCCATTGGGTATGGTCTCTAGACTTACACCCCATGGAGCACATGTTACCAGACCTTACAGTCCATTGGGTACAGTATCTAGACTTACACCCCATGGAACACATGTTACCAGACCTTACACTCCATTGGGGACGATATCTAGACTTACACCCCATGGAACACATGTTACCAGACCTTACACTCCATTGGGTACGATATCTAGACTTACACCCCATGGAGCACATGTTACCAGACCTTACACTCCATTGGGGATGGTCTCTAGACGTACACCCCATGGACCACCTGTTACCAGACCTTACAGTCCATTGGGTACAGTATCTAGACTTACACCCCATGGAGCACATGTTACCAGACCTTACACTCCATTGGGTATGGTCTCTAGACTTACACCCCATGGGGCACATGTTACCAGACCTTACAGTCCATTGGGTACAGTATCTAGACTTACATCCCATGGAGCACATGTTACCAGACCTTACACTCCATTGGGTATGGTCTCTAGACTTACACCCCATGGAGCACATGTTACCAGACCTTACAGTCCATTGGGTACGGTATCTAGACTTACACCCCATGGAAGACATGTTACCAGACCTTATAGTCCATTGGGTATGGTCTCTAGACTTACACCCCATGGGCACATGTTACCAGACCTACACTCCATTGGGTACAGTATCTAGACTTACACCCCATGGAGCACATGTTACCAGACCTTACACTCCATTGGGTATGGTCTCTAGACTTACACCCCATGGAGAACAGTCTCCAAACTTTCATCCCATGGAGTCTGGGATTAACTTGATAGAAGGGCGAAAGCACAGCAACCTTCAAGAACAGCACATTTGTGAAAACCTCTACAACAACTTTAGAAAGAAATTTCTGAAAAATATCTGATGCATTTGTAGAATGAATCCAATAATATCATTATATAAATCAATAGAAACTTTTAAAAAATAGAAAAAATTTAAGTGGTCTAAATATTTTGACTGGTTATGTACTGTAGGTATAACTTGGCACTTCTGACCTGGGTACCTGGAGGACTGGTTAGGAAAGAAGGAAAATTGTGTAAATTTAGACCTGGAGAAAAACTAGTGATGTCACATTCTTTTAGGAGACTTGAACATGTAAGAGGGAGTGAGTTATAGGGGGTGACGGGATCAATGCTATTTGGTTTTGCAGGGAAAGCATAGGGGATTATAGTAGGGAGCGCTATCAGTTGACCCTACGTCTGTCTAAGCGTGTTTCTATAGATGAATGTCCAAGTCTGAAATCAATCAAAGGTCAACCAGCTTTAAAAACCTGGAAAAGAAAGGATTTAATTAAAATCTAACCAGCTACTCAAGATAGGGATAGATCAATGGCAGGCTTTAGGAGCTTCAAAAGTGTTACAGCTTGTTGGCCAACCAAATGTTTGATTCCTTCTAGCTCCAGCATTGTTTTCCCTCCATGATTTGGTACATTCAGAAAAGTGGCTTTGGAAAATGAAGCATGCTTTTGTAATACTCCGTCGGGAGTTGTTTATGCAGTATGTGTTTCTATGTGGCCACCTTATGGTTGGGATGTGCATTGCAGCATATTGGGAGTTTTGCTAGTATGTCTCAATAGTTATTACTATTTTGGAATCATTTTAGTTTAAGGAGTATGGACACATGGTGCAAGGGAGGGGGATACTGGCACACTGATCACATGGTGCATGGGAGGGGATAGTGGTACACTGATCATATGGTGCATGGGAAGGGATAGTGTCACACCGATCACATGGTGCATGGGAAGGGATAGTGTCACACCGATCACATGGTGCATGGGAGGGGATAGTGGTACACTGATCACATGGTACATGGGGGGAGCTACTGTCACACTGATCACATGGTGTATGGGAGGAGATGCTGTCACATCGATCACATGGTGCATGAGAAGGGATAGTGGAACACTGATCATATGGCACACGGGTGTAGATACTGGCACACCAATCACATGGTGTATGGGAAGGGATAGTGGCACACTGATCATATGGCACATGGGTGTAGATACTGGCACACCAATCACATGTTGTATGGAAAGGGATAGTGGCACACTGATCACATGGTGCATGGGAAGGGATAGTGGCACACTGATCACATGGTGTATGGGAAGGGATAGTGGCACACTGATCACATGGTGTATGGGAAGGGATAGTGGCACACTGATCACATGGTGTATGGGAAGGGATAGTGGCACACCAATTACATGGTGCATGGGAAGGGATAGTGGCACACTGATCATATGACACATGGGTGTAGATACTGGCACACCAATCACATGTTGTATGGGAAAGGATAGTGGCACTGATCACATGGTGTATGGGAAAGTATAGAGGCACACTGATCAATTGGTACACGGGAGTAGATGATGGCACACCAATCACATGTTGTATGGGAAGGGATATCGGTGGACTGATCACATGGTGCATGGGTGGAGATACTGGCACACCAATCACATGGTACATGGGAAGGGATAGTGGCGGACTGATCATATATTATATGGGTGGAGATACTGGCACATCGATCACATGATGCATAGGAAGGGATATTGGCAGACTGATCACATGGTACATGGGAGGGGATAGTGGCACACTGACCATATAGTATATGGATGGAGATATTGGCACACTTATCACATAGTGCATGGGAAGGGATATCGGCAGACTGATCACATGTTGAAAGGGAGGGGATAGTGGCACATGGATCAAATGGTGCAAGAACGGGGATAGAGGGACATGGTGCATCAGTATAAACAAAGCTACACCTATGTCTGGAAACTGGAGCCTGCAGTGTGAACCTTACTATACTTTTCTACTAAGCCCTATAATTTTTGTTAACACCCCTGGCATTAGCATCACTATGTGGGAATCAGTGATAACTCTATAACTAGGCAGAAGCATAGACTTATTGAAAAGAAAGAAGAGGGGGGTTCTTCATCTACTGAGAGCTCCATGTTGCATTGACCCCACAGTCTTGCTCAAGGTTATACTCAATGATCTTCATGATTTTCCCGGGCCCCCAAGCCCTGAAAGATGGCAGGTACAGCCCCACTCTTGGTCCTTGCCTGCCTTGGAGTTCCAGAGGGGGAAGCTGTCCTCTCTGGAAGTTGCATGGGGTTGATTCTTGAAGTCCTCCAGTTTGGCTGATTCTGAGGTCCCACCAGTGGAGTTGATTTTTGGATCCCACCAGTGGAGTTGATTCTTGGATCCCACCAGTGGAGTTGATTATTGGTGCCCATCTGTGGAGTTCATTCTTGGGGCTCATCAGTGGAGTTGAATCTTGGGGCCAATCAGTGGAGTTGATTTTTGGGTACCACCAGTGGAGTTGATTCTTGGTGCCCATCAGTGGAGTTGATTCTTGGGCCCACCAGTGGAGTTGATTCTTGGGGCCACCAGTGGAGTTGATTTTTATGGGCCACCAGTGGAGATGATTCTTGAATCCCACCAGTGGAGTTGATTCCTGGATCCCACCAGTGGAGTTAATTCTTGAATCCCACCTGTGGAGTTGATTCTTGAATCCCACCTGTGGAGTTGATTCTTGGGGTCCACCAGTGAAGTTATTTATTTGGCCCCACCAGTGGAGTTAATTCCTGGGGCTCACTTAACAGCTACTGCACATGCCTCTTGCTTTTTGCCTTTCTTTATCTGTCTTTCATCCTGAAAATTAGCCCCAGGCCTGCCATACCAGGAGGACCATATTCGGTTACACCTGCTACTTTATGGGCCAGTCCGAGCCTACATGCATCTCATGTTTCACATAGACCATCAGGGATGGGCATTGCTGTCTGGTACTCCCTAAAGGGCCAAGTCAAAAATATTAGAAGAGGGACCAACAGCTGTCACTGTCACCTCCACTGGTCACTTATCTGTTAATGGAGAGCGGGAAGGGCATCGTGGGTATAATAGTCACTCATAAATGTTATCCTCTCTGTTGTAGTAAGCAGAAACCTTGGCACCATTTGTGGCATCACTTTAAACTGTACTAATGTGCTGTGGATTAGCTCTCATAATGACGGCTGCTGAATTTCCCTCTTCCAACACGTCGCCTGCGGTCTGATTTTCACGCTCCCATCAGGGGCCTTTTGTTTCTGGGTTTATGGCCTTGTTGACATTCTCATGCCCGGCATGCCCGCTGATGCAGGTCTTTTCAGGTGCCTTTTCACCATAAGTCTACCTTAAACCTAGACATTAAATCTGAATCCACCTCATTTTAAGATATTGTTCGTGATCCTCTTCAAGAGGCAAAATAGACGGCAAAACAGCAATTACTCCAACATTAAGAACAAGTTAAATGCCACATAATGACGATTGTGCGTCCTCCGCTCTCCAAGCAGATTAAGAATGCCGAAAAAAGGAGTCATGGCCGAAGGTTTCCTTTCACTTTGGTGTAATAATCGTCCTGCAGGACTGAAAAGATGCTCAATCAACCTCACAAAGAAATAAAAAGCAAATCTAATTTTCTGTGTTTTTTTACCCTTTCCTTTATTTTATTTGCTACTGTTCTCCACCGTGCTCTTCCTCATAAATCACAGAACTCTGTATGGCAAACATCTAGATTGATAATAAAAAACTTTCTTGATAAGTTTATAAATATAAGATATTACTAAGGTTTAACTAAGTATTCGGGTCAAAGTGAAATTCAACCTGAATTTGAGCTCTTTGGTGGAGTTGACCCAAATCTTCAGTACAAATTGTCTAAAGATCGACCATAGCCATGGCCCTAACCCTGACCTTCTAATCTGATTTTAGTCCAATGTCCGTCCAATGTCCCAATGTTCCTACTTCTAGTTCAATATTCTTATGTCCCTACTTCTAGTTTGATGTTCCACCCCATGTCCCAATGTCCCTACTTCTAGTTTGATGTTCCACCCCATGTCCCATCAAAGGAGTTGATTCTCTGAGCCCACTGGTGGAGTTGATTCTTGACGCCCCTTGGCGGAATTCTTGGGACCCACCTTATAGCTACTGTATATGACTGCATACATGGCTGCCACAATAATTTCAGGACCCCATACAGCCAATGTATCTGGGCCCCTGACCCATTACTAGTGCCTCTTGCTTTCTGCCTCTATTTCTCTGCTTTTCTTCCTGAAAAGCCGCCCCAGACCCACCATGCCCAGAGGCCCACCATGCCCACAGGCATGTGAGTCAGTCTGAGCTTGAATAAGTTGGTCAGGTCTATCAGAGTGAAAGAGGCTCTCCATTCTGACACATAGAGGGGCCCTTCAATGAATTCAATGTGCCTCAATAAACCAACGATTATTCTGCCCACAAGCAGACTTAGAGTTGGGGGTCATCAGGCAATAATGATCATGGGCTCCTTCCCAGCTCCAAAGCTGAAATACAATGGGTTAATTAATGTTGCCCATCTAACCTAGAAGCTTTGGCTTCCTTATGACCATGGGTTCTTAAATTCAACCTAAATGGTCGGTTCACCCGGAGATGAGTGTTCATAATTAGCCATTTCTCTCCAGAAGACGAATTATTAAATTGACATATAACAGGTTGTGTTGCTAAGAGACAAAACCATCAACATTCTCCAACAAGAAGGTGATTACAAGAAGCAGCAAAACAAATCATTATTTCATTATTATGTGTTAGTAAACAGCAGCCGCACGGGGCCCGTTTCTTGCTTTCTGTTTATCCTTTACACCTCAGCTTCCTTCCTAGCCCTTAACCTTTCTTATAAGAAGTTCAAACAAAGAAGAACGAGAATGATAATCCTGAGACGACAGAGAGGACTCGGAAATCATTGGGATATTTCCTGTGTTCTTGAGCCAAGATGCCAACAAATGGCATGAATCACGCTCATTCATTCTCTTGGATGGACTTGGAAGGAAAGATGTTATTGTTTTTGGAATTATCATTTTAATTGCTCTCGTGTCTAATTCAGGAATTCAGAAAGGCCCCATGAGTTGGATTTAACGTAGAGTCGTGACCAACACAGCTGTGAGGAAGGCTGGGAGGTTGGGTGGGCATATTAAAGGATATATATCCTTTAATATGGCACCTTAATGATGAAGACAGATATCCCCTTTAAAAAGGTTTTCCCATCTGGCTGTTTCACAGAGCCTGCTCTTCACAGCCAGCTCCAGTCTCCTACTTTCTGTTCAGGCTGTGATTGACCCCAAGAGCTAGCTTTACTGGTGGGCCCCAGGAATAAGCTTCACTGGTGGGCCCCAAGAATCAACTTCACTGGTGGTCACAAGAAACAACTAAACTGATGAGCCCTAAGATTCAACTCCAAAGATGGGCTCCAAGAATCAACTCCACTGGTGGGTCTCAATAATAAACATTATTGTTGGGCCCCAAGAGTTAACCTTACTGGTGAGTCCCAAGAAACAACTCCACTGGTGAGCCTCTAGAATCAACTTCACTGGGGAGGAGGAGGGGGGGGGGGGGGAAAAGTCAACTCCATTGGTGAGTCCCAAGATTCAACTCCACTGGTTGTCCCAAGTATCAAATTCATTGGTGGGTCCTAAGAATAAACTCTACTGGTGGCCCCAAAAAAACTCCCCTGATGGCCCCAAGAATCCACTTTCCCGGTTTTTGGCCCAAGACTCAACTCACTGGTGGTGCAAGAATCAATACTCTACTGGTGGCCCAAAAACTGCTTCACTGTTGGGCCCAAGATCAAACTCCACTAATGAGCCCTAAGATTCAACTCTACTGGTGGCCCCAAGAATCTACTCCACTGATGGTCCCCAAGAATCCACTTCACTGGTTGGTGGCCCCAAGACTCAACTCCACTGGTGGTGCCAAGAATCAACTCTACTGGTGGCCCCAATAAACTGCTTCACTGTTGGGCCCTAAGAATCAACTCCAGTATTGAGCCCTAAGATTCAACACCAAAGATGGGCTCTAAGAATCAACTTCACTGGTGGGTCCTAAGAATAAACTCTACTGGTGGCCCCAAGAATCAACTCACCTGGCGGGCCCCAAGAATCTACTTTACTGGTGGGCCCCTAGAATCAACTCTACTGGTGGTCTCCAAGAATCAACACTACTGGTGGGCCCCAAGAATCAATATTACTGCTGGGCCCCAAGATACAACTCCACTGGTGTGGCCCAAGAATCCACACCACTGATTGTCTCGAAGAATCAACTTCACTGGTGGCCCCTACACTCAACTCCACTGGTGGGCCTCAAGGATCTACTCCACTGATGGTCTCCAAGAATCAACTTCACTGGTGGCCCTAAGAATCAATTCCACTGGTGGCCCCAACAATCAACACTGCTAGATGAGATAGACTCATATATATTCTTCTGTTATATAAACCCATCTATTCCTTCTTTCTGTTGTTGATTACATCTGCTGTCAGGGTCATTACAATTATTCCACCTGTTCATCCCTCTATAGCCATCGGCCATGTGTGAGGCCAGGCAGAAGAAGCTGAGCAAAGACAGCAGTAGATGAAGTAAGAAGAGGGGTGACTGCATTGCTGGGAAAGAAGGGAGAAGAAAATTACCGCAGTAATCATGGATCTGGGGGCACAGGTAACAGGTTCTTCTGTCCAAGGTGGAAAAACTCACCAAGACACTGATGACCGTGTTCTCCATGTCTCCACGATATCACGTTCAGTTATGAGTCTATCTCCTTAAGCTCTGCATTCTGCAGTTTCAAAGTTATCCTTAAATGCCATTTTTTTGTGTATTTCTTCTCTGGCTAGAAGCCCCATTGTTCTGCTTTACACAAATAAATGCAAATTAACCTCCCAGCAATTAGCGAAGACTCCCTACAGGATGCGGACAAAAGACCCGCCTGTGTAATTGTTTAATAGCAAAATGAGGACGACCTCTCTTTGATCGGAGTCTTCTCCCTTCACTCTAATTGCCGAGAAACAATCCCTCCCCAACATTCCCGCCTGCGGGCTCCCCCTAATTTCTATTTTTGGAGGTTAAGGTTTGCGTTTATTTTGTTTTAAATTATGTTACATGATTTAAATGTTTTTTTTTAGAATTTCACGGATGAAAAAAATTGCAAGTAAATCTGACGAATCCCGGTTAGTTTTCCTCTTTCTAAAGGAAGAACTTAGGGCCACATGTATGAAAACTGTCTAGGTCTAAGACTTTCTTTTTTGCCCATAGCAACCAATCAGAGCACCCCTCTAATTTCATATAGTGATCTGAATAAATGATCTGACTGGTTGCTATGTACCTAGATAGTTTTATAGAATTTTATAGAATTATTTAGATTTGCCAAATGCCAGAATAATGAGAGGGAGAATTTTTTAAGGTATTTTTATTGCTTTCTGCAAAGTCAGCAGTTTCCATACACTGGGATTACTCTGCCTATAAACAATTTGGGACCGCCCATATGATGAGGTCAGGTCTTTGGAAGCTTCTGATAGGTTTATTGGCAACATCTGAGCTAATTAGAGACACAACTGTGGATGTATTTTAAGCACATCAGAAACACACTGCTTCTGTGTGTAACATCATGGGAAAGTGTAAATAAATCAGCCAAGACATCAGGAAGAGAATTGTGGACTTGCACAAGTCTGGATCATCCTTGGGTGCAATTTCCTGATACCTGAAGGTGCCTTGTTCATCTGTACAAACAATTATACACAAGTCCAAACAAAATGGGGCTGTCCAGCCATCATAACGCTCAGGAAGGAGACGGGTTCTGTGTCTCAGAGATGAACATGCTTGGTCGGACATGTACACTCACCGGCCACTTTATTAGGTACACCATGCTAGTAACGGGTTGGACCCCCTTTTGCCTTCAGAACTGCCTCAATTCTTCGTGGCATAGATTCCACAAGGTGTTGGCAACGATGCTCAATTGGTACCAAGGGGCCCAAAGAGTGCCAGAAAATATTCCCACACCATGACACCACCACCACCAGCCTGAACCGTTGATACCAGGCAGGATGGATCCATGCTTTCATGTTGTTGACGCCAAATTCTGACCCTACCATCCGAATGTCGCAGCAGAAATCGAGACTCATCAGACCAGGCAACGTTTTTCCAATCTTCTACTGTCCAATTTCGATGAGCTTGGGCAAATTGGAGCCTCAGTTTCCTGTTCTTAGCTGAAAGGAGTGGCACCCGGTGTGGTCTTCTGCTGCTGTAGCCCATCTGCCTCAAAGTTTGCCGTACTGTGCGTTCAGAGATGCTCTTCTGCCTACCTTGGTTGTAACGGGTGGCTATTTGAGTCACTGTTGCCTTTCTATCAGCTCGAACCAGTCTGCCCATTCTCCTTTGACCTCTAGCATCAACAAGGCATTTCCGCCACAGGACTGCCGCTCACTGGATGTTTTTTCTTTTTCGGACCATTCTCTGTATACCCTAGAGTGGTTGTGCGTGAAATCCAGGAGATCAGCAGTTTCTGAAATACTCAGCCAGCCCTTCTGGCACCAACAACCATGCACGTTCAAAGGCACTCAAATCACCTTTTTCCCCATACTGATGCTCGGTTTGAACTCAGGAGATTGTCTTGACCATGTCTACATGCCTAAATGCACTGGTTGCCGCCATGTGATTGGCTGATTAGAAATTAAGTGTTAACGAGCAGTTGGACAGGTGTACCTAATAAAGTGGCCGGTGAGTGTACATATCAACCCAAGAACAAAAGCAAAAGACCTTGTGAAGATGCTGGCGGAAGCTGGTATGGTAACTCCCGACAGAGTAATGTAAAATCATGTTGTGATTTGTTTTTTAAGCTGGTCATCTCATGCCACACATCTCAGAAGATCAAGCCAAGAAGAAATACAAAAGACAAACGCATTTGTACTTTCTTATTATTGCATTTAACATATAAAATTTCCCTACATGGTCACTCCAGGAGTGCCGGCAGGCAGACAGAATGTTATCTGATAACTGTCTAGGAGGATTTGGAGCTCAATATTATAGAATTCTAGTTTTGAACCCATATAAAGATTCTTTGTTAAAGGGGTTGTCTCACTACATTGATTCATCTTACCTCAGTCCTGTTTTCTTAGTTTCACTTTGAATTCAGGGACATGTTTACTGGCTTCCATTACACTGCAGTCGAAGTCAGGTCTGTAGCTATAGCGACCAGTACTGGCAGCCTATCATGAGAGAGTAAACAGGTCTGTAGCTATAGTGACCAGCGCTGGCAGCCTATCATGAGAGAGTAAACAGGTCTGTAGCTATAGTGACCTGAGGAGCTGATGCAGCCCATACAAGAGGGGATATCTAGGAATAGGTAGGACACTGTTAATGGACATATATTGTAAAGTGAATTGTTTTTGCAAGATCGTTAACATGAAAAGCAGCGATCCCTGTAGTGAGACAAAACCTTTAAATTTATCAGCTTATAACAATAGACTTTCATTACTTTGATTGGAAAAAAATGGCGTTTAAAGGGATTGTCCATGTTAATAAAATTTTGTGGGCACAAAATTAAAGACAGCTGCTTTGGGCAAAAAACATCCTCATGCATGTGGCCACTAAGATCCCCTTTGAGGTTGAAAGGTACAAAGAAAGTGTTGTAATTTACAACAATTATTACTTGCAATACCATATCTGACCACATGGTGTGCTGTGAAAAAAAGACACTAATCTATGAAGAACAATATGTAAGAAATATTTTCAGGCAATGTGCTATAATACACCACCAAAATGAGCAACTTTTAAGGGCTTTGAAAAGTATAACATATAAAGTGTTTGTCCACTTTAGTAAAATTATAGGGTGGGGAAAAGTGGAAAAAAGGTGATTCCTCCAGGTCCCCCACTGCTCCAGCTCCTGAGTTCCCTGGGGATCCACTCTTTATCCATTTTTTAATTCTCGTCTCGATGCACAAATGAGGCTTACGCTCCATTTCCTCTCCAGTTTGTTGAGATGAAAACCCAGAAGGGAAGATGAGCAGATCCCAGGGGAACTCAAGATCTGTGGGGGACTGAGAGGTAAATATCACTTTTTGGTTTCTATTTTTCCCTCGTCCATTTAAAAATATTTTTTTTTTATTAAAATGGTCAATCCCTTTAAAGGTTAAATTTCTCAATTCCCCTAAAAGTTGCTCCTTTTGGTGAAGTATTATACTACATGTGCCTCAAAGTCCTTCCTGATCATTAAAGTACATTATGTTGTCAGATATGGTATTGCAAGTAATAAAGTGCCTCAAAGTACTTATTGGTCATTCTTCTTCATAGATAAGTTTCCTTTTTACAGCACACCGTGTGGTCAGATATGGTATTGCAAGTAATAATTGTAAATTTCAGCACTCTCATTACATTTTTCTACTTCAAGGGGACTGTTAGTGGCCAAACCCATGGGGGTATTTTATGCCCAAAGCAGCTGCTTTTCCTTTTGTACCCACATAATTGTATAAAACATTGACATTCCCTTTTGACAATCCAATTTGTTCCAATTTAAGTACAGTAACTCCAGCTGATACATTTAATAATCAATCTTTATAGGGGTCGGATCTACAGTTCTCTGATACAAAGCTCCATATCCTCTGCTTAGACAGTTATCAGATAAAAGTTTGTCTGCTTTCAGATAGAGGGAGCTCTTAGTATAATGTTATAAATTGAATGCAATAATAAGACAGTACACATGTATTTGTCTATTATCTTTCCTTTCGGCTCAACATATTCTGAGATACGTGGCATGAGTTGAAATCTTTGAGAAAAAAACTTGATTTTGCGTTACTCTGTCGGGAGTTGTATAAGCTATATGGAGGAAATGTATGAACCTGGCATCGACTCGCTAGGTCTACCTCTGATTTTAATAGTATAGTATCCAACAGTATGTATGAAAGTGTCTCACAATCTATGCACCAAACATTGGCGCAATTCGTTTCAGCCATGGCACTTTGAAACTGGTAAATATCTGTACAACAGTTTTGTGCCAAACTTTGGTGCATTTCTGGCTCATCGTACAATTCTGGCGTGACCCCCACACCGCCCTTGCATTTTTGCCGCATTCAAAGGTGTTTTGTCTGGCGCAGATTGTGCAAAGCTTTGGCATACAACACTTTATACATCTACAGAACAAGGCTGTGCCAGTTTGATCGGCTCAAAGCACACCCAAAAAAATAGTGCTGCCCCATTTAAATGTCATCCTATGGGGAACATTTATGAACCTGTCTCCGTCTCGCTAGTTCTAACTCTGTTTTTAACCCCTTAAGCCCCGGGCCTGAAAAGTAGTTAATGACCAAAACTTTTTTTAGTTTTTGCCTCCTTGCGTTTCAACAGTTGTAACATTTTTATTTTTTCAATGACGCAGTTGGATGAGGCCTTTTTTATTCAAGACAAGTTGTACTTTATGGAGAAATAGTTTAAGTTCACTTAAAAATAATTGCAGAACTTTCTTTGTTTTGAATTTTTTGTTGTTGTTTTTTTACATTTTTTTTACATCATTCACATTTCAGACTTAATAACTTTTTACATTAATTCTACAGGTTATTACGGTTGTGTAGACACCTAATATGTGTAGGTGTGTGTAATATATGCGCAATTATTTTTTATTAACTATTTATTTTTATTTTATTCTTTTTTTTATTCTTTTTTTTACACTTTTTCTGTTTTTTTAACTATTTTTTTTTTTTAAATCTCATGAAGGGAGAACTGTTTTACATTTTTTTTTACACTTAATAATCTATTAGCATATTCATATATGCTAATACATTATAATCTGTGTCAGTCTGACACAGGCAGTGATCAGGACAGCACACAGTCTGCCCTGGTCACTGGCTTGATACACAGACAGCCCTGTGGCTACTCTAGATCCCCAGGGCTGATTGTGCAGCCGTTCCCTGGGCTCTGTCGGGTCACCGGGCGTTCCGATGACCCAACAGAGCAGGGAAACCCTTTGATTGCGCTGCGGTGACGATCCGCCGCAATCAAAGGGTTAAAGCACCGGGGAGCGGAGGTTCCCCCACTCCCCAGTGCTCGTAGGAGATGCTCTGGGATCAGTGCTGTGTAGTACAGCCCCGATCTCAGCGCAGCTGCGGCGCCCGGAACCGAAAACTCCGATGTTTGCAGCGACGTCTAAAGTCGGAGGGCGGTCGTTAAGGAGTTAATAGTGCACCATCCAACAGTGTTTATGACTGTGTCTCCCAGCACTTTATTCTCGTTCTACGCCAAAACTAGTCTCAGTCAAGAAAATTTAAAACGGGCATAGATTTGTACAACAGTTTTGCGGCAAACTTCGGCGCACTTTTGGCGCATCGTACAATTCTGACATGAGGCCCCGCTCTCCCCGCAAGTGTTGTGTCTGGCGCAGATTGCTCCGAAGTTTTAGCTTATACCAGTTCATACATCTATAGAACAGGATGACGACAGTTTGCTTGGCTCAAAGCACGGCAAAAAATGCCACAGTCCCATTCATACATGTCCTCTTAAGTGTCCATATGTGTCCACCCAATGGAATTGCAGCCTGTCAGGGTTTTTGTTACTATTTCAGAAGATTGGGCGATATGTCCCAGCACACAAACGCTGTTTTATTGATCTATTTTGCACCAAAAATACTCTTGACGCCATATTCTCGGTGTAAATGAACTGTCGTACACAAAAATTAGGCTCATTATACTCCGGACAAGACACATTGTAATGCGTCTAAAAAGGCGCATTAAATGTGGCAGCAATGATACGCTGTGCGCCTCCATAACGCAATGCAAATCAATAGGCGTGTTACATACACTAGTAATGATACGTTATGCACCTCCCTTACGCAATGCGCCTCGATAGGCGCATTACATACACTAGCAATGACGCCATGTGCCGCGATTGCACAATGCGCCTTTTTGATGCATTAAGTTTACTATGCAGGGTATACCAGACACCAGATTTTTTAAAGGATCGTACTGTCAGGTCCACTTTACACTGAATGCGCCTAAAAACTGCCGCGGCAACGCCAATTTTTGGACACGTCGCCCAATGTATTGAAGTTGTATCATAAGAACCTGGAGTCTTTGTTGAAATTGCAAAAAGGTACAGTGGAGACACCTGTATCCAATAAGCTTCTAAGCTCCAGTCATGGCTGCCCAATGCACCTGTTTTTACTTTTGTACCCACTATAGTCTCTTCCATGGATAAAGGGAACCTGCACGGCCGCTACTTTCATCATGAATTATTATTCTGGGAGATGCAATATTTTCTCATTCACGCTCCATATATGAAATGTCACTCATGGGGTTTTTGACGCACGAGCTCATTATGGTTTTTTCTTTTTACTTTTTTTTTTCTTTTAAGAAGAATTTGCACTCGTTAAGTTTCCATCCTCTGGCAGAAAAGATAAGCTTATCCTTCATCAAGCAATGAGAGATGGAAGCGCGGATAACTTATTACAGCAGAAAATGTTTCTTTTTCTGTAACACTTAGCTATGCATATATTTCCATGTATTTTACATGTGGATTACATCAGACAGACTCCAATATGACAAAATGTATCCAACTATCGCCTCATTTACTTCATATTGACCTAGATTACACTTTGTGGATGCTCCTTTCCTCTTCGAGTCCTATAAATAATGGATGCAGGGACTTGCAGGGGCTTTGGATTTGGTTTTATTTTTTGCTCAAAGTGCTATAAATATAGAGATGATACGAGTTGTATAATTAGACTTTTTGATTAAGTAATAGAGTTTATTACTTTCCTTGTGTTCTCACTTACTACATCCTCTGTTATCCAACCTGAAGGAAGTCTATAGTGGTTATAGGAGCCTGATGACCAAATAAATGCCAGGAGTTGTCCTAACTGGCCCCCTTCTATCCATAGGAGCTGCTAAGACAATGCTCCTCAACCTGTTACTCTAACCATAGTTATGCCCTTAACAATTGTTCTAGTTCATCAATCTCATATGTGCATTCTAAAAACTTGCCCCTAGTGTTCCTCAGATAGAGCCCTGTTTGGTTCCTAATTGTTTTTACTTAACTTGTTAAAAAATTGGGTTATAGATGTCCAGAACCCACATTTTTATCTCTAACACTAACAATTGTCCTAACACTATCCCTAACATTATCCAGAACACTATCCTTAAAACTATCCCAAAACTATCCATAACACTATCCATAACACTATCCCTAACAACACTATCCCTAACACTATCCCTAACACTATCCCTAACACTATCCCTAACACTATCCCTAACACTATCCCTAACACTATCCCTAACACTATCCCTAACACTATCCAGAACACTATCCAGAACACTATCCCTAACACTATCCCTAACACTATCCCTAACACTATCCAGAACACTATCCAGAACACTATCCCTAACACTATCCCTAACACTATCCAGAACACTATCCCTAACACTATCCAGAACACTATCCCTAACACTATCCAGAACACTATCCCTAACACTATCCAGAACACTATCCCTAACACTATCCAGAACACTATCCAGAACACTATCCAGAACACTATCCAGAACACTATCCCTAACACTATCCAGAACACTATCCAGAACACTATCCCTAACACTATCCAGAACACTATCCAGAACACTATCCCTAACACTATCCAGAACACTATCCCTAACACTATCCAGAACACTATCCAGAACACTATCCAGAACACTATCCCTAACACTATCCCTAACACTACCATAAAACTATCCAGAACCCTAATCCTAAGTCAAGCTTCTGTTTAGGGTTAGGCTAGGTCCACACAGCAATGTGGAAATGGGATCCAAAATCCAACTGTATTTTCACATCGCTGGCCGCTCCGCACCCCCATTTTTTTTTTTTGCATGGTAAAAAACGCAGTCGGATTTCAGATTCCTGAGGACCCAGTACATTGGGATGCAGGAATCCGATGGCAGTCCGGCGTAATACACAACATTTCCCTCAGTAGCAAATCCATGCTGTGTAGACTACAGCACATACTCTCTTGAGGGCTACACAGCACAGTTTACAGTCGGATTTTTGGCAGATATTAAATACTGAATCTGCTGAAAAAACAACCAAACAGCCTTAGGGTTTCTTACAAGCTTTTATGGGTTAAAAGGGTGTTTGATAGGATACACCATGAAAGGGTGATAGGTGTCAAGGTGTCTGGGATCCACATCTATTTCAGGAATGGACCCCTCAAAGTCTCACATTAAAGGGACAGACTTGCGCATAGATCGCCGTTCTGTTCTATGGGAGTTCCCAGTACAGGGGAGCGCTGTGTTCTCCATTCTGTTCTATGGGAGTTCCCAGTACAGGGGAGCGCTGTGTTCTCCATTCTGTTCTATGGGAGTTCCCAGTACAGGGGAGCGCTGTGTTCCATTCTGTTCTATGGGAGTTCCCAGTACAGGGGAGCGCTGTGTTCTCCATTCTGTTCTATGGGAGTTCCCAGTACAGGGGAGCGCTGTGTTCCATTCTGTTCTACGGGAGTTCCCAGTACAGGGGAGTACTGTGTTCTCCATTCTTTTCTATGGGAGTTCCCAGTACAGGGGAGCGCTGTTTTCCATTCTGTTCTATAGGAGTTCCCAGTACAGGGGAGCACTGTGTTCTCCATTCTGTTCTATGGGAGTTCCCATTCTGTTCTATGGGAGTTCCCAGTACAGGGGAGCGCTGTGTTCTCCATTATGTTCTATAGGAGTTCCCAGTACAGGGGGGCGCTGTGTTCTCCATTAAGTTCTTTGGGAGTTCCCAGTACAGGGGAGCGATGTGTTCTCCATTAAGTTCTTTGGGAGTTCCCAATACAGGGGAGCGCTGTGTTCTCCATTCTGTTCTATGGGAGTTCCCAGTACAGGGGAGCGCTGTGTTCTCTCCATTCTGTTCTATGGGAGTTCCCAGTACAGGGGAGCGCTGTGTTCTCCATTCTGTTCTATGGGAGTTCCCAGTACAGGGGAGCGCTGTGTTCTCCATTCTCTTCTATGGGCGTTCCCAGTACAGGGGAGCGCTGTATTCTCTTTATTCTGTCCTATGGGAGTTCCCAGTACAGGGGAGCACTGTGTTCTCCATTCTGTTCTATGGGAGTTCCCAGTACAGGGGAGCGCTGTGTTCTCTTTATTCTATTCTATGGGAGTTCCCAGTACAGGCTGCAACAGAGATCCAGTGAATGGGGAGAGATGGATAATGGGAACGAAGTGGAGGAATAGCGAAGCATTTTCGGCACAGCCCTTGACATTTCCTTAGACATTGAAATATTAAGCTGTTAATCAGCCGGACAGACATTGGGGCTTCCATTGAAATTCACATATTTATCAAACTTTTCCTCGCCAGTTACATAATCCGATAAATCACATTTATCGGGTAATTTCCACAATTTGTTTTCTCGAGTCCTGGTGTAAGCAATGCCTGCTACACATTTCTATATAATAAACCCTGGACTTTCTTTGAATAGTGCCATAAGGATGGATAGTCCTACAGAGGGTGCTAAAGGCCAGCTCCAGTCTTGTTGATACGCCAATAGCCGTATTGTCCACAAGAATTATCATCTACTCACATGTGCCAAACTCAAGGCCCACGTGCCAAATCCCTAGCCACCCTCCAAGGTAGAAGCTAAAGAGGAGGAAAGGGCTGTCTATTATACAAGCTTGAAGGACATCTTGGCCTGTTACTGATAACCTGCTGCTCCACAGTCCTTTGAGGGCAAACCTAATGCTGATGTGGCCCATGAGAAAAATGAGTTTGACGCCCCTGCATCCCCCTCCATATTTTTGACTTTACTACTCTACATACACTCTTCCCTTCCTTCGCGATCCTTTTGCCCAGTTCCTCTTGTGCTCAGCATCATAGCTCTCTCTCTTTATACCACTATTTGCACGTATCTCTTTACCTTCAATACTCTTAATCCCTATATACACCGACAATATGGAGGACAGACCACAAAATCAATGGAGGGTGCACAGAGCAGTTTGTCTTCATACAAACCTAGCAAATAACTTTTTAGTCCTTTGATTATTTTTGTCTATTTCATGGAATAGAAAAGTCCTTCAGAGGCTTCAAGGCCCAGAGCTCGGGTCACGTGTTCTAATACTGGACAAAAACGCTTTTATGTTAAAAATGTTTTACAAAATATTTTAAGAAAATTTGATAATTGTAAATGATCCATTCGTGATGTCTCATAATTGGCTGTCACACAAGTATCAAACTTTAGAAATCCGAATGGAGATAAACACAAGTTTATGACAAGGAGGTGCAGTAAAATGTCCAAAATTGCAGCTAACATCCGCCGGTTACAGCGCGGGGGGGGGGCAGTGCCGCCCCCCCCCGCGCTGTTTAGCCCTTTAGACGCCGTGACAAAGATGGCCGCGGCATCTAAATCAATGAGAAACGGTGCCACGCACTGTTTCTCACTGTGATCGGAGCTGCTGCCATGTTAAAGCTTCCATCGCTGCCATGTTTTAAATTTCCCCACTTCTGTCCCCAGGCAGGAAGTGGGGAAACCGCCATCTTGGTACACCCTAATGCATTATCTATGCAATGCATTAGGCTGTATTAACGATCGCGCCCCCTATTGGTCAAGCGCCCTAGGTTAAAGTAAAAAAAAAAAAAAAATGTTTTAATGTATAAAAAAAAAATAAAAAAATTAAAAGTTCAAATCACCCCCCTTTCGCCATTTTTACAAACAAAAAAAAAATAAGATAATAAAAAAGTGACAAATATTTGGTATCGCCGTGTCAGAAAAAGTCTGATCTATTAAAATATAACATCATTTATCCCGTACACTGAACACCGTAGATGAAAAAAAAAATGCCAAACGGAAAAATTGCGGTTTTTTTGGTCATTTTACGTCCTAAAAAAAAATCGGAATAAAATTGATCAAAAAGGTCTCATATATTGCAAACTGCTAGCAATAAAAAGAGCACTTCAGCCGGCAAAAAATGCCGCCTCACTGAAGTCTGTAGGTGTTAGTGAAAAAAAGTTATTGGTCACCGAAAATGGCGGCGCGGCGCAAATTTGAAAGATAGAAAATGTTTGGAATTTTTTTATGGCACCAAAACATAACGGAAACCCTACATGTTTGGTATTGGCAGATGCGTATCAACCTGTAGAATACAGAGACCTCTTCGTATTTACTAAATATTAAACACTGTAAAAACACTACACCCACAAACATGGCTCAAGTAAATTTTTTTCACAATTTGTCCCATTTGGAATTTTTTTGCGGTTTCCCAGTATATTCTATAGTACAGTGAATAACACCATTAGAAAGTCCCTCTTTTTCCCGCAAAATAAAAGCCCTCATAGGTCTATGTAGGTGGAAAAATAAAAAAGTTATGGCTCTGGGAAGGCGAGGAGGAAAAAACAAATGTGGTAAACACACCAAAAAAAAAAACACAAGGACCTTAAGGGGTTAATGCCCAACAAAAATGAAATGGAGATTAACCTGTTCCCTCCCAAATCAATTCACTCTCTGTATAAGATGATTATCATGTCTAATGAAGAGACCTAAGTGATCTGGAAAGCTCCCCGGTATGATACGATAATAGTGTTATTTTTTTTCCGTAACTAAGAACAAGTAACTTTTTCAAATACTTTTTCTAACAGCATACCAAAATTTTTTCTTTGCCCATAATTTGCTCATAATAAGTCTCATTAATTCATTTATCATACAAAGACTTAAATGCAGCTAATTATCGATCGAGTAATTTGCTATAATTTCTGCCATTAAATGTGCTCCAAACCCTAAGAATTTGGGAAAAAATGAAAATAAATTAAAGATATCTGATTTTTGGAGGTTAATTAACCAGTTAAAGGGTTGTTTTCATCCTGCAATTTAACAGAGCCTACTCACTTTCTCACACCACCCTCCCAGGTTCAGGTTCCCGCTTCCTGTTCAGGCTGTGGGTGGTTCTACAGCTTTAGGCTCACATGTGCTGTTCAGGCTCTGGGGTATTCTTCAGCTTCAGGTCCCCACTTCCTCTTCAGGCTGTGGGTGTTTCATTTATATGTTTCAGACTTCCACTTCCTGTTCAGCCTGTGGGGGGTTCTAGAGCTTCAGGCTCACATGTGCTGTTCAGGCTCTGGGGTGTTTTCAAGCTTCAGGCTCCCAGTTCCTGTTCAGGCTGTAGGTGGTTCTACAGCTTCAGACTTCTAATTCCTGTTCAAGCTGTAGGCAGTTCTACAGCTATAGACTCCCACTTCCTCTTCAGGCTGTGGGTGTTTCTACAGCAGTTGTTATCATATCAGCTCTACTATTCCTAGCTGAGTGTGTTGGTGAGACACTGAGGATAGAGGAGACTAAACAGCAGGACTCAATGATACATAGCTCTAAAGAGTTGACTTTTGTCAGTAGGAAATATAAATAAGCTACTGTGCTACTGATAAGACACAGCAGGAAATGATGTTACCATCCTGGCCACTGTTAGAGCAGAGAGAGGTGGTCGGTAACTTAGGAAAGCTTGTGTACACAAGCAGGAGACAAGAACTGCTCTAACTGCTCAGCAAAATCAGCAATGTATTAGTAAAAAAATAATAAAAAACTAGTACAATAATAGAAGCTGCGGTGACCTGCCCGGCGCAGCAAAGAGGTAGACGAGAGCGCGCGCGCCCAATGGAACACGTTCCAATATTCCAATGTTCAGACCTGGATTTGTCATCCAACTCTGATGATTTGTTATCTTTAGAGGGTTTCATTTTCTATGTCTAATATGCTCGTCTATATTCTCGGCTTAATTGAGAATATTGTTTGAATATCATTGTCGTTCTTCCTGGAACATGCTCCATTATCTCGCCCCTGAGAACCTTTTTGGCCGTCTCCCAAAACGGGGTAGAGTTACTTAAATGTTGCGAGCTGCTCTCATTCTATTCAGTCCAACACTTCCCCAAATTATTTTAGAAACTTTTTATCCGAGCTAAAGAAAAGAAGCCAAATGGCATTGAAATGTATCTTTATTATATAAGATCTCTCTCAGGGACGAGATAACCAGCGGAATCTGATCAATTTGTGAATCTGTCACTCGCTCGCTTAATTTACTGGAGGTCGGTCTCATTGTGAAGGAAAGTATGAATATTCGTCTTCTATCAGATTTCTCACACGCTGGGGATCGGCGGACGGAAAAAAAAACACCGTGCATTCTCTATGTTCCATCTCGTCAGATTTACTTTTACCTAATTTTATACATCAGATTGTTACAAATTTCGTTGATCTGATCTTCACATCATCTTCCATTACCCAATTAGAAAAGAAAAGCTGCATTTACACCTTGTATGAATTAAACCTTGTATCCTCCAATTTCATTGGGACTCTCATCTTACAATCATCATCATCATCACATTTGATATCCGATGTTTAACTCCTTCCTGACAAAGCCTTTTTCTCATTGCGCTTGTTTTTTTCTTCCTTGCCTTTCAAGAGCCATAACTTTTTTTATTTTTCCATGTACATAGACAAGAAGGTCGCTGTATGAATGTAACGGTAAGTTCCCATTGCGGGGCGTATTTCGGCACATAATTGCGCTGCAACAGCTCTCATAGAGAGCTATGAATTACATCCGTCTTCCCCGGTGTACAATATGATCTTATTGACATGTCACTTCTTCGCGGTCCTTATGCGCCACTGATAATGAAAGTGAATGGGGACGGTCAGGGGCTGACCCCCTGTGCTTTAAAAGTACGCGCTGTAAAACGCCCGGCGTATTGCAGCGTGTACACTGCGCGCCACAATACGCCATGTGAACATACCCTGAGTTTTGGACGTGGTTTTCAGAGCGTTTTCGCGCCCCAAACCGCATCCAAAACGATTAGTTTTAGTTCACAAACGACGAGGTTTTGCGCTTCTTCTTTATGAAGAAGTGTCATGTCAATACTTGAAACGTGTTAAAGCGCATTTTTAGGCACGTTTTTAGGTGCGTTTTTTTGATCTGGCTATGAATTTGTATGGGTGAAAACATTGTTGAAAACCTCGCCCAAAATCTCATGCAAAAAACATGCCAAGAAACGCCTCTAAAACTTCTTCTGAAGAAACGCGTTTCAGCCGAGGTTTTGACGCTGTCTTGAGAGTGGAAACGCTCTGAAAACCGCTTCGAAAACAGCATCCAAATAATCTGTGTGAACGTACCCTAAGGCCCTGTTCACATGACGGGTTTGGCCACGGTTATGGCCGCGGGTTCTGACGCGGTTTCCGAGGCCAAAACCGCATCCAAATCGCGCCTAGTTTATTACATTGTTTTCCTATTGCAAACCAAGAGCCCGCGGCCAAATCCGTCGTGTGAACGGGGCCTAACAGTCTGAGGCAACGATGTAACATACTGCTCCAGAATTACTGCAAAATTCCAAGCCAACATTCCGAACCAACATTTAACCCCTTCCTGCTGCAGCAATTTTTTTTCTTTTTGCCACATTAATTTTTTTTATTCCGACCTTTCAAGAGCCATAACTTTTTCCCCCCTTACGTAGTTACATAGTTAGTATGGTTGAAAAAAGACATGTGTCCATTAAGTTCAACCAAGCGTGGGAAAAAGTGGGTGAAGGGAGAGAGACAAGGACATTAAGCCCAGCCTCACCACTGGTGAATGCCCTGAAACCCACAAGGCAAGAGCCAATCTGCTCCAGGGGAGACCCCATCTCTGACCCCAGAGCCTCCACCAGCCAAGACCCAGAATTTTACATAGCTACATACGCATTAATATTCTTTAGTTCCAGGTAGTTATCTAAGCCTTTCTTGAAACCCTCACCTGTTCCTGCTGTGACCAGCTCCTCAGGCGGCTATTCCACAGATTCACAGTACTTACATAGAAGAAAGCTCTTCTCCTCTGGATATTGAATCCTTTTCTCTCTAGACGAAGGGAATGTCCCCATGTCTTTTGAGGGGGCTTTACATGAAATAATTTTTCCCCATACTTTTTTAGAGACCATTTATATATTTAAATAAATTAATCAATCTTTTCTCAAGACTAAATAAGTTCAATTCTACTAACCTCTCCTCATAACTAAGATGCTCCGTTCCCCTTATAAGTTTGGTTGCTCGCCTTCGTACTCACTCTAGCTCCATTACATCTCTTCTATAAACTGGATCCCAGAACTGAACAGCATATTCCAAGTGATGCCGCATCCAATGCTTTATACAGCGGTAGTATTACATCCTTGTCCCGCGAGTCCAGGCCTCTTTTAATACAGGGCAATATCTTGCTTGACTTATTGCTACTACTATTTTTGGGAAACATGAAACTTATTGATTACTTTTTATTCCAATTGTTGGGAATGTAATCTGACCCCAAAAAAAAGAAAAATACAGTTTTGATGTTGGGATTTTTTTTTCTTCTACAGTGTTCACTATACATGATAAATTATGTTACACTTTAACAGATCAGACTTTCAGGGAAGTGGTGATTATGTGTAACTTTTTAATTTTTTCTTTTAATTTTATTTGCACAATAGTAAAAGGGTTTGTTTTGAACTTTCAAAAATATAAAATATATTTATATATATATATATATATATATATATTTTTTATATTTAAAATTTTTATTTTTTTTTTTATTTTTTTTTTTTTTTTTTTTTTTTTTTCTTGTAGCCTGCCTCGGGTTCTTGATGATTAGGGTCGTAGTCGCTTGTGCACCATTCTGCAGTAAATAGATAATAAAGGTGTACAACAATGGCACTCCTATTATATCCTGCTTTGGCAAGAAGTAAAAGAAGAAGTAACTTGGCAGTAACTTATGAACTAAACCTAATTAGTAAAAATATACAATGAATTTAGGATTGGAATGGTCCACAAGCGAGCAGAGGAACCTCTCAGTGGGACCATGGGAATGATGGGCCACACAGAATAGCAGGCCTGGGGTACTTTTCAGGGAAAAAATGAAAGAGAAAGGGGAAGACAGAAAGAATACTGTGGGAGGGGAATTTTCCCAATTGGGCCCCAAGACTACTCCCCTTGTGGCCCAAGTTATCTAAAAAGGTGGGCCCAAAAATCAATTTCCCCTGGTGGCCCAAAATCAAAAATCCATGGTGGCCCAAGAAAATTAATGGTGGCCCCAAAAATCAACTCAACTGGTGGCCCCAAGAATCAACTCCCCTGGGAGCCCCCAAAAATAAAATTCCTTTGGGGGCCCCAAGAATCAACTTTTGGGGGGCCCCAAAAAATTTAACTGCTCTGGTGGACCCAAGAATCAATGTTGGTGGGTTACAAAAATCAATTCCCCCTGGTTGGCCCCAAGAATAATTTTTTGGTGGGCCCCAAAAATCAAAATTTTCTGGTGGGCCCAAGTTTTAACTTTCTGGTGGGCCCCCAAGAATTTCCTTTTCACTGGTGGGCCCCAAGAATCCTCTCCACTGGTGGACCCTAAGAATCATCTCTATTTGTGGGTTAAAGAATCAACTACACTCACGGGCCCCATTCACCCTAATCTGTCACTGACTGTGCCGCTGCCATGTCTGCATTATCAGGTTATTCATCTAGAGCTGAACATAGAAAGTGTTAAGGACGTAAAAAAGGACATAAAGGGAAAAAATCGCATCCCCACATGGTACAAAACTCCTCATGATTTACTTCTGCCGAAATTAAGTAGCAAGGAATGACTAATTATATAGTTGTAGCAAGTGCCAGTGATACGCAAGCAGTGTATTATTATCAGATGGTGCCACCTGCCTATGCGGCCAGCGGATTAGATCCGGAATCCCCGGTCAGCAGTGTAGGGAACTGAGCGCATTAAGTCAGGACATATTAGATGAGGCTGCTGGGTGCGTCCTGCAGGTTTGAGGCTCGTTCTTTCTTCTGCCGGGTTCTGTGAATGTAAATTTCCCTTCCGTGCTCGCTGAGGGTACGGACTCATCATAAGAGTGATGTCAGAGCTCTGCTACAAATGTGTCTCGGGACCAGAGGTGGCATCGGTTGGGTTCTTCCTATACCAGCTCCATGTGCCGCCCTTGTGACGTGCTTGACATGTTTGAAAGTAAAGATAATCCTGAACGTCTATACACAGTTCGCGGAATGGGGGAGACCCGCACCCTATCTTGGGAAACGGACCATAAAGTGTTTGGCTCTCAGAATGAAATGAGTCGGTCACGCTTGCTCATGGACTTCCATTCTGCTATATCGAAATTTGGATACAGAAAGAGAGCGGCTGTGTTCTCTTTTCTGTTCTTAGAATTCCGATTAAAGGGGAGCTGTGGTCTCCATTGTTTTTGGGAGTTCCCAGTACATGGTGGGAGTGCTCTGTGTTCTCCATTTCCTTGTTCTTTGGGAGTTACCAGGTAAAAGGGGAGCGCTGTGTTCCCCATTCTTGTCTATGAGGTTCCCAGTACAGGGTATGACTGTGTTCTCCATTCTGGTCTATGGGAGTGTTACCAGTACAGGGGAGCTCTGTGTTCTCCATTCTGTTCTATGTGGAGTTCCGCAGTACAGGGGAGGCGCTGTTGTTCTCCATTTTGTTCTATTGGAGTCCCAGTACAGGGGACACTTTGTTTCCATTTGTTCTTTGTAGGGTTCCCAGGTACTGGGGAGCGCTGGGTTCCTCCTTCTGTTTCTATGGGAGTTCACCCAGTATAGAGGAGCACAGTGTTCCTCCATTTTTACTGTTTACATTCGGGAAGTTTCATTACAGGGGAGCAGGTGCTGTGTTCCCCATTCTGTGCTAGGAGAGTTTTCCAATTACAGGGGTGCACTAATGTTCTCCATTTGTTCTATGGGAGTTCCCTGTACAGGGGGAGGCGCTTTGTGTTCCCCATTTGTTCTAGGGAGAGTTCCCCGTTCAGGGGATGGGAGCGTTTGTGTTCTCATTTGTTCTAGGAGAGTTTCAGTAAAGGAGAGCGCTCTGTGTTCTCCATTCTGTTCTTTGTTGGTTCCAGCAGGGGCGTCGCTAGGGTAGTTTCATTCGGGGCTCGGGCCCCGAAATTAAATTAAAACCCCTTGTGCCCAGAATCTCCAGGCGGGCTCCAGGCCGCTGCCGTGGGCTGGAGCACCGAAACTGGCCCTGCTGTACATGTGCATCCGCTGGACGCACATTACAAGCCAAGGGCTTTTCTGCGGAGGAAGACAGGAGAGCGAGCGCTCCCTGCCCCGCAGACAGTGTCGGACCGGCCCCACAGCGCTGAGGACCCGGCATGGCCCCGCGCTGCTCAGCTGGCAGCGGCGCGATGTAATGACCTCATTGCGCCGCTGCCTGTCCTCGGGCGCTCAACCGTCATAGGCCGTGCGCACGAGGAGCTGCGGGAGGAGCGCGGGCTGAAGAGGACGGAGCGCGCTCGCAGGGGGAGTTAAGGTGAGTATTAATGTTGTTATTTTTATAGCGTTTACCTGCCTGTGTGCCCCTATATACTGCCTGTGTGCCCCTATATACTGCCTCAGTGCCCTTATATACTGCCTGTGTGCCCCTATATACTGCCTGTGTGCCCCTATATACTGCCTCAGTGCCCCTATATACCTGCCTGAGCTCCTATATGCTGCCTCAGTGCTCCTATATACCTGTTTGAGCCCCTATATACCTGCCTGAGTGATCCCTATATACCTGCCTGAGTGCACCCCTATATACCTGCCTGTGCCCCCTATATACCTGCCTGAGTGCCCCTATATCTATGTAACTGCTTGAGAGTGCCCCTATATCTATGTACCTTCCTGAGAGTTTCCTATATCTATATATACTGCCAGAGAGTAACCCTATATCTATATACCTGCCTGAGAGTGACCCTATATCTATATACCTGCCTGATAGTGACTCTATATCTATATACCTGCCTAGGTGGCCCTTTATTTATATTCCTGTCTGACAGTGGCCCTATATCTATATACCTGCCTGACATTGACCCTATATCTATATACCTGCCTAAGTGACCCTATATTTATATACTTGCCTAATTGAGGGGACCTAAACACCTACCTAACTGAGGGGACTGCTATACCTATAATTAAGAAGTTGCTGGAAATGTGAGGATTCTAAGATATTTGTGTCCAAATCCTCAGGGACGAGTTGTGGCCGGGAGATATCAGCATGAAGGTGTGAACCGGATGGAGAAGAAAAGGGAAAGTGAACGACTCCGATCAAAGGCGTCTCCTGTGAGTCACTAAATGTAACTGCAGTGTAATCACATATATTTCTGCAGAGCGTCTACATACAACTAGTAACTACCACTATATGGCCCCTGTATGGCGGTGGTATATGTAATCAGAGCCTGTGTACAGCTGGTAGTCACATGTGGGGGTTGCGTTCGGTCAGGGTCTGGCAGGATTATTTGATCCTTAAGTAGTAATAGTTTTGGGTCTTGGTTTTGTAGGAGGTTTTTTAGTAACAATCATTCGTTTGGTAGATTTGCTCCATGTATCGGTGGATTATTTAGTGACTGTTATTTAGGGGTATTACACTGTCATATGGAGGGGAGTACTTTTGTAAAAAGCAGATTAATCACCTCTGATTTTCATTGTACAGTGACTGCTGAGGAGATTGACGAGATCTATGTGGAATGTGCAGAAAATTAGTGACAGGAACAGAAGGTTTTTCTCTGTAAAAACACATCATGCCGCAGTTCACAATGTGGCGCGAAAAATGCTGTGTGAACCCCGCCCTACTGAGCAAAACACAAAGGGCCCAAGCCCCGGATGTTTTGGAACCTAGCAACGCCCCTGGTTCCTAGTACAGGGGAGCGTAATGTTCTGCTGTACTCAAAACTCTCATGGAACAGAATGGAGACTAGGGTGCAAATGTGACCCTCCCTCCATTCTGAGTCAACTCTTTGGTGCATCATAGTCGGAATAATGCTTTAAAGATAAAAAAAAAGGGTCGTACAACCCCTTAAACTAAAGTTGCTCACACTCTTGGGATGACATATGGCTGGAACTGCTAACTGAATGTGTTTGAGGGTGCTCAGTATCATTCCTGACAAGAGCTGTTGGGACCTGCACCTATCTCAGGATTGGGCCCCCGAAAGTGTTTGCCTACAATAAAGGACCGGTCACTCTAACAAATCACTCTCGTTTCTATTCTATGGGAGTTCGCAGTACAGCGGAGCAGTGTGTTCAGCTGTATTCAGAACTTCCATAGCACAGAATTGAGAGTCCTCTTCATCCTGACCTGACACTTTCGGCGGCTCATGAGGCTCTGCACATGAGGATCACAGATGTCAGAGCAACCTTACCTTTGTGACACCCTTTTTCATCATATTAAAGGAAATTTGTAAAAGTATGGTCACACCATAAAATTAAATCAGTACAATTTTAGGGAAAGCAAATTTTCTCACCTAAAAATAATGTTATAAAGATCCACGCCCACAAGGATCAAAATAGAGCTACATAAGCTGTGTAACCTCTCCCTCCCTAATTTTTCACATAAAAAAATCTGAAAAAGTTTGTCAACTTATTGAAATTTTGAAATAAAATGTGGAGTTATATGTAATAAGCATAAAATAAACTTTCCAGTATAATTGATCCTCAGTGTTATGTCTTATGCAGGGAGAGATCTAGCAAAGCATATGACAAGAGAATCAAAGAACAAGGAACAATTCCATAGGCTCCGCCCATGAGGATCAGAGACGACAGAAGTACCTAAACTTTGTAAATGCCACCTTCCACCAGACTAAAATAAATTTGTTAAACTAAATTAGCACAAATTTAGGGATAGAAAAATATCTGAAAAAAGTTTGTCAACTAAAAAAAGTTCTCCAAAACTCTCTCAAGTTATTGAGACTTTGAAAAAAAAAAATGTTGAGTTTTATTTGAAAGGCAAGAAACTTCCCAGAAAAAACAATCCCCAGTGTTGTGTCTTGTGCAGGGAAGGATGGAGCAAGACATGAGACAAGAAAGACAAGGAACAATATCATAAGCTCCACTCATGAGGATCAGTATACACTTCCTTCCATCAGGTTAAAATAAATTTGCATTTTCACAGCTTAAAAAAATTCTGGAAACCTTTCTCAACTTATTAAACTTATTAAACTGATATCAAGTGTCATGTCTTGTGCAAGGAAGGATCGAGCAAGACATGAGTCAAGGTAGTTGAAGCACAAGGAACAGTTCAAGTTACTCCACCTATGAGGAACAGAGATGACAGAGGTAACTAATCTTTATAAACCCCCTCACTCTCCCAACATCATAAAGGAAATTGTAAGTTTGATCACACCATAAAATGAAATCAGCACAAATTTAGGAAAAGATACATTCCTAAAACAAATTTCTTACCTACATTCTGGAAACTTTTTAATTATCGAAATAAGTTTTTCAACTTGAAATATTAAAACAAAATGTGAAGTTTTAGACATAAGACAAAGGAGTAAAAATGACTCCGCCCATGAGGATCAGAGATGACAGAGATGGCTTTGAAAACTTTGAAAAAGTTCTCCTCCCATGAGATTAAAATAAATTTGCAAATGTATGGTCACATTATAAAACTAAATCAGCATAAAGTTAGGGAAAGAAATATGTATTGAGACTTTACAACAAAATGGGAAGTTTTATTTAATAAGAAAGAGACTTTCCAGCAAAATTGATCTCAAGGGTCCTGTCTTGTGCAAGGAAGGATGGAGCAAGACATCAAGGTAGTTGAAGCACAAGGAACAGTCCAAGTTACTCCATCCATGAGGATCAGAAATGACAGAGGTACCTAATCTTTATAAACCCCCTCTCTCTCCCAACATATTTATTCATCGAGATAAGATCATTTATCAAGATAAGTTTTTCAACTTGAAATTTAAAAATAAAACGTGAAGTTTTATATAATGCTTAAGAAACTTTCCATGAAAACTGATCTCCACTGTTATCCAGAGAAGGATGAAGGAAGATATGAGACAAGGGAGTCAAGATGACTCCACCCATGAGGATCAGAGATGACAGAGATCTTTGAAACCTTTGAAAAAGTTCTCCTCCCATGAAATTAAAATAAATTTGTAAATGTAAATTTGCACATTGTAAAAGTAATTAAAGGGAATGTGTCATCAAAATGACTTATTGTTAAACTCATGTTTGTATGTTAAACACATTTTTTTAAGAATTTCTGGTTATATTTCTTTTTAATTTTCCATATCACTTTCAGTATTTTTTAATAATTCTTAAGTCCTGCAGTTTTCACTTTGGCCACTAGGCCTAATAATTATCTAACACTTCCTGTTCTGTAGAGAAAGATTCTCAGTTGTCTGCTCATTATCGGCACAAAGAGGGTCAAACTGAAAGGAGACATCAGTAGGAATAGATAACACAGGATCCAACAGTCACAAGAGGAGATATTCACAGTTCACCCTTTCACCTCCCTACACAGTGACTTCCTCCCAGGTCACAGAGCATGACAAGAAAACTCTCCTATAGACGTCAATGGGACTGAGTCAGTCTTAAGACTCTTATGTGCATGAAGCTACTGTAAAGCATTCTCTCTGACTGCTGTTAAAGCAGTGCAAACAAGGCCTAGTGGCCAAAGTGAAAACTGCAGGACTTAAGTATTTAAAAATATTGAAAGTGATATGAAAAATAAAAAAATAAAAAACAACCAAAAATTCCTAAAAAATGTGTTTAACATAAAAACGGGACTTAAACAATTAGTCATTTTTAGATCACACATTCACTTTAACACGAAGTTAGGGAAGAAACATTTCTGAAACAAATTTCTCAAATTATTGAGACTTTAAATCAAAATGTGAAGTTTAATTTAATAAGCAGGAAACGTTCCAACAAAACCGATCCTTTTATGTCTTATACAGGAAAGGATGGAGCAAGATATGAGTCAAGGGGTCAGAGAACAAGTAGCAATCCCCATGGCGCGGCACGGCACAGCTGTTCTGTGCGCAGTGGCCCTTTTATTCTGGAAGAAAACAATATCTGGAGATAGTTATATTCCTGCAGGACATTGCTTTCCAACCGGTAAACACACTTTCACCATAATGTGTGAGCAGATGCACAAATTGATTCCCAAAAAGCTCAAAATCACAAGAAAAAGACCCTGAGGAGACCATAATGTGCACAACCTACTGTAACAAAACCAGTAGGGTTAATGGACAATTTCCGCCGGTCATTGTTAGAGGCCCTCACCCGCGGCCCTAATACGGCTAAATTGAACCTTCTATTTAGGAATTGGGACAGGTTTAAGCCTTTAATGTTCAGTCTGTGTGCGTTCAATAATAAAACCCTAGGGTGGCTTTCCTGCCGGTGAGGAGAGTGTATCACAAGTCTCATACAATCACATTAGATGTGGCATTTGCTTCCACCAGCAATCGTACATTAAAGTAAATCCTCTGGATTGAAGCTTTCTTCCGCTCATGTGTGGTTAATGCTCTATTGATGTACAGGCCGAATACTGCGCCGATTCACCAAGATAGTCTGAAAGCTCTGAATATAACATTTGTCTGACAGATTTTGGCTTGACGCCCAATGGGACGCGTGTTGTCTAATCTGAGAGTCATTAGAGAGAAGACCTTCAGAACTAATAATGGTGGAAGCTCCAGTATAGACTTATGAGTGTTCAATGGATATTGACTCTCCAACTCAACATCATTTACCCCACAATAATCATGAAAAATCATGATAAAGTAAAAACTACTATCAAGGTCGGACTGTCCCATCAGAAGACCAACGGATCCTTCTGGAGGCCCAAGATCTCGGGGTGGGTAGCTGCTGGCCGGACACTCGAAAAAGTTTATATCTCCTGACACTCTCTCCCCCGCATTGAGGTGCATGCTGAGCTCTTGGAAGGTGAATGACTTCTAAGTAGGGAGAAAGGGATGAGATGTTCCCACAGATGAAGGCTTATCTTCAACAAAAAAAAAGTATTAAATATCTTGAAATTAACCTGGCAATTAGTGATGAGCGATTGTGTCAACAATCGTTATTGAGTCGATAGTCGATATCGGTAATTATCATGTCGATATCCGATAACAGATTATCGCCGATGACCATTAAAGTCTATGGCAGATGAACAACAGCCTCATTCTTACACCCAAACAGGGCTGGAGAAGCTGGAATTAACATCCACAACAGGAAACTGGATATGTGCTACATCTTAGGCAACACAAATAGGCAACAAGAGTCACAGAAAAAAATTCATAGGCTAAAATAATTCATTATGTTCAATGGCTAACCGAAAACATGAGGAAGGCATATCCACAGCGGGTACAGTGGTAGCAGCTGCAAAGGGGCCGCTTTCACACAAAACAAGACACTGGTATTGGAAATGGCACATGGGAACTGGCAGGAGACCCCTATCACTTTTTGCACCAGGGACCAACATCTCGTCACATATGTGATGGCAGCAAGAACATCCCAACCGGGAACGCGGAGGTTCAGCTGGCAGGGCCCTAGGGGGTCCAGTTGGTCAACGAGCCCTGTCTCAAATTCCTGCATTCTACTGTCAATTTGTGTGGGTGGAATGAAATTGCTCACTTTTGATTTGGAACGTGGATCGAGGAGGGTGGACACCCAGTAACCGCTGTTAATTTTGATGGGCTTGAAGCATGGCAAATACGTTTTATTCATTAAGCAAAAACACAGAGCAATCAGGCGGCACCGAAACACACGACTCTCTCCATAAGGATTAATGCCTAATCCAAATATATAACACACCGCAAATACCTTCAACTTTCAGTGGTGCTCAGCTTCTTAATAGAACAGTCCAAATGATAGTTCAGATGATAAGAAATGTAAGCGGCACTCACCGGTCTCTCCTTTAAAGATCTTTATTATAGACACTCACATGTAACGGGGAACAAGCACATCTGATGCAGCCTACGGCTGTTTCGTGCGCAAACTCGCGCTTTTTTTGAGAAAGCGCGAGTTTGTGCACGAAACGGCCGTAGGCTGCATCAGATGTGCTTGTTCCCCATTACATGTGAGTGTCTATAATAAAGATCTTTAAAGGAGAAGACCGTTGAGTGCCGCTTACATTTCTTATCATCTGTTTTTTTTTTCATTAAGACCTTTACTATTGGTTTCTTTTACAGCGGCATGACCCCAAAACCAGCAAAGATGTTCTTGATGGACCCTCAGAATAAAAAGTGCCGGAAGAAAGGAGTCTTTGACCCACCATTTTAGTTGAACTGGACATTGACTATACCTGTCCTGTACTGCAGCATGACCCTTAAATCTACATGACCCACAGATTAAAAAGTGCTGAACAGTTATATGGATTACATATGGCGGTTTTGCCACCACTGACAACAGGCGCCAGTTACTATAAAATATCTGTAACCCAATTTGTGTACAAGGGGGCTATGGGCAGAAATCTGGGACACACAGACACCAATAGAAATGCAAAAACAAAAGGAACAATTTCACCTCAGGTGGGAGGTCTGTTGGCCACAAAGTGTTAAAAAAAATGCTATTGCCATGTGAGTTCAGGACAGGAGAGACTAGGCTGCACAATATACACCCTCCTTTGTGTTCTCCATTCTGTTCTATGAGAGTTCCCAGTACAGGGGAGCGCTGTGTTCTCCATTCTGTTCTATGGGAGTTCCCAGTACAGGGGAGCGCTGTGTTCTCCATTCTCCTCTATTGGAGTTCCCAGTACAGGGGAGCGCTGTGTTCTCCATTCTTTTCTATGGAAGTTCCCTGTAAAGGGGAGCGCTTTGTTCTCCATTCTGTTCTATGGGAGTTCCCAGTACAGGGGAGAGCTGTGTTCTCCATTGTGTTCTATGGGATTTCCTAGTACAGGGAAGCGCGGTGTTCTCCATTCTCGTCTATGGGTGTTCCCATTACAGGGGAGCGCTGTGTTCTCCATTCTGTTCTATGGGAGTTCCCAGTACAGGGGAGCGCTTTGTTCTCCATTCTGTTCTATGAGAGTTCCCAGTACAGGGGAGCGCTGTGTTCTCCATTCTGTTCCATGAGAGTTCCCAGTACAGGGGAGCGCTGTGTTCTCCATTCTGTTCTATGGGAGTTCCCTGTACAGGGGAGCGCTTTGTTCTCCATTCTGTTCTATGGGAGTTCCCAGTACAGGGGAGAGCTGTGTTCTCCATTGTGTTCTATGGGATTTCCTAGTACATGGAAGCCCTGTGTTCTCCATTCTCGTCTATGGGTGTTCCCATTACAGGGGAGCGCTGTGTTCTCCATTCTGTTCTATGAGAGTTCCCAGTACAGGGGAGCGCTGTGTTCTCCATTCTGTTCTATGGGAGTTCCCAGTACAGGGGAGCGCTTTGTTCTCCATTCTGTTCTATGGTAGTTCCCAATACAGGGCAGCGCTGTGTTCTCCATTCTGTTCTATGTGAGTTCCCAGTACAGGGGAGCGCTGTGGTCTCCATTCTCGTCTATGGGTGTTCCCATTACAGGGGAGCGCTGTGTTCTCCATTCTGTTCTATGAGATTTCCCATTACAGGGAGCGCTGTGTTCTCCATTCTGTTCTATGAGAGTTCCCAGTACAGAGGAGCGCTGTGTTCTCCATTCTGTTCTATGGGAGTTCCCAGTACAGGGGAGTTGGGTGTTCAATTGTACTTAGAGTGTTGGGGCCAACTCTACACCTGCTGTATATTACTCCACGCACCGCACATGCTTCTTGCACTCTACCACTTGCATTCTACCTTTTTTTCCTCTGCCTTACTCCCCGAAAAACATCCCTAAGCCTCCATGTCTAGGAGCCCACAATGCCCAGGGCCCACTAGTCAAAGAGTCCCACCGGAAAGCCTGGGCTAGGTTTAGGCACATGTTTAGTGGTAGGGATAGGGTTAGGTATAAGGGTAGGATAAGAGAAAACCAACTGAGTTCAGGAAGACCCAAATCCATTTTTTTAACCAGTTTAGTTAAACCAGTGTTGAACGGAACAGGGAGCTAGTTGAGTAAGGCTCCATTTACATGACCAAATACTGGTAGGCAATCCTGACCGGTATTAGGTCTTTTGTTGTCATACAGGGGGGTGGCTCTTGCCCGCTATTTGCGGATTCAAGTCACCCCTTCCCCCCCTCATGTTCATGTTCTGTCCGATAACCGGGCAGAAGAATGAACATGCACTAAGTTTTTCGGACCGCCGGCGGTGTGAAAAAACGTCCGGCGGAAAATCGGTGCAGTGGGGACTGCTGCACTGATTTTCTATTTAACTCAATTGAAAGGTTTGACGGTCGTCTTTCAAATCCAAAGACCGTCTGTAAATCCGACTGAAAACCTTTGCTGTGGGGACAAGCGCTAACACTAGAAATAGAAGTCCGATCTATTAAAATAACAGAATTTATCCCATATGGTGAACACGGAGCAAAAAAAAAAAAAAAAAATGGGGTCATTTTGTATCCCCAAATAATGGAAATAAAAAGAGATCAAAAAGTTGCAGGTATGCTGGAATGGTAGCAAGAAAAAGTACACTTCAGCCCGCAAAAAAACGAGCCTGCACACCGGTCCATAGGTGGAAAAAACAAAAAAAGTTATTGGTGGTAGAAAATATAAACCTTCAGATTCCAGATAACATGTCATTTATACCAAATCAGAGAACTCCATAAAAATGAAACCTCTGCAAAAATAGTGCAATTGTTATTATTTGTTTTTTTTTTTGCATTGCACCCCACATGCAATTTATTTTCAGTTTCTCAGTATATTATTCAATATGGTCCATGGCACCATTAAAAAGTATATTTTGTTCCATTAAAAAAAAAAAACAAGCCCTCATATGTCTATGTAAATGGAAAGATAAAAAAAAAAAAATTATGGCAGGAAATTAAAAATGAACGAGCTGAAAAAAATCAAAATGCAAAGTCCTTTAGGAGTTAACCCCTTAAGCCGAACGCCTGAAAAGTAGTAAATGACATTAAGAATTTTTTTTTAGTTTTTGCCTACTTGCGTTTCAACAGTTGTAACTTTTTTATTTTTTCAATGCCAGTTTTTTGGGGCCCGTTTTATTCGAGAAGTTTTATTTTGGGGGGGGGAAATTGTTATTTTTCACTTTAAAAAACCCTGCGGGAATTGTTTTTTTTAATTTAAAAAAAAAATCTTTTTTTTTTTTTTACTTTTTTTTTTTTTTAACCCCCTTTTTCCCCTTTCATGTTTTTAACCCTTGTTAAATAATTTACGGGGTTATTACATTTCTTTTGGGGATACCAAAGTTTTAGGGTTTTTTGTTTGTGTAATGAAATGCCCGATTATTTTTTTTTATTTATTTTTTTTTTAATAAAACAGGAAACCCATTTTGGGTTTGCAACCAGTTGCCCTGTTGCTGGCTTCTTACCCCCAAACCCGGGGGCTCCTTTTGGGTTGGTGACCCGGGGCCCCTGTCGGGTCCCCCCCGTATTCCGTCACCCGACAGAGCGGGGAAACCCCTTTGATTGGTTTGCGGTGACGATCCGCGGAAAATAAAAGGGGTTTTTAAGGGCAGGGGAGCGGTGGTTTCCCCAGCTCCGGCTTGCAGGGAGCTCCTTTTGGGTTTCGGGGCTGTGTAATTTTACCCCCCCGGGCCCCCACAAACAGATGTCTGCAGCGACGCCAAAAGAGGGTCGCGGGTAGAAAAAACCAAACCTGAAATGGGGGGCTACGACGGGGGAGAGGCCCTTTAAAGGGGGGTTAAAGAACCTACAAAAAATCTAAAAGGGGTTTGGGTCCCTTGCAGTGTTTGGCACTCAAGTCGCTTCTACTAGAAATAGGTAGTTTTGGGCTGATTTTCCTCACCCCTCTTGATCAAAGGAGACCCCAAGAGGTGAATTTTGAAAGGGTTTGCCCCAGTTTCGATTGACAGTAAATTTGTATTTTTTTCCCATTTTTTTTTCTTTTGCCCCAAGCAGTCTTTCCCCTTTCCCCCCCAACTTTTATTAGGGTTTTGTAACCCTTTCCCAGTTTTGGGCGGGTCTATGATTCTTTCCGACACCGAAAGAAAGCTCTTGGGGTTTTTGCCCATGTTTTTTTGAATTAGAGTCTGATGATTGAGTCTGTGGACGGGAGTCTTTTATAAATTACTATGTAAAAAAGGGCGTCTTTTAATGCGGGAACGAGGTGATTAGGAGTCTAACGGGTCTGTGGGGAAGCCAGAACTCTTAAGGGTTTTTAAAATAGGGGATCAAATACTTATTTCTCTCAGAAAATGCAAAAAAAAAATTAAAAAATTTTTTATAAAAATGTATTTTTGGATTTTAAATTTGGGGTATTTTTTTTTTCCCCTCAATTTTAAAAAATTAATTTAAAACATTATAGAGGGTTCATGTTTTTACCCAGTCAGCAAACTTACAAAATTCAGAAAGGGATCAAATACTTATTTCCTTCACTGAAAGAAATTTCCCATTTTTTGAAAAAAGGGGAAAGTATATTTAGGGATCCCAGTTATTATAGGGATATTTAAGAGAAAAAAAGGGGTTGGGAAGTCCTGAAAGGGGCCAAATTTTATCGCGATTTTTGATGGGACCCAATGTGAAACCGAAGGGGAAACCCAAAATTGGGATTTAATATTTATTTTCAATGCGGGCCCCTTACACCGCCCTGCTGTGCCATGGGCTATAAACCTCTTCCCATTTAATGCTTTTCCTGTTTGTTATAAAAAGAAAATTTAAAACCCTGCTTTGTAAACATGGTGGCGGGGCATCGTGTTCGGCTTTCGCGGACGTTTCCCTCTCACATTTCCCTTTTCAACCTGGGCCCCCTTTTATTTTTTAATTAGTGCTATTTTTGCCCATTTAGTAGCAGTTAAGCTATTAATCTCAAAGACTGTAATTTCAGAAATAAGCGTTCAGCTGCGCTGACAATAAGGTAAACACAAAGTCAAGTGATGCGCACGCTGTGGGGGCCCCCCGGCTGAAAAAGGGCCCACCATTCCGTGGGGAATGCCATTTTACTTGCGAAATAAAAACCCGGGAAAGGAACAAAAAATACACCCAGGTTTAATCATGAGAGCCAGGAAAATGCAACACCCAAATGTGCAAGTGCGGGGCCCACATCTGCGAGTACGGGAGGAAAAGCAGGGGTTCTGAACTCTACTTATGTGACTCATGGTCTATCCCGGTGACAACGGAGGATCGCAAAGTTATTGTTAGGGCCCCGGGCCTTAAGGTTTTTAAAAATCAAGAGGGTTGGATAACAGGGGGATTTTCTCGAAAATTGGCGTCTTTTGGGCAAAACCCTTCTTATCCAAAAAACAAACTAAATATTTTCCCTCGGGAAAGCCCCCCCAACATGGGGCCCTTTATGTGGTCAAGGATGTCCGTGTCGACTGGGGTGCCAACCAGTGAAATTTAATTCTTGGGGTCCACCAGTGGAGTTGATTTCGGGGGCCAACCTGGGGAAATTTCATTTCGGGAGGCCGCCCAAGCGGTGGGTTCTCGGGCCCCAACATGGAGTGTTTCCCTGGGCCCCCCGTGGAGTTTTTTCCCTTTGGGACCCACCAGTGGGGTAGATTCTCAGGGCCCTCCAGTGGAGCTGATTCCTAGGTCCCCCCCAGTGGAGTTCATTTTTTTGGGGCCCCCAGTGGACTTTTTTTTGGGGGTCCCCCCAGTTTTTTTGATTTTTTGGGGCCCCAAACCCAGTGGAGTTGTTTTTTGGGGGCCCTTTCAGTCCCAGTTAATTTTTAGGTCCCCCCCAAGGGAAATTTTGTTTTTTGTGGCCACCAGTGGAGCTGATTTTTGGGGGGAAAACCTTGGAGTTGATTTTTTTGGCCCCAGTGGAGTTGATTTTTGGGGGACCACCATGGAGTTGATTTGGGGGCCCCCAAAATCAGTGAAATTTAAATTTTTGGCCCCAAACCAAGGGAAATGATTCTTGAGCCCCAACCGGTTTGATTTGTTTCTTGGGGCCCACCGGGTTTGATTGATTTTTGAGTCCCCCCCAATTGTTTGTTTCTTGGATCCCACCAATAGAGTTGATTCTTGGGTCCCACCAATGGAGTTGATTCTTGGGTCCCACCCTACAGCTACTGTATATGACTATTTTAATCTGCCTCTTTATGTCTGTCTTTCAGCCTCTCCCCAAAATTTTATGCAATTTTTAAAAAAAAAAATCCAGGTCTCAAAGTTTAGGGGCCCCCTGAGGGCTTCCCCTTTTTTGAGCCTTTCCCTCTTGGGGATTTTCCTTTTGGGAAAACCGGGGGCAAATTTTCTTTATCCCCCGGGGTTGGGTTTCTGCTTATTTAAAATGTTTTGGGATGTTCTAAAAAACGGAACAGACAAAACCATAGTGGATCAGGAAGCCATTGGCTCCCTACCTCACAACTTAGTCTTGTAAGCTGCAGGCTGCTTTAAGCCTGCAGCCTACAAGATGTTGTGGGAGTGTCCTTTTTGCCTTTCCTCATCCAGGTGATCCCGGGTGTTCGTTGGAAATTTAACCTTTGGAGACAGGTGGTTAAAAGGTTTTGGCCGGATATGATGTAAATTTTTTTTGGTTTAGGTTGAGGCATGGCGGGGCCCTTTATTCATTGTTTGGGGTAGGCCCCCTTTACTGTCTTGCCCCCAGGACCAAAATTTTTTTTTACGAAGCCCCCTTTGGAGGGGGGGGAGGGATCCATTAGTCAGTGACCAGTCCATTTTTGAAGTTTTTAAAAATTTTAGATGTGAAAAAAAAAAGGGGCCCCAGTGGGAACAGTCTTTTAGCTGCTAATATTTTTATTTTTTAAAAAAAAGGTTTTTTTTTTCACTGTATTTATATATATATTTATAATTTTATATATAAAAAATTATTTAATTTTATATATTATAATATTTTATTATTGGGATTTTTATTTATTTTAAATTTTTTTTAAAATATAATTTTAAAATTTTAATATTTTATATATATAAAAAATTATATATATATAAATATTATATAATTAAATTTACAGTGAAAAAAAAAATTTTATATATATACTATTTTTGTAAAAACTTATTTTTTTCTAATAGACTGCTGTATATGGCAGACTCACTGCCCAACATTTGGCCTTGGCCCCCTTTTTTTCATGTTTGCGGTGTTCATGGAGGAAAAAGGTAGACCCCTTAGCCTTTTGTTTAAAAGGGGGTTGGGCTCACTACATCAATTCATCTCACCTTTAGCCTATTTTCTCGGTTTCTTTTTGAATTCAGGGGCGTTTTTACTGGATTTTACTGACTTCTACTAGCCTGCAGTGATGAGCTGCTGAGGACATAGGTCTGCAGCTATAGCGACCAGCGCTGGCAGCCTATCAGGAGAGATTGAAAAGGTCTGTAGCTATTTGCAACAAAATGCTGGCAGCCTATGTTTAAAGATTTAACAGGCTGTAGCTATAGCAACCAGCACTGGGGCCCAACAGGAAGAGAAAACAGGTCTGTGCTATAGTGACCCGAGGAGTGGGTGCAGCCCATACAAGAGGGGTATCTAGGGAAAAGGTAACCTGTTAATGGGGCACTTTTTGCGAGGGCTTGGGTTTTTCAAGATTTTTTAAAATAAAAAGGGGAAAGATCCCGGGAGTGAGACAACCCCTTTAATTATCTACTGACCGTGGAATCCAGAGGGCAAGGGTGTAACTAGCATTCGTAGGGCCCCACAGCAAAATGAGACAGGGCCCCGCAATAAGTAATAATGATTAAAGCTATATAGAACAATATAACCGAGAGCCCACACAACCCAAACTCCCATCATCTACAAAATGTTACAATGGTGTTACACCTGAGTGGGCCCCCTCAAACTCCGGGCCCCATAGCAGCTTCCATGGCTGCTACTGCTGTAGTTACACCCATGTTTTGGGGTTAAATTTTCTAGCTCCCTTTACGGCCGCTGCAGTCGGAGTCCAGCTGTACATTCCAAACCCATTTTTGGGGATTCACCTTTGTCCCAATACCGGGGCATTAGGTTATTAAGCCGGCCAAATTTTTCCCCGGGTCCAGGGAAAAGGGTTTGGGAAGTGTGCGTTCAGGGGGTGGGCCACCCAAGGCATCACCCCGGATATTTCCACTTTTTAAATGGCCCGTATTCTGTTTAATAAGGTTTTCGTAAGTAAGTAGGCCAAAAAAATTAAAAAAAAAAAAAAAAAAAATATGCAAAAAAAAAAAATCTGCTGAGGTCCAAGAAACGGATCGGTCACATTAAAAAATTAACTTTTAAAGCTGGAGGGAATTTTTTTGCCGGACGGGCCCCTGCCTCCCCTTTAAACAACTTCAATTTTCCCTTTTAAATTTTTGCAGCACTTTCAAGTTTTCTTCAGTCGAAATGGGTGAATAAAATTTCATATTTTGGAAAATTTGGGGCCCCCAAAAGAAAAAATCTCAGCTGATTTTTTTTTATTATTTTTTGTATTTAAATTTTAAACTTTCCAAAGGGAAGGGAAACGTTACCCCATTTTTCTTAAACAAGAAAAAAGAACCACGGGAAAAAAAACGGTGGGGGTTTACGAAAAATGTGGGGGATTGCAAAAAAAATTTTTTTAGAATGGAAGCAGAATTAATAAGGTAATGATTACCTCTTCCTAAAACGTAGCCACCCCAGCGAACCCTCACAGATCCAGCCTCTTTTATCCCCAATGATCAGCTATTAACACTGGCAAAGCTCATAGGTAATATTCAATGGCACCCATTCAAATAATTGACCATGTGATGAAAGTTGGGTATATTAAGGTGTCCTTTAATGGACCAGATGATCATGGGGGCATGGGTCCTAAACCGCCTTTATCCATTTTCTTGTACCACTTTACAGTCAGGGCTGAATCTGCACGAGGCCCATGTGGGCAAGTGCCTAAGGCGGCAGAATTCAGTGGGCGGCAGAAGTGTTTGGGTTTTTTTGTCTTTTTTTCTCAGTGCATCTGCTGCCTCTAGTTGGATTTAATCACCAGAAGAGGGTTTATCAGAAAAAAAGTGAGAAAGCAAATATATTCTTTAGGATAGAAGCAGAATTATTAAGGTAAGGACTGCCTTTTCCTAAAATGTAGCCATTCCAGCAAATCATCGCATGTCCAGCTTCTCTTATCCTCAATAATCAGCTATCAGCACTGGGGAAGCTCATAGGAAATATTTAGGGCCACATGTATGAACCTGTTTAGGTCTAAAACTCACTTTTTTGCCCATAGGTTACTATGGGCAAAAAAGTAAGTTTTAGACCTAAACAGGTTCATACATGTGGCCCTTAGTGTTGAGCGAACAGTAAAAAGTTCTAGTTCGATTAGAACCTTGAACTTTTGAGCATTCAGTTCGAAGTTCTATTCCAACTCGAACTTCGAACCCCATTAAAGTCTATGGGAGAAGATTTTCTGGTTAATTTTTATACCTACACAGGTGAGGGGAAGCTGGAATTAAATCCATAACAGTAAACTGGATCCGTGGAACAACTTAGTGAAGACAATTTGGCTCTAAGAGTGACAGAAAAAAACTGAGAGGCTAAAATACTTCATTCCTTTCAATGGCGAACTGAAAAGATGAGGACAGCTTGCAAGCAGGGGCGTAGCTATAGGAGGTGCAGCGGTAGCAGCTGCTACGGGGCCCTGCATCCTGAGGGGGCCCAAAAGCCCCTTTGACACATAGGAGATTTGGAGACGGTGTGTTATACAATTACTGAACCCCCAAAACTGCAAAAACTGAACTTTGGGCACGGAGTATGATTTAGCAAATCCAAGCCCTCTGTATAATATATATCCATGTATATGAGAGTTAGGTGTTATGTGAGCCTGCAAATGTCACCAAATAACAGCTTCTGGGTGTGGGAAAGATGCAGCCAGCAATACCAAACTCCCTAACTATTGCTGTCTATGGAGAGGAAAATGCTATCTAACTAAGAGCAGTCTGTACAGTACAGAGAGTGAGCTGAAAATGGCATTCACAAGGCAATACAGTGAAATATACATAACATGGTCATGTGATTTTAGCAGCCAATGATAGCCCTCTACCTCAGTGATGACGTTTTTGACACTACTCTGTGCTCTGCACTGATAGGATTCCCGCCAAAAGAACCAGAAAGGTGATTGGATGGAGAAAGTGCAGAAAGGTGATTGGATGGAGAAAGTGCAGAAAGGTGATTGGATGTAGACAATAGTGCAGAAAGGTGATTGGATGGAGAAAGTGCAGAAAGGTGATTGGATGGAGAAAGTGCAGAAAGGTGATTGGATGGAGAAAGTGCAGAAAGGTGATTGGATGGAGAAAGTGCAGAAAGGTGATTGGATAGCCGCCAGTGCAGAAAGTTGATTGGATGGCCTCTAGAAGTGCAGAAAGGTGATTGGATGGCCTCTAGAAGTGCAGAAAGGTAATTGGATGGGGCAAAAATTGCAGAAAGGTGATTGGAAGGCTCCTATAGTGCAGAAAGGTGATTGGATGGGGCCAAAAGTGCAGTAAGCCACTGAAAACTAAAACGAAAATGGCGTGTGAAACTAGAACTTTACTAGAACAAACAGTAAAATGTTTGGTTCCGTTTGAGTTCTAAAAATTTGAGAAGTTCTGCTAGAACTTAACTTTTCTAGAACAGTTCGATCAACACTAGAAATATTCTATGGCACCCATTGAAATAATTAAGTGACCATGAGATGAAAGTTGGGTGTCCTTTAATAAACCAGATAGTAGAGAGAGCATGGGTCCTAAACCTCCTTTGGGGCATCTTTAGTCATTTCTTTTTAACACTTTACAGTCAGGGCTGTATCTGCACTAGGCCTATGTGTACAAGTGCCGAGGGTGGCAGAATTCAATGTTTTATGCTTTTTTTGTGTTTTTTCTCAATTAATATGCTTCCTCCAGTTAGTTTGTTTTGGGTACATAGAGTGTCCTTTAATGGTTCTGACCACAGGCAAGGTATGGGGCCTCCTGTCCATACAGTGTAGACAACGCAGTAATACAAAGTATAGAGAATGCAATGGAGTCAGACTGCTATTTTCCTGATGGAATTTGCTATGGAGAATCTGAATTAAACCTTCGACTCTGATGTCAACCAGGCCAAAAAGTCAGTAGTCATCAGAATGAACCAGGGTGACAAGTATTAATTCCAGTCAGTGACTGCTTACATGGAACACCATCCATACCGCATCAGTATTACTGCCCTCAAGCTCCGTGGCTGCCATCAGACTTGTGAGCAATTATTTGGTGACGGCAACAGAAGCAGCTTAGAAATTAAAACAAAAAGAAGTTGGTCTCTGCCAGTTCCCTGTTATCCCCTGCACTACTTCTGCTACCCGCCCTAATCCTCTGTTCCACTAGCTCAGTAAAGGGATTGATGTTTTAGTGAAAGTTTGCTGATGAGCCGCCCCCCGCCCCACCAAAAAAAAACATACTAACCTCTGAGCTGACGTTTGCTACAGCAATGCATCTGCCAGTCCTCTCCCTGGGTCTTCAATTGTCTTCTGGTGCCGGCCAAATGGAACATCACATGACAATGCCCAACACCACCATTCAGGGTCTTCCTTTTAGTCAGATGACCACTGCAGCTAGTCAGAGGAGGTGGACTCCACTGGTGGGCCCCAAGAATTATCTCCACTGGTAGGCCCCAAGAATTATCTCCACTGGTAGGCCCCAAGAATTATCTCCACTGGTAGGCCCCAAGAATGATCTCATCTGGTGGTACCCAAGGATCACCTCCACTGGTGAGTACCAAGAATCAACTCCACTGCTGGCCCCAAGAATCAACTCCACTGGTGGGCTCCAAGAATCATCTCCACTGGTGGCCCCAAGAATCAACTCCACTGGTGAGTACCCAGAATCAACTCCACTGGTGAGTAAAAAGAATCAACTCCACTGGTGGCCCCAAGATTCAACTACACTGGTGAGTACCTAGAATCAACTCCACTGGTGGCCCCAAGAATAAACTCCACTGGTGAGTACCCAGAATCAACTCCTCTGGTGGGCCCCAAGAATCAGCTCCACTGGTGGGCCTAAAAAACAAACTCCACTGGTGAGTACCAAGAATCAACTCCACTGGTGAGCCCCAAGAATCACCTCCACTGGTGAGTACCCAGAATCAACTCCACTGGTGAGTAAAAAGAATCAACTCCACTGGTGGCCCCAAGATTCAACTCCACTGGTGAGTACCCAGAATCAACTCCACTGGTGGTTCCTAAGAATCAACTCCACTGGTGGCCCCAAGAATCAACTCCATTGGTGAGTACCCAGAATCAACTCCACTGGTGGGCCTAAAAAACAAACTCCACTGGTGAGTACCAAGAATCAACTCCACTGGTGTGCCCCATGAATCACGTGCTCTGGTGAAAAATTAACTCCGCTTGTTTGCAGAATTAATTTACTCCACTGGTGGCCCCAGACACCCCACTTTGACACTGCAGTTGGGGTTAAGGTGAGGAACAGAGTTAACAAATTTGAGTTTGGAATGGATCAAACCTGAAATTGTTTCTAGTGTCAAACCAAACAAGAACAGCAACACTACCTATAACCTTAAACATTGACAATTTCCTTCCCCTTCTGAATCTTAAAATATTAACAACATCATGACAATCTTCGAGATTTGCGCAGAGCTCCATATGATCTCATCTCATATATTCTAATACATGAATCACTTTTAGGTTCCGAGAGGTTCCACCGACACAAGTGAGAGAACATCTAGTGCGGAACTTGTTAGTGTCACCATTAATTAAGGAATTGATATAAAAATGAAAACTCAACAGATGAACAAAATAGCTGTAGAGCTGCAAACTTGCCCATGGGAAAACGATTGCGACAGCCAGACCTTGTTCTTCGATATACTGCACAATCCTCTGGGGACTACCTGTTCCTTAGGGATGTATCCATTTTGCAGCACATTTACATTCATCACCCTCAATACATTACAATACAACGTCCTAAAATAGTAGTGGGGGGATAGTTATAAAAATTGCTTCTGAGCTGATGGAAACTTTTGCTTTTGTTACAAATGGCAGAAATATTCCTGCCATCTCTTCTTCTGCTGCTTATTAGATAATATAAAGCTATTGCTCTATAACTGCCTCACACAAATCTTGGGACTGATCAGCTGACCATTCGGCGCATGTGGGCTTGATTATTAGGGAGTGGTTGATTTCAAACCCTCTATAAAGCTGAGGCTCACTTAGCAGCTGACACAGAGTATACTGTTAAGCTGAGAGCTTGTATGGATTCTGTTTCTACTATGGTAGGTATGTAGTCCTTTTGTGTCCTGCTTTGGCTAGAGCCCTGCTTATTTTTTGGTTGCTTTAGTTCTGTCCTGAGTCAGTCTTGCAGTGTCTTTTTATCCCTGAGTTCTCTTTGGTGGTTCTGTGCTGCTTCGGGTAGGGTCAGCATAGCTGAGGGACACTGATAGGGATATCATCAGAGATTGAATAGGGACAAGGGGGTCTAGTGCTAGGGCCAGGGACAGATTAGTTATTAGAGTCAGGTATTGTTTGCCATCTTGCTGTAGTTCTAGCCTGTGCTATTTGTTCAGGGTGTCCTATTCCTGAGATATCGTTGATGGTTCTGTGCTATTTTTCTTAAGGGTCAGAATAGCTGAGGAACATTGGTTGGGATATAGTTAGGTATCAAATAGGGACAGGAGGTCTGGTGTTGTTTTGTGGTTCTGTGCTGTTTTGGATATGGTCAGCATAGCTGAGGGTCATTTGGTATGGATATTATCAGAGACTGAATAGGGACAAGGGATCTAGTGCTCGGGACAAATTTAGACAAAGCTAGTCATTATGGTCATGTATTGTTTGCTGTCTTGCTTCTGGTTGCTGTAGTTCTGCCCTGTGCCAGTTTTTCAGTGTGTCCTATTCCTGAGATATCTTTGATGGTTCTGTGCTATTTTGGTTAAGGGTCAAAATAGCTGAGGAACATTGGTAGGGATATAATTAGGTATCAAATAGGGACAGAAGGTCTGGTGTTATTTTGTGGTTCTGTGCTGTTTTGGATATGGTCAGCATAGCTGAGGGACATTTGGTAGGGATATTATCAGGAATGTAATAGGGCCAGGAGTCAAGTTTTAGAGATGTCGTTAGGGGGGCAGATTTAGGGAAAGCTAGTCATTTGGGTCATGTAGTTCTGCCCTGTGTCAGTTTATTTCCTATCCCTGAGCTATCTTTGGTGGTTCTATGTTGTTTTTGATCTATTACTGAGCAAGCCCTCTACAACGGACCCTACTGCACATTAGGAAATACCCATATATCCATTGCTGGTAAGGGGTTGAAGTATGGTAATATCTAAGAATACCCCATGACAACTGTAAGGCTACAATTCTGCTCATATCCCCATGTTGACTTGTGCAGAACCGGTCAATTTAGGAGATACTTCACAACAGTGAGAATGACCGAGAGTGTTGTGCATCAGATTTGGGTCGATGTCAAATTTGACCCAAATCTCAAGTGATTTAATTTGAGTAGATCCTATTTGAATTATCTTGAAAGTTACAGAAAAAAAAGAAATTAAAAATCCACCCTAAACCAAACCCTAAATTGAGGTTAAGATTTTTAGAGGTTTTTGAATCTCCGGTACCCTCATCTCTCCAGGACTTGCATCCTTTCACCTCACCACATTGACACTTCCAGTGTGACTATCCAACATCACTTCCGGTTTGCCAAGGTGGCCCATGCTTTTGGGAACCGAATGTGAAATTGGATGTGACTGTCATGATTGTGCCGGACAGACTCCCAGCTTCGAGTTCTGGTCGCCGGCCACGGCCGTTGCGATGAAAACCATGGTTTTTAATGTAATACCTTGTATTCTTATTCACCAGAGTGAACTGAGTCTTTCCTTCCCTGTATGTTAATTGATTCCTGGCCAACGCTCGTGGCCAGAAATCCTCCAGCGCCCTTTTAGTTAACCTGTGTTCCTATTTGATTGACAGTCCTGTTTCCCTATCTGGTTTTGTGTTCTTTCCACCAATCACCTTTGTTCTGTGTTCGCTGGCTCCCTATTTAAGGATTCCCTTACCTGTCACCTGTGCGTCCTTCGTGTACCTTTGGCTAGCCTTTCTCTTGTTGGACTTTCTGGTTACCTGACTTTGCTTGGCTTCTTACTATTCTTCTCCTCCTGATTGTGTACTGCATCTCCCAACAGTTACTGACTTGGCTCATCTTACGTTTTTCTCTTCTGTCTTTCGATTTGGTGCTGCGCTTCCCGCTTGTTGCCAACCTTGCTTGCCTGATGTTCCCTTATTGTGTTTTGTATTTGTTTGTCAGCGTCTTGTGTTTCCACGTATTCAGTATAGTGTTCAGTCTTCTCGTTGGGGCCGACCTTTTAAGGAGTCGGGTACCCCCAAAAGGCAGAGACAGTGGTTGAGACCAGCGTTAGGGCCTTACTCTGTCTGTGTCTTCTCGTGTTTCCCTGACCGGTCCCTTAGGCCTTGTTCACACGGCTTATTTGGGCGCGGATTGGAGCCGTACTGCGTGCCTTATTTGCGCTGCAGTACGGTTCCAATCCATCCCTGTCATTACGGTAATCCACAGTTCTCATAGAGAACTGTGGATTCCGTCGCTCCTCCCCGCTCGGCAAATCCGCCGGGGTGGAGAAAGTGGCATGCACATTATTTACGGCGCATACGCACCGTAAATAATGCATTGTCTATGGAGTCGGCGAGCAGCTCCCCCGCCGCGCCCCCTCCCTGCCCCCGTCCCGCCCCTTATTCAAGCCGCAACTGCGGACGAAATCCATCCCTCAATTACGGCTTGAATAAGCCGTGTGAACATAGCCTAACAGTGACACATGATGTCAAATGTCAATTTTGCTTTTCATGACATAGGGTTAACCTTGGGAAACCAAAATCGACGTTGGATGGTCACATCAAAAGTAACCCCCAGGGCAGAGGGCATGTGACCCTGACCATGTAAGGCAAGTGGCCCTCTCGCTTAGGGTTATGGTTACAGTGACATTAAAGATTTGAATAGGGTTGGAGAAAAAATTGTTTTTGGGATGTCCCAAACCCAAATCTTTTTCCAAGTCCGGTCAAACCAGTGTGGAACCGAACAGGGATCTATTCGAGCGACACTAGTCATGACTCTCAGTTCTGGAATCTCAGCCAGCTGGGGCAATGCATGATTAGATGACACTTTCCTAGGTCTGTTTTCTGTGTTACCCCCCGAGTGTTACATTCACTTCAAGCAATGATCAGTAGACGGGCAACGAGGATAGAAATGGATTCATTGAAAAATTTTTTTTTGCAAAATCAGAATCTGAGAAGTGGAACTTTTGTGTCTCCCTTCAATTCTTCATGACCGAGCTCATGTCAGTCCATTACTTTGAAGTCTGGGTTCAGTAGCAAATACTTCTTTCATATCTGATACACACCGAAGGGTGCAGGAAAGAGAAACCTTCATTTGAAGTTCTGAACGGTCACGCAGCAAAAAAATAAGATTCCTACGAACGTATTTCTTAAAAAAAAAAAAAAAAAAAATGAAAAGTAAATGTCAAGTTGTCCTTTCCTTATTATTCTTGTGTTCGAGGAAATCTAGGTTACACTATAATGGATGCTAATACTGTTTCAACTTAAAGGGGTGTTCCACCATAGACTATGATGGTAATTTGATACTGTATACCATAAAAGTCCGATAGGTGCGAGTCTCAGGAATGGGCCCCCAAAAGTCTATTGGAGTTCGGAATATAACCGAACATTCCGCTCTCCTATAGTGGGTACTCCCGTAGAACAGAATGGAGAACACAGCACTCCCCTGTACTGGTAACTCCCATAGAACAGAATGGAGAGAACACAGCACTCCCCTGTACTAGGAACTTCCATAGAACAGAATGGAGAGAATGCAGCGCCCCCCTGTACTGGGAACTCCCATAGAACAGATGGAGAGAACACAGCGCTCCCCTGTACTGGGAACTCCCATAGAACAGAATGGAGAACATAGCGTTCCCCTGTACCTGGAACACCCATAGAACAGAATGGAGAACACAGTTCTCAACCGTACTGGGAACTCCCATAGAACAGAATGGAGAACACAGCACTGCCCTGTGCTGGGAACTCCCATACAACATAATGGAGAACACAGCGCTCCCCTGTACTGGTAACTCCCATAGAACAGAATGGAGAGAACACAGCACTCCCCTGTACTAGGAACTTCCATAGAACAGAATGGAGAGAATGCAGCGCCCCCCGGTACTGGGAACTCCAATAGAACAGATGGAGAGAACACAGCGCTCCCCTGTACCGGGACCTCCCATAGAGCAGAATGGAGAACACAGCGCTCCCCTGTACTGGGAACTCCCATAGACAAGAATGGTCAACACAGCGCGCCCCGGTCAAGGGAAATCCCAAAGAACAGAATGGAGAACACAGCGCTTCCCTTGACTGTGAACCCCTATAGAACATAATGGAGAACACAGCGCTCCCCTGTACTGGGAAGTCCGTTAGAACAGAATGGAGAACACAGCCTCCCCTGTACTGGGAACTCCCATAGGACAGAATGGAGAACACAGCGCTCCCCTGTACTGGGAACTCCCATAGACCAGAATGGAGAACACAGCGCTCCCCGGTACTGGGAATTCCCATAGAACAGAATGGAGAACACAGCACTTCCCTTGAGTGTGAACCCCCATAGAACATAATGGAGAACACAGCGCTCCCCTGTACTGGGAACTCCCATAGAACAGAATATAGAACACAGAGCTCCCCTGTACTGGAACTCCCATAGAGGAGAATGGAGAGAACACAGCGCTCCCCTGTACTGGGAACTCCCATAGAGCAGAATGGAGAACACAGCGCTCCCCTGTACTGGGAACTCCCATAGAACAGAATGGAGAACACAGCGCTCCCCTGTACTGGGAACTCCCATAGAACAGAATATAGAGAACACAGCGCTCCCCTGTACTGGGAACTCCCATAGATGAGAATGGAGAGAACACAGCGCTCCCCTGTACTGGGAACTCCCATATAATAGAATGAAGAGTCTTGGACAAGCGCAACCAGTTCTTCAATCTGAGCCATAACGTTTGGGGATCCTCCCCCATGAAAGGAGCGGGCACAGAGCTGGGACTCACATCTGTCAGACTTTGGTGGCATATCTTACTGATACGTCATTAAAGTACAGGGTGCGAACACCCCTTTAGGTTAGCAATTCTCTTAGGGATCTGTACAGAGTTCCACAGGACCATTTGGGTCCAAGGAGACACTTTGATGGGCCCAGGTTCCGATACTAAAATGAGAGAAGATATTCTGCTTTAAAGGGGTTTTCAGTATAAAATGACAAGTAAATGGGGCCAAAGAGGGGAAAAAATAGAAGAAAACCTGACACATCCCTCCCAGTCCCTCAACGCTGGAGATCCCCAGCATCTGCCCCTCTTCACTTTTGGGTTCTTCTCCTGACTCACAGGAAGGGGGGTTCATAGCACTAATCAACAGTGGTTGTGTACCTGTATTGTAATACATCAATTTGTATGTATTTTTGTATGCAGAATCCAAATCTACCTTCAGAATTGTTCTATCACGTAAGGTTTTTGAGAAATTGTGAAATATTTAATTTTTTTTCTAAGTAGAACACGTTTTCTAGCTCTCTGATGTTTAAAATGGTAAAATCAATGTCTATATGAATTTTAATGCTCTGATATAACTCGTTATTTGGATGTAAAATGTAGAGGAAGACAGTCCACAGATGGAAAGGTATTAGTCCTTTAAAGTTGCTGCCTATGAGAGGCAGAGACTCATTTTGTCAAGTCAGTCAAGTTATGACGGTTCAGTCAGATTTTTTGCATGCGTCTCAGAATTTAAGAAGTGAAAGATTCACTGTGTGTGCACAAATGTGATGGAAAAGCTCAGTGTTAAGCCAAATGAATGGCGAATCTGTATTGATGCATCTAAAACTAGCTTGAAAGCGGCGCTGTTGCATAGAGGCCACGAGCTTCCATCAGTGTCCTTGGCTTATGTAGTTGTAATGAAGGAAACTGATTAGAACGAGGCTTTGCTGCTTGAGGGAGTGAAATATAAAGATCATGAGCAGCAGATATACTGTGACTTAAAAGCTGCAGGGTGGGGGCAGGGCTGGGACAAGGGGAAGGCGAAGGTAAGCAACTGCCTATGGCTCCGCCTCATCCCAGACAGGAAGGGGAGCAAAGAGGTATGACGTGCGCGGAATTTTACATTGGGTTGGGTGGAGTGGGGTTGCTACATTACTTATTTGCCAAGGGCCCCAGAATACCTTGTCCCTGCCCTGGGTGGGCATACTTGTAGCTCAATGGCTGGACTAGAGTCTGAACCCAGTAGGAGGAAACACAGGCACCTGTGCTACCTGGGAAAGATAAACAGGCGCAGGTAGTAGTGGCGTAATAGGCTGTATGCCAGCATGGTGCACCACACGTATCTGTGTTAATGGCACCCCTCTGTATCACCTTATCTATATGCAATTATAATACCAGCAACCACCCCCCTCATATATAGAAGGTGTGTGAGTGGTTGTCTTATCGGTATTTTTGCATTTGTGCAGTCTCCCCATGTATTATACTGTGGCTTTTTGCATACTAGTGTGAACTGGTATCAATTCAATGTGTAGTTTTTTTTATCACCTAATTGTTCCCTTAGTGTAGGGGTGTGTGAGCTACTGCTCAGCAATTACCTGCACCTGTTTATCTTTCCCAAGTAGCACGGGGTCGTGTGTTGCCCCCTACTGGGTTCAGTCTATGGTCCGGCTATTGAGCTGTAAGTATGGCCTGTGTTATGTTTTTGAGTAAACAATGTCCTATTTTTCTGTGATTTTCTGTAAATTGTTAGTGTAGGGAGAAATTAATGCAAGTAATGAGGAGCCTTGACAGGGCTTTCGAGCTTGCATATAGTGGCCACTGTATCAACTAATACCTCATATTTGATAATTTTCCAGTATGTAATTTTTTGGGCCCAAAAGTACTGGGGAGCAGAGGGTGTCTGTATTTTGTGTTGGACACCTAAAAAGTGCTGGGCAGCTTGCCCAATGAAATAGTAGAGGCGTCATATAGGCTGTAAGCCAGCATGGTGCACCACACATATCTGCATACATGGCACTCCTCTGTATCACCTTATCTATATGCAATTATAATACCAGCAACTATCCCCTTTTTATGCATAGAAGGCTGCGAGTGGTTGTCTTATCGGTATTTTTGCATTTGTGCAGTCTCCCCATGTGTTATACTGTGGCTTTTCTGCAGACTGGTGTGCAGTTTCTTATCATCTAATTGTCCCCTTAGTAGAGGGGTGTGTGAGCTACTGCTCAGCAATTAGCTGCACCTGTTTATCTTTCCAATGATATCGACTTAACTTTTCTCGAATGGTTCGATCAACACTAGTCACCAATCTACTACAAGAACGTGGATTGCAGAAAGTCTGAAAATTCTCTCTTTACACTTCTGCCTTGACTTTTTATCTTGAGAACTTGGCTGCTGTGAGGGATGAATAAGGAGAACGCTTTCACCAAGACATTCTTGCCATGGAGCAATAGACACTGGGGCTCTGCAATGATGGGGGATTACTATTGGTTTCTGTTAAGAGAGGCTGATGAGACAACTTACATAACACAAGCATCCTCATCATATTTTGCCAAAGGAAATCGACTGTAAACTTTGTAAATACTTGTATTAATATGTTTGAGATTCTCTTTGGTTTGTTAGCGTCTTTAGTTTAGTCAATATGTAACATAATTTAATGTATGTGTTATTTTGTCTTCTAGTAGCTGAAATATTTTGTCAATGTGTCATTATTATCTTTGATAAATGTAATCGCTATATCTATCTTCTCCTTAGATAATAAAAAAAAAACAGGACAAAATCCCAACGCGTTTCTCCCCCATGTGTTTTATAGGGGTTCCTCAGGGGATAACAAACGTGGCTCAAAAAGTATGCAGTCAATATGCATTCATCCCACAATGGGGTACTCCCCAATCTTGATGCAGATGACTATATTTTAGTACGGCCCTAATATGTGTTCTTTTCTGTTATATTTTCGTTGGGCTACTTTTTTCACCCGTTGGGAATTGAGATAGACTGTGATTTTGAGATAACAAACAGCCAGGGTCTCCAGATAGAGCATTAGCATTCAGAGATGGAGCAAGGAGGCTCTGACTAAAGTCTAGCTGCCCTTACCGCAATAGTGATTATGGGCCTTGAGTGTTCTGTATGTGACAGTCATAGCAGGAACAATGAACACCTATGGAAAAGGCTGTGATCACTGGCCCAGGACTTGCTTTGTAGGGTGGGTTTTTCGTCTCTAGCCACAGCCTGACTGTACCCTTATCCTAAGTTTTGTGGATGTGGTGTCGCAAACTTTAAAATTGTTCTTGAGCCAAATCTCAATCCTAAGCCTACCCCTTATGCCAAGTTGAGGTTTAGCATACCTTTGGGCGTTGCTCCAGGTCCGGCATTGCTCCAGGATTCTGGTGTGATGTCCAAGGTCACAACCAGATTCCCTATAAAACTGGAACTGAAAGTGATGCGCGATGTCTGTGGTCATGTCCAGCATCACTCCCACTTCCTATAACAAAACTTTACCATAGGGAAACTGAATGGGACATTGGACATCACACCAAAAGTGACACCATGCTAGGAGTGACGTGGGACCTGAAATAACACTGAAAAGTAAGCTAACCCAAAACCCCCTATGTTATGGGAACTGGAGGTGACGTCAGAGGGGACACATCCAATGTCTCATCTGATGTCACTTCCTGTTTCCCCACCATAGCCCTATGTTACTGGATCTGGAAGTGACGTTAGTGGAAAAAAGTCCAATGTCTCATCTGATGTCTCATTCTGTTTCCCTACCTTAGCCCTATGTTATGATAGCTGGGAGAGACATCAGAGGGGACACGTCCAATGTCTCATCTGATGTCACTTTCTGTTTCCCTAACTTAGCCCTATGTTACTGGAGCTGGAAGTGACATCAGGAGGGGACATGTTCAATGTCTCATTTGATATCACTTCCTGTTTCTCCATCATAGACCTATGTTACTGGAACTGGAAGTGACGTCAGAGTGGACACGTCCAATGTCTCATCTGATGTCACTTCTGGTTTCCCCATACTACCCCTATGTTATGGGAGCTGGGATTGACATCAGAGGGGACAAGTCCAATGTCTCATCTAGTGTCACTTCCTGTTTCTCAACCTTAGCCCTATGTTATTGGAGCTCAAAGTGACGTCAGAGGGATCATGTCCAATGTCTCATCTGATGTCCCTTCCTGTTTCCCTAACTTAGCCCTATGTTATTGGAGATGGAAGTGACAGCAGGAGGGGACATGTCCAATGTCTCATTTGATATCAGTTCCTGTTTCCCCACCATAGGCTTATGTTACTGGAGCTGGAAGTGACATCAGAAGGGACAAGTCTAATGTCTCATCTGGTGTCACTTTCGGCTTTCCTATATTACCCCTATGTTATGGGAACTGAAAGTGACATCAGAGGGGACACGTCCAATGTCTCATCTGGTGTCAGTTCTGGTTTCCCTACCTTAGCCCTATGTTACTGGAGCTGGAAGTTACATCAGAAGGGACAAGTCCAATGTCTCATCTGGTGTCAGTTCTGGTTTCCCTACCTTAGCCCTATGTTATTGGAGCTGGAAGTGACGTCAGAGGGGATGCGTCTAATATCACATTTTATGTCTTTTCCAGTTAACCTAGGGTAACCTAAGGAAACCAGAAGTGACATCAGAAGTCGCACCAGAAGTGACGCTTTGTCAGGAGCGGCACATGACCTTGAGCAATCCTGAAAGGTATGTTACCTCCAAAAACCACAAAAACCATAACCTCAACCTCAAATAGGGTTACGGGTGATGTATTTTGGCTATTGTCTCCAAAAAAGACCTTTTGACTCGAATTTGACATTGACTCAGATGTGAAGCTCAACACTAATCATGACCAATTGGCTTCATGCCATGGAGTCCTCCGGGTGATGAATACGACTCCAAACAGGAGATTGGCTTCAGTTCCATCTCTCCAGCCTGAGTGCAGACACTTGATGTTGTGTCTTCCTTATCTCCGCGAGCAGAGGAACCTTCAAGATAATCGAAAAGTGTGTCATGGGCGTCCTAAGTGAGCTCCGGGATCCTCCATCTCCGCACGGCGGCATTAAGCTGCTTCAGTTCATAGGTTATCACCAGAGACAAGGGAACAATGTCAGGATGCACCATCAATGACTGTGGAGGAGCTGACAACTGGGAAAAATTACCTGCACCAAAAATGAAGTCACTGCTCCGAGCCTCCGCCAGATTGGGATTTGTACAAGGAGATCACAGTCTCGTGAAATGTCCTGGATTCTAGATATCTCTGCAGTGGATTCAATGCACAAAACAGAAAACCTAGAAAGAATATTGGCCCGGAAATAGCAGAGAAGCTTCTCCGCACAGAATGAATTCTCTACTGTTCCTTTATGCCTCTTCTGGGACCACATGCAGTTGTTTAGAGGAGATTTGACAAATATAGGATACATATGAGATAGATAGATAGATAGATAGATAGATAGATAGATAGATAGATAGATAGATAGATGGATAGATATGGGATAGATAGATAGATATGAGATAGATAGATAGATATGGGATAGATAGGAGATAGATAGATAGATAGATAGATAGATAGATAGATAGATATGGGATAAATAGATATGAGATAGATAGATATGAGATAGATAGATAGATAGATAGATATATATGGGATAAATAGATATGAGATAGATAGATATAAGATAGATAGATAGATAGATAGATAGATAGATAGATACATAGATGGATAGATAGATAGATAGATATGAGATAGATAAATAGATATGAGGTAGATAGATATATAGATATGAGATAGATAGATAGATAGATATGGGATAGACAGATAGATAGATATGAGATAGATATGAGATAGATAGATAGATAGATAGATAGATAGATAGATAGATAGATAGATATGTGATAGATAGATAGAAGATAGACAGGAGATAGATAGATAGATAGATATGGGATAGAAGGATAGATAGCTATGGGATAGATAGTTAGATAGATAGATACTGTAGATAGATAGATAAATAGATAGATAGATAGATATGGGATAGATATTAGATAGATAGATAGATATAGGATAGATACAATAGATAGATAGATAGATAGATAGATAGATAGATATATGAATAGATATTAGATAGACACATGGATAGATAGATATGAGATCAATTTCTAATAAGCATTTGATGAGTTTTATTCGTGGTATCCAGTCCTCTATGGTCTTTGCTTTTTGGTTTTCCTCTGTGGATGAGCAGAGAGGGCGCAGTCTTATGAGACATCCTGGATTCTAGATATTTCGACGGCGGCTCTGCAGTCTATTCAACTGACAAAACAGGAATATTGGCCGGGAAATAAAGCAGCAGAGAAGTTTCCCCCCTGCGGAATGAAGTCTCTGCTGTTCCTTTATGCGTCTTCAGGGAGCGCATGCAGTTGTTTAGAGGAGATGTGAGAGAACTTTCGGTAAAGCTGGAGGTAGAGATCAGCATTTTAAAGAGCGGTTCCAGGAGTCCTGGATCACAGACGGAAATACTGCAGAGACATTGGTGCAATAACAGTACAGAGCTATGCGCCTTCCTGAGTCTCTGGAAGGCTGGGTTACCACAGCCGCCATCTTCATATGCTCCCACCCTTATCCTCTCGCTGTGTCCGTGCTGCTGACCAGCCAATCTGTCTCTCAGGTTCTGCAAGAAAATGGAAGCAGAAAAACGGAAATTCTATAGAAAAACCGAGAGTGAAATCCTGCAGGAGCTGAAGTGACCTCCAAACAGAGTCTGGCAGCAGAGGACACATCAAGGGTATGGACTAATCAAAAACAACATGGTTATATATAAAATAGATAGGGAAGCAGGGCCGTTCCTAGAGGCAGGGCGCCGGTGCTCCGCTCACCCGAGGGGGTCACCGCGGCCGCCCGCCTCGCCCACCCGGCGATTAGCCTATGTTTTATAACGGTCGCGTAGTGTCAGCAGCTGCACACTCGCTGTGCAGCTGCTCCTACAGGGAGGAGGCAGGATGGATCGTTACCATCCTGTCTTCTCCCTTGTATGTACAGCACTCAGTGAGCGCTGTACATACACAGCAGCGTCGCAGGGGGCACTCGGCTTTCACCACGCCACCTGCGATGCTGGGTCTTCCAGGCTGGAAGCTTAGGCTTCCGGCCCAGGAAATCCTCAAAAGCTGTGTCCCGGTGTACTCGGTGTGATGGCGTCACGGCAAGGACCATGGCGCGGGGAGCACTTTTTTTTTTTTTTCTTCGTTTAAACTTTACAGGGGGCCCATATATGAATAATAATCTACAGTGGGGCTATGTATGACTGGTAATCTACAGGGGGCCTATATATGAATAATAATCTACAGAGTGGCGATTGATGACTGGTAATCTACAGGGGCCCTATAAATGAATAATGATCTACAGGGGCCACGGGGGCATGTTTATAATAATAACCTACAGGGGACTAATATATATATATATATATATGTATATATATATATATATATATATATATATATATATATATATATATATTATATATATATATATATATATATATATATATAATATATATATATATAATGAGCTACAGGGGGCATAAATTAGTCACAATTACCTACAAGGGCCATATATTTCTAATTATTTCCTATAGGAGGCATACACCTTACTGCAAGAGGCATATACCTACCTAAAAGGGACATATATTTACCTGCAGGGGGCATATATATATACCTACAGAGGACCTATATCTACCTACAGGGGGGTTATATCTTCCTTCAGGGAGCTTATATACCTACCTATTGAGGGGTACATACTATGGACCTACATTTCTACTTATTGGGGAGGCCTTTTTAACTACCTATCTACTTAATAGGGGACCTAGATACCTACCTGTTGGGGGAACCTATAAGTCTACCTACCTAATGGGGCTCTATACACTTACCTAATTGAGAACTGCCTACCTAAAATGGGGTTTCCATATCTGCCTACCTAGTTTGGGGATGTACTTACATACTATTCTGGGAGATTTAACTACCTCTTATCTGGGAGTACAAAACAAGACTAAAACTTGGTGCACAAATGGGAGCCCCATAGTCGTTTGGGGGCATTTTTACTGGTAGAGGCACAATGGGGCCATTAGTACCATATGAGGTGCTATAGATGGGGCGTTTGTATAGAGATAGGAATTGGTAGAGAAGTGTTGATAAAGTGAGGAGTCTAAGATGTTTGTTTTGTAAATTCTACAGTGAAGAGTCGAGGCCGGGAGAAGTCGTTATGGCGTCTTGGACAGATGGAAAATAAAAAGAGAAAGAGAACAACTCTTCAGAGACGTCTCCTGTATGTGCCTAGATGTAACTTTACTTATATGTCTGCAGAGCCTGTGTACAACTGATATATACCACTATATGGTCACTGTATACCGGTAATTTTGGTTGTAGTATATTAGCAGTGTATTAGTAGTCACTATATGGTGATAATCTGTAGTCATGATTTGGTGTATTATTTGGTCCCTATGTGCTGGTGATATGTGGTCATGGTGTGGCGGTATTCAATCACTATGTGCTGGTGATATGTGGTCATGGTGTGGCGGCATTCAGTCACTATGTGCTGGTGATATGTGGTCATGGTGTGGTGGTATTAAGTCACTATGTGCCGGTGATATGTGGTCATGGTGTGGCGGTATTATTCAGTCACTATGTGCTGGTGATATGTGGTCATGGTGTGGCGGTATTATTCAGGCACTATGTGCTGGTGATATGTGGTCATGGTGTTGCAGCATTATTCAGTCACTATGTGCTGGTGATATGTGGTCTTGGTGTGGCGGTATTATTCAGTCACTATGTGCTGGTGATATGTGGTCTTAGGAGGACATTGGTACTATTAGCTTAGGATTCTGGTTTTGTGTTATTTGGTAACTGTATGACTATTATTTAGTAGTTTTATATGAAGAACATTGTGTTAAATCTTTTTGTATATTCTGGCTCTGTTTGATGGTGATGCAAGGTGTCGCATCGTGGCTCAACGTGTTGGGGAGGGGGGATTTTTTCATCTCGCTCTGGATGCAATTTAGCCGAGGATCAGCCCTGTAGAGAAGATATGGATAGATAAAAAGAAAGATCTTAGATAGATAGATAGATAGATAGATAGATATGAGATAGATAGATATGAGATAGATATGAGATAGATAGATAGATAGATAGATAATATGAGATAGATACTTGAGAATTAGATAATATATAGATAGATAAAAAGAAAGAAATTAGATAGATATGAAACAGATAGATAAATAGATATGGGATAGATTGATATTAGATAGATAGATAGATATGAGATAGATATATATAGATAGATAGATATGGGATAGATAGATAGATAGATAGATAGATATGGGATAGATAGATAGATAGATAGATAGATAGATAGATAGATAGATAATGATAAAGATTCTTGAGAACTAGATAGTATATAGATAGAAAAAAAGAAAAATAAATTAGATAGATATGAAAGATAGATATGAAATAGATAGATATGAGATAGATAGATAGATAGATAGATAGATATGAGATAGATAGATATGAGATAGATAGATATGAAATAGATAGATAGATATGAGATAGATAGATAGATAGATAGATAGATAGATATGAGATAGATAGATAGATAGATAGATAGATCATACATACACATATTTTAGATAGGTAAGTGGGTACACTCTCTGGTGTTAGATGTGGATGAGATGTTTGTGACACCACAAGAAGTTTGCGCAGTATCTCTCTGCGGCGGCGGCGGCGGGGTGGGATAATACAGTCAGTTTGGAGCCGTGCATTGTGGCGTCTGACAGCTGACACATGTTGTGTCATTGTTCGCATGTCACTATTTATTCCGTGTGCCAGACAAACAATATGCTCATTGTTCCACAGACATTTCTATTTTATAACCAAATGTAATTAAATGAGAAGGGAACACACACATCAGCGCGGGCGGAGATTAACCCCTTCTGCTGAGGGCCGCACGCAGGTGGAGCAGAATGAATTTCTGTGGTAAAGATCTGCCTGATGTCACATTTATCTTGGGGCCTGTGCCCACATATACATAGTATCATATACACATAGACATAGCATCATAGTAACATACTAATATAGTAAGAAACTATATGTACAACATATATATAACGTAAAACAATTTACTCAACTGGTATCACCACATCTGACACGATATCATGTTATTTATCCTGTACGGTGAATGGCATTAAAAAGAAAGAAAAAAAAATTCCAGAATATTTTTTTTTGGCTTATCCTGGCTCCCAGAAGAAGTTGAATTAATTAAAAAAAAAAAAAAAATAAAAATACCTTGCATAAACTACAAATTGGTACCAATAAAAACAAGACCTCTCCCCACAAACAAATTAACCATCACACAACATAAAAAGGTTATTCTCAGAAAATGGCGATGCAATGCAAATTTCTATTTTTAATTTTTTTTGTGTTAAAGGGAATGTGTCATAAAAAAATGACTCATTGTTTAACTCACATTTTTATGTTAAACACTTTTTTTTTCATATCACTTTCAGTACTTTTTTTAATAATTCTTAAGTCCTGCAGTTTTCACTTTGGCCACTAGGCCTAATAATTGTCTGACACTTCCTGTTCTGTTTAGAGAGCTTTTCAGTCTCTGCTCATTATCAGTAAAAGCAGGGTCAAACTGAAAGGAGACACCATTGTGTACAGATAACACAGGAGAGATGTCACAGCTTCCCCTCTCTCCTTCCTTCACAGTGAAAACTCTCCTATACAAGTCTATGGGACAGAATCTGTCTTAAGAATCCTATGTGCATGAAGCTGCTGTAAAGTGTCTCTCTGACTGCTGGTAAAGCAGTGCAAGCAAGAATGTCTTCCCCATAATCATATACAGACGACCAAATAGAGAAATCTACAAACAGGAAATAAAAACGGCTGAGAGGAAAAGAATGTGGATCAGGGGCTTGATTTAATAAGTAAAAAAAAATATTGGCGACCGATTCCCTTTAGGTAAACATAATGAAAACTATATAAATCTGCAATCGTCGACATTGTAACAACCTGCAGAATACAAATAACACGTCATTTATTCTAAACAATGGACGCAATATAAATGAAACCCCTGAAAATGTGGCACAATTGCATTTTTTCCACATTCCACCCAACGAAGATTTTTTTTCACTTTCCCACTATCTTATTTGCTACGGTCAATGTCCCCATTAAAACGTGCCTCTTGTCCCGCAAGAAACAAGCCCTCATAGGACTATGTAGATGGAGAAATAAGGAAAAGCAAAACCTGAAAATAACTGCAACATTGATGGCGACAAGAATGAAACTGTGCACCGACACGGCAAGTCTAAATCTATGTAGAGGAGAGCAGAAGGTGACAGTATGAATGAACCGGTGTTCATAAATCTGGCGTGTGATGTGCCTTGCATAGCATAGAATAGATTTGGCTCCTATCTTTGCTTATAACATATATTTGTCTCGAATCTTTGTCTCAAATCTTTGTCTCATAGCATATATTTGTTTTTTAGCTGTGTCTCATAGCTTTGTCTCATAGCTTTGTCTCCTTGCTTTGTCTCATAGCATATTGTTGTCTCATAGCTTTGTCTCATAGCTTTGTCTCATAGCTTTGTCTCATAGCTTTGTCTCATAGCTTTGTCTCATAGCTTTGTCCCATAGCTTTGTCTCATATCTTTGTCTCATATCATGGTCACATACCTTTATCCCATAGCTTTGTCTCATAGCTTTGTCTCATAGCTTTATCTCATAGCATATCATTGTCTCATAGCTTTGTCTCATAGTTTTGTCTCATAGCTTTGTCTCATAGTTTTGTCTCATAGTTTTGTCTCATAGATTTGTCTCATAGTTTTGTCTCATAGCTTTATCTCATAGCATATCATTGTCTTAGCTTTGTCTCATAGCTTAGTCTCCTATCCTTGTCTCAAAGCAGATATTTGTTTTTTAGCTTTGTCTCATAGCTCTGTATCTTATCTTTGTCTCATAGCTCTGTATCATATCTTTGTCTCATAGCTCTGTATCATATCTTTGTCTCATAGCTTTGTCTCATAGCTCTGTATCATATCTGTCTCATAGCTTTATCTCATAGCATATCATTGTCTTATAGCTCTATCTCATAACTTTGTATCATATCTTTGTCCCATAGCATAAATTTGTTTTGTAGCTTTTGTCTCAAATCTTTGCCTCATAGTTTTTTCTCATAGCTCTGTCTCATAGCTTTGTCTCATAGCTCTGTCTCCTATCCTTGTCTCATAGAATATACTTTTTTTTAGCTTTGTCTCATATTATTGTCTAATAGCTGTGTCTCATAGCTCTGTATCATATCTTTGTCCCATAGCTTTGTCTCATAGCATATCAATGTCTTATAGCTTTATCTCATAGCTTTGTCTCATATCTTTGTCTCATAGCTCTGTATCATATCTTTGTCTCATAGCTTTATCTCATAGCTTTGTCTCATAGCTTTATCTCCTATCCTTGTCTAATAGCATATATTTCTCTCATATCTTTGCCTCATAGCGTATATTTGTCTTGTAGCTTTTGTTTCAAATTTTTGTCTCAGTTTTGTCTCATAGCTCTGTCTCATAGCTTTTTCTGATAGCATACATCTGTCTCAGAGCTTTGTCTCATAGCATATATTTGTCTTGTAGCTTTGTCTCATATCTTTGTTTCATAGCTTTGTCTCATATCTTTGTCTCTTATGTTTGTCTCATAGATTCATCTCATAGCATATCTTTGTCTCATAACTCTGTCCCATAGCACATATCTGTCTTGCAACTTTGTCTCATAACTTTTGGGCATTCGAAAGTGCCCGGTGCAAGTTTCGGTATACAACAGTTCATACATTTATAGAATAGGGCTTCAACATTTTTTTGCCGCAAGATACACCACAAAACTGGTTTAACCCCATTCATAGCTGTCACCCTAAGAGGTTTTTTGTTTGTTTTTTTGCATTAGTTTTATACATTTTTGTTACGACTAGACGAGAAATTTCGTCATTCAGTTAGAAGGGAGGAAAAATGGGCCATTTTCCTGGATTGAAAGCCTTATGTTCCAGGCTGTATTTGAGATCAATGTGGTATAGATTTCTAGCATAGCCCATAAAATGATGCAGTCTCGTACTTTGCCCCATGTCCCTTTTGATTTTATACAGATTTTTTTTTTTAAATTCTTTACGAATAACTAAAAAAAATGGTGGCATGTTCCATTTTATCTCTACTATCGAGTTCTCATTCCGTCGAGGCCATCTTATGCATTGGGAACACCAGGCAGCTAACCAGCAGTCCCACAAGACTAGGGGCCCCAGTGTTTACAGGTATATCCCAGTAAACCAGGCCAAATGCTCTTGATACATAAGTTGATGCTGCTAATTAAACTGTTTGTATGTTCTTTGATAAAACCATAGCAGAGCAGGGAGTCATCAGCCTCCTAAGCCACCAGGTAGTCTTGTAGGCTACAGCCCGCTTTAGACCTGCGGCCTACAAGACATAGTGGGAGAGAGTCCTGATGTAGGCCTCATTCAGGAGATTCTGCCGTTCATCGGGGTAATGTGGAGATGGGTGGTTAGAGGTGTGGGTCTGGTGTGATGTAATATTTGGCTCTGGTTAATGGCATGGCCCGTTGTGGTGCCATGAGCTTGAGTATGGCCCAGGTCATTGCCTGGGACCCATAATTATGTTAATTTGACCCTGTCTGCCCCAGAGACATTGCTTGACATAGCCGCCATAAATTTGCCCACATCACATAACTCGGTAACACAGACCTTAAGGGATATTGCGTGCTGCCCTACAGGGGCAACTCACATGACACCACTACAAGTATTATTTCTAAAGATTGTAGGACATGTAGATGTTGAGCTTATATAGTGAGATGTTCATACTACTATCAATACAAAGACCCCAGTACATTCTTATGGACATCTACACTAAAAGCTATCATGACTGTCAGGGCTGTGGAGTCGGAGTCAGGAGTCGGAGTTGGAGGTTTGGGAAATTGAGGAGTCGGAGTCGGGGCTTTGGCTTGCCGACTCCACAGCCCAGATGACTGTCAAACAACAGTTTGTGGCGGCCCCTACCTGACAAATGCAACATAATGTGAAAAAATACAATGATATGAAGCATAGTTGGTGAGAAATTCCAAGTATCTTATGTCATCTTGCCCATAGACATTGAAAAACAACAGAATAAGAAAATGATAGTGTAAAAGAAATGGTCTCATACTGGAGAATCATGATAGAGAAGGTGGAGAATGGTGGTCTTTATCCAATGCTAGTACAACCCCCAAAGGGATAACAGGGTATGAGGTGGGTTGTTGTTTTAAAACACCTGGAGAGCCCCACGTTGGGGAACTTTGATGTAGATCACGTGTCAAACTCAAACCACATCATTTTATGTGGCCTTTTAGAGCTTAGACACATTGAGCAGAGATGGACAACGCACGGATTCAGAAGGATTGGCTCTCCACTTTCCCTGGAGGACACATCCAGCATCTGGTGGCACCAGCATAGAGAGCAGTCGCCATCTTGGATTTGGAGCTCCACTAGGCACCTCCACAGCTCTCTGTTCAGTAACTCACAGCTCTGACAGCCCTTCCAATAATCCTTTGAAGTCATCCATAATCCTGATGTGGTCCTCAGTGAAAATGAGTTTGACATCCCTGATGATATTAAAAGTAACTATAGATCGAGCACATACGCGACCAAAGGAAGATGGACTCAAACCAGTGATTGACCACATTGTTGTATCAGACAGCAGATTGATTTTCTTACTTTCAAGAGCCTTTGATCCATAGAAAAGATAAATCGATAAAATGAAAAAAAAAAAATGATAGATTGAAAGAAAAGAAAAAGTACTCTCCTTCACCTGAGCCCCAGGGGCCACCTCTCGTCACCGGCTGCTGATTATTATGACTTCAACCTCTGCCAAAATGGAGCGTTCTCCTACAGAAATATTTTCTTTTCAACATCGTAAATCCGCATTTCCTAAGAAAACATCTCATGCCATGAAATGTTCCTCTCTCACCACTGTACTTCCTTTCTCCATCACAACCTTGTAAAAATAAAATCAATCATAGCAGGATGAAGCAATTACTATATACTCTCCAGCTACAATCGTCACCTGTCGACCATTAGAAAACCATCACAGACATAAATCTCAGTTAAAAGGATTGCTGGAGACATGAACAGCTGCCCATGGTTCTCTCCATGGAGCCCAGACAGGGCTTTAAGAAGAATGTATGATTGGCTTCCAGCTGCTATTCATATGATAAGGTAAACCTTAACGGGTGGTTCCCCCCCATAGACAGCTATCATCTATCTTCAGGGTAGATGATAAAAGTATGATTGCTGGGGGTCCCACCACTGGAAGCCCAATGATTATAAGCATCCTGAACGGAGCCCCCCCCCCCACCCCCCGCAATGTTCACATGGAATGGTAGACCTCAAAGGGTTGTCCCACTATAGACAGCTATCATCTGTCTCCAGGGTAGATGATAAAAGTCTGATTGCTGGGGGTCCCACCACTGGAAGCCTAATGATTAGGCATTTAACACCAAGAGATAAGCATCCTGAATGGAGGGCCCCTGTAATGTTCACATGGAATGGTAGACCTCAAAGGGTTGTCCCACCATAGATAGCTATCATCTCTCTCCAGGGTAGATGATAAAAGTCTGATTGCTGGGGATCCCACCACTGGAAGCCTAATGATTAGGCATTTAACACCAAGAAATAAGCATCCTGAATGGAGGACCCCCACGAAGTTCACATAAAATGGTAGACCTAAAGGGGTTGTCCCACCATAGACAGCTATCATCTATCTTCAGGGTAGATGATAAATGTCTGATTGCTGGGGGTCCCACTATTGGAAGCCCAATGATTAAAAGCATCCTGAACAGAGGACCCCCGCAATAGTCACATGGAATGGTAGACCTAAAGGGGTTGTCCCACCATAGACAGCTATCACCTATCTTCAGGGTATATGTTAAATATCTGATTGCTGGGGGTCCCAACAATGGAAGCCCAATGATGAGACATTTATCACCAGGAGATCAGCATCCTGAATGGAGGGTCCCCCGCAATGTTCACATGGAATGGTAGACCTAATGGGATTGTCCCACCATAGACAGTTATCATCTATCTTCAGGGTAGAAGATAAATGTACGATTGCTGGGGATCCCACCACTGGAAGCCCAATGATTAAAAGTATCCTGAATGGAGGGCCCCCTAATGTTCACATGGAGTGGTAGACCTAAAAGGGTTGTCCCACCATAGACAACTATCACCTATCTTCAGGGTAGATGATAAATGTCTGATTGCTGGTTGTCCCACCACTGGAAGCCTAACGATTAGGCATTTATCACCAGGAGATGAGCATCCCGAATGGAGAACCCCCATAATGTTCACATGGAATGGTAGACCTAATGGGGTTGTTCCACCATAGACAGCTATCATCTGTCTCCAGGGTAGATGATAAATGTCTGATTGCTGGGAGTCCCACCACTGGAAGCCCAATGATTAGACATTGTCACGAGTGGGTCCGCAGCCCCCCGCCCAGGCTGTGGGCACACTCGTGCTGCTGTGGCCCCTCCGGCGTCCGGGGAGAGCGGCGCCGTGGTCCGTGTCCCTGGCCATGCACACACTCGCTCCCCTGCACGGCATTCCTTACCTGTCCAAGCTCCCGCGTCTCCGCGAATTCCCTGCTGGCCGGTGCGCGCGTCCCAGCTCCTTAGGCGTGCGCATGCCAGCTCTCTTAGATTTAAAGGGCCAGCGCGCCGGTTATTGGGTAAGACTGGTCGCTGACTCTATATAAGTTCCTTCCTTCCGGAACGCCCCCGCCGGATCTTTAGTGCCCTACTGCCTTTAGAGAAAGCGTTTCCTGCATCTAGTTCTGCTTACCGTGTACCAAACTGTTACACTCCTGCTCCTCGACCACGAACCTCTGCTGCCTGTCCTGACCTCCTGCCTGTCCCTGACTACGCCTATGTCTCACGATTTTGTACCACGCACTGCCTTGGCTGCCGCCACAAGCAAGTCACGCCAGTGGAAGTGACCTGGTAGTTTCCCGCTGCAGCAAGTCCATCCCGCTTTGCGGCGGGCTCTGGTGAAAACGGGTTCTACTTAGACTCCGCTCCCTGGTACGGCTTACACAATCACTTGGGGTGGTCCAGCGGATCCACTACCAGCATCCGTTACAGACATTTATTACCAAGAGATGAGCACTCTGAATGGAGGACCCCCACAATGTTCACATGGAATGGTAGACCTAATGGGGTTGTCCCACCATAGACAGCTATCACCTATCTTCAGGGTAGATGATACATATATGATTACTGGGGGTCCAACCACGGGAAGCCCAATGATTAGATATTTAATACCAAGAGATGAGCATCCTGAATGGAAGACCCCCAAAATGTTCACATGGAATGGTAGACCTAATGGGTTTGTCCCACCATAGACAGCTATCATCTATCTTCAGGGTAGATGATAAATGTCTGATTGCTGGGGGTCCTACTATTGGAAGCCCAATGATTAAAAGCATCCTGAACAGAGGGCCCCCGCAATATTCACATGGAATGGTAGACTTAAAGGGATTGTCCCTCCATAGACAGCTATCACCTATCTTCAGGGTAGATGTTAAATATCGGATTTCTGGGGGTCCCAACAATGGAAGCCCAATGATGAGACATTTATCACCAGGAGATCAGCATCCTGAATGGAGGGCCCCCGCAATGTTCACATGGAATGGTAGACAAAATGGGATTGTCCCACCATAGACAGCTATCATCTATCTTCAGGGTAGAAGATAAATGTATGATTTCTGGGGATCCCACCACTGGCCCAATGATTAAAAGCATCCTGAATGGAGGGCCCCCTAATGTTCACATGGAGTGGTAGACCTAAAAGCGTTGTCCCACCATAGACAGCTATCACCTATCTTCAGGGTAGAAGATAAATGTCTGATTGCTGGGGGTCCCACCACAGGAAGCCTCACGATTAGGCATTTATCACCAGGAGATGAGCATCCTGAATAGAGAACCTCCATAATGTTCACATGGAATGGTAGATCTAATGGGGTTGTCCCACCATAGACAGCTATCATCTGTCTCCAGGGAAGATGATAAATGTCTGATTGCTGGGGGTCCCACCACTGGAAGCCCAATGATTAGGCATTTATTACCAAGAGATGAGCACCCTGAATGGAGGACCCCCACAATGTTCACATGGAATGGTAGACCTAAAAGAGTTGCCCCACAATAGACAGCTATTACCTATATTCAGGGTAGATGATAAATGTCTGAATGCTAGGGGTCCCACCACAGGAAGTCCGTTCAACAAATGTATGGGGTGATGCACCTGAGATGGTATCTCTTCTTGGTAACCTACAGAAAAAGGGGAGTGGCTTTGTTTGTGATACATTGTATCAATTAGATGAAGGGGGTGATACACCTGAGACGGGGTCTCTTCTGGGATAACGCTTTCTCTCTCTTTCCTCCTCAGAATACAATTCTCAGCACCCCGGTCACTGAACTGAAGCTTCTGCCAAAGCTGCTGAACATCAGTGGATAAATACGTACCGCATAATGAAACTAATTACTCCTTGATAAAATACACAAAATTTTGTTTTGCTGTAATTTACTCCAGAGTTGCAGGCGCTGTTTGAGCTCCATCCATCCGGGGCTGACCTATTAAGCGCAGCGTTTCTGCATATTCACATCTGACAATTGTAATCAGTGCAAATGAATGAAAAACACTTAAGAATTCACTGCAACAAGCAGTTTCGTATTGGGGTACCTGGGGCCCACCGGACAGGGTAACTCTTGGGACCCACCAGTGGAGGTGATTCTTGGGGCCACCAGTGGAGTTCATTCTTGGGGCCACCAGTGGAGCTGATTCTTAGGGCCCATCATTGGAGTTAATTCTTGGGGCCCACTAGTGGAGCTAATTCTTGGGGCCACCAGTGGAGCGGATTCTTGGGGCTCACCAGTGGAGATGATTCTTGGGGCCCACCAGTGGAGATGATTTTTGGGGCCCACCAGTGGAGATGATTCTTGGGGCCCAAAAGTGGAGTTCATTCTTGGGGGCACCAGTGGAGTTGATTGATGGGGCCACCCAGTAGAGTTGATTCTTGGGGCCCACCAGTGAAGTTGATTCTTGGAGCCCACCAGTGGAGATGATTCTTTAGGCCCACCAATGGAGATGATTTTTGGGGCCAAAAAGTGGAGTTGATTCTTGGGGCCACCAGTGGAGTTGATTGATGGGACCCACCAGTGGAGGTGATTCTTGGGGCCCAGCAGTGGAGTTGATTCCTGGGGCCCACCAGTGGAGATGATTCTTGGGGCCCAAAAGTGGAGTTCATTCTTGGGGTCCACCAGTGGAGTTCCTTCTGGGGGTCCATCAGTTAAACTGATTCTCGGGGCCCACCATTGGAGATGATTATTTAGGCCCACCAATGGAGATGATTTTTGGGGCCAAAAAGTGGAGTTGATTCTTGGGGCCACCAGTGGAGTTGATTGATGGGACCAACCCGGAGTGTTTATTAATGGGGCCCACCAGGGGAGTTGATTCTTGGGGCCCACCGGTGGAGTTGATTTTGGGGCCCACCAGTGGAGGTGAATCTTGGGAACCACCGGTGGAGGTGATTCCTGGGGCACACCAGTGGAGTTGATTGATGGGACCAACCAGTAGAGTTGATTCTTGGGGCCCACCAGTGGAGTGATTCCTGGGGCCCACCAGTGGAGGTGATTCTTGGGAACCACCAGTGGAGCTGATTCCTGGGGCCCACCAGTGGAGTTGGTTCTTGAAGCCCACCAGTGGAGGTGATTCTTGGGAGCAACCAGTGGAGATGATTCTTGGGGCCACCAGTGGAGTTGATTCTTGGGGCCCACCAGTGGAGTTGATTCTTGAGCCCACCAGTGGAGTTGATTCTTGGGGCCCACCAGGGGAGTTGATTATTGGGGCCCACCCGAGGAGTTAATTATTGGAGCCCACCAGTGGAGTTGATTCCTGAGGCCACCAGTGGAGGTGATTCTTAGGTCCCATCCTGTACATGAATCTTGTACTCCCTGAAAAATAGCCCCAGGGGTCTACTATACTAGGGTTCCCACCAGGGAATTCCTATGTTCCTTTGTGGGCTGATCCTAGCTCTGTTGAGGACATCATATGTGTTATATAATGTGCGCTTTATTAGATTCCATATTTTTGATGAAACTAAAAATCCAGGATTAGACACTTATCACCTCTCCTGTGGATAAGGGATGCATATCTTTAGTGGGACAACTTTAGATGACCCCTTGATACTTTTTGGAAAGGTCTCTGGACACTAAGGGCGACATGTCCCAACACGCCAACGCCAGTTTTTTGTTCTATTTTGCGGCAAACCCACTTTTGACGCCATATTCTTGTTGTGAATGGACTGTCGTACACCAAAACTGGGCGCATTATACGTCTGGGAACGACGCATTATACGCCTTACATATGTTATGCGCCCCCATCGGTCAATGAGCCTCGATATACGCATACCATATGCTACCAATGATATGCTATGTTCCGAGTGTTGAGCAATTCACCCTTTTTTGATGCATTGCGCCCTTTTTTGATACAATGCCCCTTTTTTGATACAAGCGCCCTTTTTTGATACGATGTGCCATTTTAGGCATACCTGACTGCAATTTTTAGAAAGTATTGGACTTTCAGGCGCACTTTACACTGATTTAATGTGCCTTAAACTGGCATAGATACGCCACTTTTCGGACATGTCGCCCAAAGTGTGAGATGTATGCCTGGGGCTGTGCCAGTATTCTGCCGTCCTTTCAGCCCAAAACCTGGCGCAGCTCTGTGCGCGAAATGTATAAGCAGGTGAACTCCAAAATTAGGCACATTATAAAGCGCCAGAGACACCCTATAATGCGCCTAAGATTCGGGAGCATTCTGGGGCCGTCGCACCAGATACTACACATTTATGACTTTATGGCACGTTACTGCTGGAACAGGGAGAGCACTAAAAGTGCTTTACCTGAGGCAGAAGTGACGCTTTGTAGCTGGACAGTGCTAAATCTATGACCCGCAATAGAACAGGTTCATAGATTCAGGCGCAGGCTACACTACTAATGCACGCAAAAAATGGCGTCTGGGTGGCAAAAATCATACATGTCACCCAAAGTGTCAGACAACGCTTGATCCCTTTGCCAGTAGGGAAGGCATTTAATACACTAACCGAGTGTATGACACTGGGTCTCCATTACTGGGTCCATGGCTCCAGCTCATGTTACCAATGGCTGTAACTGGTGGAGGAAGCTCTGGCATGGCACAAGCAGCATGCATGTAATAATGTATATTGCTGGAAGCTATTGAAGCAGCTTTCCATTCTGACTCATGAAGGTCCTGTGCGAGCTCCTTTCTTGTATGATGTCTATATGTTCCAATAGGGCATTTGGACAGGGGTCGTCTTCACATGGAATAAATAGAAAAAGAACCATTGACTCTGACGTAGAGAAACAATGTTAATACCGCGCTGCCTACTCATGAGAGTCTCATGGTTGGGTAATATTGTGTCATTTTTCAAGGCTACGTATATTGTCAGGCACTGACTTACAGGACAGCTACCTATAGGTGGGACCAGAGTCATGTTGCTCAAATAGGACCCTATTCGGTTCAACATAGGTTTGACCAAATATGTGAAAACATAAGGGGTCGGGATGTCATGAACCCTAATTGTTTCTCTAAACCTACACTTACCCCTAACCCCAAGCTGAGGTTCAAGTTATTTAACCCTTTAACGACTGCCCAGCATCTTTTGACGTCGGGTATTACAGGTCGTTGTCTTTTGGCGTCGCTGCAGAACAGCAGTTTTGCGGTTCCCGGCGCAGCAGCTGCACTAGGAACAGAACTGTACTTCACCGCCCTGTTCCCAGAGCAGCCTCAGCAAGTACCGGGGTATGGAGGAAACCTCCGCTCCCCGGCGCTTAAAACTTTGATTGCGGCAGTCAGCGACCACGGCATAATTTTAGGTACAGCTGCACAGTCAGCCCTGGGGACCTAGAGTAGCCCCAGGGCTGTCTGTTTAGTAAGACTGCTGTTGGGGCACACTGTGTGTTACCCTGACTACTGCCTGTGTCCTAACTGACACAGATTCTAATGCACTAGCATATATGAATATGTTAATACATTGTTAAGTATAAAAAAGCATAATTGTTATCCCTTCATGGAATAAAAAAAAGTAAAAAACATAAAAAACTGTAGAAAAAAATATTGAAATAAAAATAATTATTTAATAAAAAATTATTGTGCATATATTACACACAAAAAAAAAAAACCCTACACATATTAGTTATCCACATGACCATAATAACCTGTAGAATTCATCTAACAGGTTGTTTTGTGTGAAATGTGAATGGTGTTATAAGAAAAAAAAACGAAAAAAACAAAATAGATTTAAAAATTAGGAAAAAAATTCTGCAGTAATTTATTTGTAAACTTAAACGATGCCCCCCCCAAAAAAAAATATAACTTCTCTCGCACAAAACAAGCCCCTTACAACTGCGTCACTTAAAAGATAAAAAAAAAAGTTATGACCATTGAAACGCAAAGAGGCAAAAACTACAATATTTAGCTGCGTTAAGTAGTTTTCAGTCCTTCGGCTTAAGGGGTTAAGAGGTCTTGGGGGTTGACTTTCTCATCTGGCAGAACAATTCCCCAGCAAGGCTTCACTTGTGGTGCAACATCCAGGTAACTTCTGGTTACATAACATAGGGCCTTTGTTTTGGTTCCCAGAAGTGTTATCAGAGGGGTAGATTCAACAAAAGTGTCCAGACGTCATCGACACAGAAAGTTCTCCATAACGATCAGATCCAGCGCCTGCAGCTCTGAGTTCAGCACCAGGGACAGCGCATTGAGCACATCACTGACTGTTGTTGTTGCAGATCTCTGTGTTGATAACTTTGGAACCACAAGATTTTCACAGATCAGATTGGGTCAATCGATTGCTGAGACTGTTCTGGTCTTCTGTGATCTTCTACACGACCACCTTCCCATTGGAAAAACTTACCCTTAAAGGGGTTTTGCCACGATGTAATGTTGACGTGGGATCCTCCAAAATAGGTATTTAATCACTTTTCTAAATATATGTGATTACAAAAATTGCAGCCTGAGAAAGCTACAGGCTGCCTTACCTGCCCTTAGTTACTTAAAGCTTCTATTAGATACGACCTGACAAGAGCTGGTGGCCGGGCTTGCGCAGAGAACACTTCTTATCTGATGAAAGGGAGCTGAAGAAGCTTTCAAGGCACCGGGTAGAAATATGTTGTCTTTTGCATACAGAATCCACTAGTTGTAGTGTGATTATCTGAGTAGATCCCTGCTTTATCTGATGACAGGGAACATGAAGGAGCTTTCAAGCTGCTGTGGAGAAAAGGTGTTGTCTTTTGTATACAGAATCCACTAGTTGTAGTTTGATTATTTGAGTGAACATTTCACACGATCCCTTATGCATGGCTCTGTGCTCTGGCTGTGTCTCCCTCTCTCTTAGCTCAGCGTGGCTTGTTTACATTAGCTTCTTAACAGATAAGGCACGTTCTGGCAAAACCCCTTTAATCCAGTACGGCAGCTTTCAAGATGGCGGCCATGTTCCAAACATAGTCTAAACAATAGGCCCCCTCACTCATTACGTGCTGGAGGCGATTCAGGTCTGTAATTTTCCCTTTGTCTCTGAATTAGAAGGGTGTCCTGAGACTTTTGACTCTGTGTAGAGCACCTGGTTCCCAAGAACCCAACTACACATCCTGAGACGTTGAGACTGAGACGATTTTGGAATGATCACTTTGCCTTATGTTTCACCTTTACGTTGGGTTCATAAATATAAATACCCTCCCCACTACTTTTCCACTTTAACCCCTTAAACCCCGGGCCTGAGAAGGCTTTAATGATGCAGCTCTCTGCATTTCAACAGCCACAACTGTTTTTTTTTTTTTACTTTTTCAATGATGCTGTGATAGGAGGACGTGTTTTACGTGGGAAAAATTTTTGGAGTGATATAGTTTGAGTTTGTTTACATATTTTTTGCAGCGTGAACTTAAAAAAAGTGTTTTTCTGCATTTGATTTTTTAAATTATTTTTGTCATCATTCACATTTCACAGTTAATAGCCTGTTAGACTAATTCTACAAGTTATTATGCTCATGTGGATATCTCATATCTGTAGGGATTTTTTTTTTTGTGTAACTTATGCACAATAACCTTTTATTAAATATTTATTTTTATTTATTTTATTTTTTCCACAATAGTTTTATTTTTATTTTTTTATCTCATTAAGGCATAACTATTGTTATACTTTATGTTACACTTAGTAATGTATTAGCAGACTCCCGTATACTCCTGTATCCTCATATTTTACACTATGGGCCACATGTATGAAAACTGTCTAGGTCTAAAACTTACTTTGTTGCCTATAGCAACCAATCAGAGCCCATAGCAACCAATCAGAGCCTATAGCAACCAATCAGAGCTCATAGCAACCAATCAGAGCCCATAGCAACCAATCAGAGCCCATAGCAACCAATCAGAGCTCATAGCAACCAATCAGAGCTCATAGCAACCAATCAGAGCTCATAACAACCAATCAGATCCCATAGTAACAAAACAGAGCCTACAGCAACCAATCAGAGCCCATAGCAACCAATCATAGCCCATAGTAACCAATCAGAGCCGATAACAACCAATCAGAGCCCATAGCAACCAATCATAGCCCATAGTAACCAATCAGAGCCCATAGCAACCAATCAGAGCCCATAGCAACCAATCAGAGCCCATAGTAACCAATCAGAGCCCATAGCAACCAATCAGAGCCTATAGTAACCAATCAGAGCCCATAGTAACCATTCAGAGCCCATAGCAACCAATCAGAGCCCATAGCAACCAATCAGAGCCCATAGCAACCAATCAGAGCTCACAGCAACCAATCAGAGAGCCCCTTTCATTTCATTTAGTGCTCTGAAATAATTAGAGGGGCGCTTTGATTGGTTTCTACACAGTGAGATTTAGACCTAGACAGTTTTCTTACATGTGGCCCTATGTATCAGTATGACTCAGGCTGTTGTCAGGGTAACACACAATGTGCCCTGACAGCAGACTGACTATGCAGACAGCTCTATGCTACTCCAGGTCCCCAGGTCTGACTGTACAGACATTCCCTGGCCTCCAACAGGCACTGGGTATTCTGTTGACTGAATGGATCAGGGAACTCCCCTTTGATTATGCTTGGTTCACGGGCTGTGACAATTAAAGGACTAAACAACCGGAATCGGAGGCTTCCTCCAATCCCTGCCATTCACAGAGACTGCTCTAGGAATGGAGCATGTTAACCACAGCACTGGGAGCCGCAAACCCCCTCTGTCAGGACTGGGACAAGGTCTTCTGGTGCCCGAGACAAATAAGGCACACAGAGGAACATGTAAGATTTTTGTCGCCCGTGCGCCATCCCATTTTTTTTACGCGCATTAGTAGCGTAGAATGCGCCTGAATCTATGAACCTGTTCTACTGCAGGTCATAGATTTAATGCTTTCTAGCTACAAAGCGACACATCTGGCTCAGGTAAACCACTTCTAAAGTGCTCTACCTGTCCAGCAGTAATGCACCTGGAAGCTATAAATGTTCTGCTTCATTCAGTTGTAGTGTGTCATGCTGCCAGCATGACCCCACCCCGAAATCAGGTGCATTACAAAGTGCTGCGGGCGCCTATAATGCGCCTGATACTGGAGTGCATCTGGATTTGCCGTACTGAAGCTATAAATGTGTAGCCTTATATGGTTGTAGTGTGAAGCCTCCAGCACACCGCCCGATCTCAGGTGCATTACAAAGTGCAGCGAGTGCTCTATAATGCACTTGATATTGGAGTGCGCTTTCATTTTGGGCTAAAACTAGACTTCTGACACTGCCTTGTTCATACTTGTCGCCCATAGCGCTCCCTAATGGAAAATTCAGCCCACTCCTTGTGCCCCTTCCTGCCTGGGATGAAGTGGTGCCCTAGGCGGTCACCTACATTTACCTACCCGTCATCCCGATCCTCCCGATCCAGAGCAGGCGATTCACCTGCAGTGGATGGTTGTTAAGAGGTTAAAGCTGCTACTTACTCGAAATAATGATTAACTTATCTGCAAACTTTAAGTTTTAATTTCCCTTCTACGTGCAAAGCAAGATAAAGCTCAACAGCAGCGCGCGGCTCTGCCGCTCAGACAATGACGTCCTGGCCCATTTTCCTTCCCTTGAGCATATTAACCGGAGTTCAGCATTGATCTAGCGCAGGTGAGGCTCCGGGTCTTATTGAAACAGCGTCTTCCAGATTACAGTCATATCCATTTAAATTAATCGCATTTATCTCTCACTGATGCGAGTTTTCAATTATAAGCGAAACATCAAAGAGCAAAAGATTAATTAAACAACTAACTAGAAAATAAAACTTACATTTCCCAAAGGGAAATGTTTTGCAATTAGTCCAAACCTCGCCGCAGATTGGTGCTGTAATTAAAAGATGACCCGTCCCCCCCTGTTACGGGAGATCTCTCGGAATAAACAGCCCCGGTGGCGGCAAGAATCCAGATTCTGATAGCGGTTCGCGTTACCAGGCGGCGATTGGCGCCGCTCTCTATTGTTATACAATGAATTAGCATCTGAATAAATACACATATTAAGCCGCGTTTCACGGGACAGAGAAAATGCCGCGGCTTCCGGCGCTCGCCGGCAACATAATGGCAAAATCAAAATTTTAATTGAGCGATTCGTTATCGCCCCTTGAAAACTTGATTAACCAGAAAGACAGATATCGGAACTGCAAGTGAATGTGCGGCAAAAATACCAATACACGACCCATCAATCATTGGCTTCTATTGAAGAGCAGCTTCAGTCAACGGCACCTTTCCTGCATATTAATACTGGATACCTAAATATAAAATACACTACCAATATCCCTATTCAGCTAAAGCTGCAAATACAAAAATGGGGAGATCGCCCCCATAAGGGCGCCCCCAATTAGGAACCTAGACTACCAATGCCCTAACTAGTACAATCAGTACAATAAGGGCAAGTCCCCACGGAAAGGGTTTTCGGTCGGTTTTTCAGTCGGTTTGCGGTTTATCAGACCACCTGAAAAACCGGCCGAAAACGAGCACAATTGTGCTCTATGGAAAACCCGTGCAGCAGTCCCCACTGCACGGGTTTCCGTCGGGGGTTTTTCCCCCGCCTGGGGTCCGGCCGCAAAACATTGAACATCCCACATTCTTCCGTCGGTATTCGGACAGAATATGTGCAGTCAATGTGGAGGGGGAGGGTTTTTTCCCTCCGTTTCATCGAGGAGAAAAGCCGCCCCCCCCCTCCGTGGCCGTGGGGACGGCCCGCAAAACAGGACAATACCTCGGTATTTGGGTCTGTACATTTGGGGACAACGGCCCTAATACATTACAAAAAGCAAAAAAGTCCTCAAATGCAAACCACTACTAAAAAAAAATACAAAAGTAACATATTAAAAAAAAGTTCCTTTTTTTAGTATGTTACTTTGTATTTTGTTAGGTTAAGTATGGTTTGCACTTTTGAGACTTTTTTGCTTTTTTGTGATTGTTTTATTGTATGTGGTTTATGTTCTTGTTAGGGCTAAGTTAGGGCTTTGGAAAGTCTGGGTTTCCTGATGGGGCCCCTTTATCGGGGCGATCTCCCCATTTTTGCATAGGCAGCTTTAGTTGATTAGGGAATTGATAGTGTATTTTATATTTAGGTATTTACTAAATATACTGGTCCTTACTATTCCTGTTACGCTGACAGCTCAAGAGTTTTATATAGTGTAGTAATCAGGCTCTAAAGAGTGTTTACTTAGCTAAATGATAAGCTTTCAAAGTCTGTTGCTAGAGACTCTGTAGCAGGTGACTCACTATGAACGGACTGAGAGACTGATGGCAGTTAGAGCAATGAGAGATAAGAAAGAGCAAGGAGAGGTGGGGGAGAGGGATGGTCACAACCAGAAGCATGTGTGCTCTAAGAGGAGATAAAATCTTTGTCTCCAGACCAAAGAGAAATCAACAAAGCAAAGAATTTAGAGAAAGTCTTCAATTACCTGTCCCTACATGTAGAAAGCTAATCAATGTAGTGAGGAAACCCCTTTAACCTCTTACTAACATTGGACGTATGAGTATGTCCTGATGCTGGTAAGGGGTTTTGTAGCAGGATTGTGAAGCACCATCCCACTGTTTAACCCCTTAGATGCCATAGAAAAGATGGAGGCGGCGTCTAAATCAATGAGAAATGGTGCCACGCATAGTTCTTAACTTCGATCGGGGCGCCCGTGGCAAAATTGTAGAGTCCCGATCACTTAACATGGCAGCTGGAAGCCTTGTGAAGGCCTCCAGAACTGCCATGTTTTCTGTTTTACTACTTCCCATGCAGGAAGTAGTGAAACCACCATCTTTGTACACCCTAATGCATTAGGCTGTATAAACAATTGCGGTCCCTAGTGGTGAAGTGCCCTAAAATATTAAAAGTTCAAACCCGCCCTTTTGCCATTTTACAAATAAAAAAATTAAATAATAAAAGTTCATTTATCCCGTACGCTGAACAGAAAAAAAGTACTACTTAGACACTGTGCTAGCCACTGAGCCACCATGCTTCACCATGCTAGCCACTGAGCCACCATGCTGCACTACCCTAGCCACTAAGCCAACATGCTGCGCTGTGCTAACCACTGTTGTACACCATGCTACTTAGGCACTGTGCTGCACTGTGCTAGCCACTGAGCCACTGTGCTTCTCCATGCTAACCACTGAGCCACCATACTACACCATGCAAGCCACTGAGCCAACATGCTGTGCTTACCACTGTTGTGCACCATGCTACGTAGACACTGTGCTCGCCACTGAGCCGCTGAGCTGCAACATGCTTACCACTGAGTCATCATACTGCACCATGGTAACCACAGGGCCACTTTGCTGCACCATGGTAACCTATGAGACACCGTGCTGCACTGTAATAACCACTGAGCCACCAAGCGGTAAAATGCTAACCATAGAGGCTCTGTGCGGCTCTTTGCTAATCACAGAGCCATTGTGCTACATCGTGCTAACCACTGAGCCACCGATCTGAGACATGCTAACCATCATTCTGCACCATGGTAGCCTATGAGACACCGTGCTGCACCATGGTAACCTATGAGCCACTATGCTGCTCTGTGCTAGCCACTGAGCCACCATTCTGTACAACATATGCTTATTCTTTTTTTAAAATACACAAACCAGTCACTCCCCAGTAGAACATAGCACCAGCATATTATGCCGCTCTGTAAACTGGAGAAAGCCCTGCACATGGTGCAGACATGAGTTATTGTCCAGGCTTCACAGTCTGTTTCATGAGAAACCAATTATTCTGTATCTAGGCTTCTTTACCATCAACATGGGAGAAAAATAAATCTCAGTTCAGCATGAAGAGAGCAGGCGAGTCTATCAAGCCTGGACTGCACCGTGCAAGACGGCAGCCTTAACCACTGAGCCGTAGCGCTGTCCAAACAGATGCATCTAGATATCGTCCTGCCTGCGACAGCCTTGCTGTAACCCAATTCTTTTTCTATGAAGGCCTCATTGGGCTCCAGGAGATCAGTTTCTGCCTCTGTCCTTCAGGTGACCTTCACTGCCGGCCCTCCACATGTGCGGAGAGGGCCGGAGCTGTCATTTCCTTCAGTTGCTCTTTAAAATCCGAGGAGCTTTCCTGCATTGGGCGGCGGTGCAGCGCCCCTACGTGTCCCCATCGAGTCCCTATTTCATGCTCCATCTAGAAGACATTGTTGACTTATGAATAAACCATAATTTTAATGATTTAAAAGATGTTTGAGCCAAATGCAGGTTACCTGCTGATTAGATGTGATGAAATAAGAGCGAGGAGTCAGGAACATCGCCGGCTCCAAATTATGTCATTTGTAGCAAAATGGAAATGACTCACCTTCCGATCCGCCAACTCCGGTTACTGCATATTACAGCGACGGCGCGGGGCGGAGGGTCACCACCGAACACGGTGCTGCAAGATCCGATCAAGAAGGAAAACTTTCTGCAGAATCACTCACATATATAAAAAGCCTTCGAAGACCTGATTCCCACTGAGTCACCACACTGCATTGTGCTAACCACTGAGCCACCATGCTGCACCATGCTAGCCACTGAGCCACCCTGCTGCACTGTGCTAACCACTGAGTAACCATACTGCAATGTGCTAACCACTGTGCTGCACTGTGTAACAGAAACCACAGGGCACACTGGGGGGCTAACCACTGAGCCACCATGCTGAACGGCTAACCACTGAGACACCATCTGCATGTGCTAACCACTGAGACACCATGCTGCACTTTACAAACCCAAACTGAGCACCATCTGCACTGTACTAACAGTGAGTAAACCATGCTGCACTGTACTAAGCAGTGAGTCACATGCGGGACACTGTGCTAACCACTGAGCCACCGTGCTGCTCTGTACTAACCACTGAGCCACCATGCTGCACTGTGCTAACCACTGAGTAACCATACTGCATTGTGCTAACCACTGTGCTGCACTGTGCTAACAAGAAACCACACTGGCACACTGTGCTAACCACTGAGACACCATGCTGCACTTTACTAACCACTGAGCCACCATGCTGCACTGTACTAAGCAGTGAGTCACCATGCTGCACTGTACTAAGCAGTGAGTCACCATGCTGCACTGTGCTAACCACTGAGCCACCGTGCTGCACTGTACTAACCACTGAGCCACCATGCTGCACTGTGCTAACCACTGAGCCACCATGCTGCACTGTACTAAGCAGTGAGTCAACATGCTGCACTGTGCTAACCACTGAGACACCATGCTGCACTTTGCTAACCACTGAATCACCGCGCCGCACTGTGCTAACCACTGAGTCACCGTGCTGCCCTTTGCTAACCATTGAATCACTGCGCCGCACTGTGCTAACTACTGAGTCACCATGCTACACTGTGCTAACCACTGAGTCACATTACACTGCAACCCATTGAGCCACCGTGCTGCACTGTGCTAACCACTGAGCCACCGTGCTGCACTGTGCTAACCACTGAGCCACCATGCTGCATTGTGCTAAGAAAGAGCCCCACTGGCACACTGTACTAACCACTGAGCCACCATGCTGCACTGTGCTAATAAGGAGCCACGCTGACACACTGTGCTAACCACTGAGCCAACCTGCTGCACTGTGCTAACCACTAAGTAACCACACTGCATTGTGCTAACCACTGTGCTGCACTGTGCTAACAACTGAGCCACTATGCTGCACTGTGCTAACAAGAAACCCCACTGGCACACTGTGCTAACCACTGAGCCACCCTGCTCCACTGCGCTAACCACTCAGTCAACAAGCTGCATTGTGCTAACCACTGAGCCACCATGCAAACTGTGCTAACCACTGAGACACCATGCTGCACTGTACTAACATGAGTCACCTGCGACTTGTGCAAACCCACTGGGGACACCATGCTGACTTTGCTAACCACTAAATCACCGCCCCCGCACTGTGCATAACATGAGTCACCGTGCTGCCCTTTGCTAACCACTGAATCACTGCGCCACACTGTGCTAACTACTTAGTCACCATGCTACACTGTGCTAACCACTGAGACACTGTGCTAACCATTGAGTCACCATGCTACACTGTGCTAACCATTGAGCCACCATGCTGCACTGTACTAACCACTGAGCCACCATGCTGCACTGTGCTAACAAGGAGCCATGCTGGAAGAATAACCACTGAGCCAACCTGCTGCAATGTGCTAACCAGAGGGCCACATGCTTTACTGTGCTAACCACTGAGCCACCATGCTGCACTGTGCTAATAAGGAGCCACGCTGACACACTATGCTAGCCACTGAGCCAACTGCTGCAATGTCCTAACCACTGAGCCACCATACTTCACTGTGCTAACCACTGAGCCACCATGCTGCAATGTGCTAACCACGGGGGCTGTCATGTACACACTCACCAGCACGTGACTGGGGGCCACTGTAAAGGAGTTGATTTATTTCCAGGTTGCGCTCACCTCAGGTGGCAAAACGAGCAAAAATCACACCCCAAGACAGTTCCAGCACCCCAAAAATACTCCACTGCCACCACCTCCCTCAATAATCGAAGAAAAGGAAATCAGAGGAAAGGGCTCTGATCCAAAAATACACTTACAAATGCTTACAGGGTTACCTCACCGCTCCCCAGCAGCTACAGGGTTAAAAACACTTCTTCAAGGTAATGGGTTTTTAAGGGCTAAGCGTATTAATTGTAATATTTAATATGAAGGAAGGTACATACGTAGCAAACAGTTATGAAATCAAAGTCCTTACACTTGCAATGGTCGGCTTTCAGATCCGGGGGCACGGAAGAAGAAATGGAACACAGCTCAATCAGAAACTGAACCCCAAACTATGAACAAAGATGTGAGCCTAGGCAATGTGTCATAGGTCCAACTCACCAGCTCAGGTTTCCAAAGCTCCAATCAGCTAATTATGATAATTACGCTGTACCTGACTGGCTGGGGATTTGATGAGGGGGTGGAGCCAAGATGCTTAATGAGGACTGTTGCTTACTGTGCCCACTAGATGGCATTCACTGGCTGTGCTTTAGTGCTGACAGGTCAATGAACTCTGAACTTTTTGTGGATAGTCTTTTATGACTAGGAACAGGTCAGAAGCCACGCTTGGTCTGATAAGGTTCTGGTCTTCTATCAGGTATTAATGACACTAGTATATACTGAACTGGCCATAAAGCACAATAAAATGGGCCGGGCCCTTTAGCGGGGTTGAACCCCCGGTTTTATTTTAAACCCACTTTTTAAAAATTTGTTTTAAGGGAGGGGTGATTTTCCAAGACCAAAAATGTTAAAAAAATTCCTTTTGTAAAAAAAATTTTGGGGGAATACAAAAAAGGGGAAATTTTTGGTATTCACAAACATTTTTAAGGGTTAATACAAAATCACTAATTTCTAACCACAAAACCATTAAAGGAAACCTACGGCCCAACATTTTTAATGTGAAAATAAAGCCACCAGGTTTCCCTTCTAAAAATGAAAAAAACACCTTTGAAATGTTAACCACTGAGAAAAATTTTTGTGCAAACCGCCAACCATGACCCTTTTAACATGACCCAATGTAAGGGAAACCACTAAACCCACCATCCCTTCTTTTGCTCCAAAACCCACTGCCCCAACCAGGGCCCCCCTGCAATGTACTAAAAACAACTGAGGCCCACAAACTTCACTTTGCAAACCCAAAGGGGAAACCACAATGTGTCTGTCCCTAACCACTGAGCCCCCAAGCCTGAAATTGTTAACCCAACAAAACCAAAGCTTCAGGGTCCCTAAAAAAAAAAGGCCACCAAAAGGGTGAAAAATTTTTTAAAAAAAACGGGGGACCCCTTTTTTGCTTTACGTAATGGGGCCCCCCTAAAATTTTCCAAAAATCCCGCATGGTAACCCAAACTTACCCCCAAAATTTTTCACTTGGGGGAAACCAAGAACCCCCTTTTCCCCATTTTGGAAACCGTAAAAAAATTCCCCCCCTTTCCTCCATGGCCCAGGGGCCCTGAAAAAAAATTCAAAAAAGATTTCTGAACTTAAAAAAACTTGATTTTCTCCCAATTTTAAAAATGGAACCCCCCAAGGGGAAATTGGTTAAAAATTTTAAAAAAAGTGAAAAAGACTCTTGTTATTTTCCCCTCAGCCCTTTTTGGGGCCTTTAAAAGTGGTGAATAAAGAACACCGGTAAGGGTTATACCCAAAATTAAATCCCTTCGGGAAAGGAAAACCCGAAAGCCCCACCTTCCCCCATTTTCCCCCTAAAATTTAAACGGGACCCCTTTTTAAAAAATTTTGCCCCAAAATAACAAAATAAAAACCCCAGTTTCCCTCCCTTTCCACCGAAAAACCCCGGTTCCGGGCGCCCCACCTTTCAAAGACCCCGGTTTCCGGAGCCCAAACTTAAAATAAAAAAAAATTTTATTAAACCACTCCCCAACTTAAACCCCCAAAAAACCCCTTTTCCGAGCCCCCACTAATTTTTTTCCCTCCCAACAATTATAAAGGCCCCATTTTCCGGCTGTAATATCCTTTAAAGGAACCCCCGGAAATCCCAAGCCCCAATTCAAAAAGGAAACCCCTTATACCACCCAAGCTCCAACCTATATAAAAGGGTTTCCCCGGGTTATCCAATGTTTTCTATATACGGGGAAAATCCCCAGTTAAAACCAGCATGCCCCAATAATCACTAATACGGTGACCCCCGGGTTTAAATACCAGCAGGCCCCCCCAATAACCTATATACGGGGAGATCCCCAAAGGTTAACCCAGCATGCTCCTTTATAAACATATACGGGTTTTTCCCCCAGGTTTTCCCAGCATGCCCCCATTTCACTTATACAAAGTCCCCGGGTTTAAATCCAAAGAAATGCCCATATCACAATTTTTACAGGAGACCCGGTTTTTACCAGCATGCTCCATACCCACTATATACAGGAAAACCCAGGGTTTAAAACCAGAAAATTCCCCATATCATATATACAGGAGACCCCGGGTTTTATACCAGCATTCCCATATCACTATATACGGGAGATCCCCGGGTTTTATCCCACTTGCTCCATATAAATATACGGGAGATCCCGGGGTTATACCAGCATGTCCATATCACTATTAAAAGGAGCCCCCCCAGGTTATCCCAAAGAAAGCCCCATATCCAATATACAGGAGACCCAGGTTTTACCACATGCTCCAAAATAAATTTTAACAGGAGATCCCCGGGTTATACCACCCCCCAAATTACCCTTTTTACGGAGGGGCCCGGGTTTATCCCAGAATGTCCAAAACACTATTACAGGGATCCCCGGGTTTTATATCCCTCATCTCCATATAAATATATACAGGAAAAACCCCCGGGTTTTACCACATGCCCCATATCATATATAAAAGGGAGATCCCCAGGTTATACCAGCATGCTCATATCATATAAAGGAGGGGGCCCCCGGGTTTATCCGGGTTTGCCCATATAAATTTTTAACGGGAGTTTCCCAGGTTATCCCATGTTCCATATCACAAATTTTCAGGAGACCCCGGGTTAAACCCAGCTGCCCCCATATCACTATAAAAAGGGAAACCCCGGGTTATACCAGAGTTTTTGAAATTAAAACAGGGAACCCCCGGGTTAAACCATGCCCCAATATCACTATAAACGGAGACCCCCTTTTTTTATACCAGCATTTTCCCATATCACTTATACGGAGATCCCAAGGTTATACCGCAGGGCCCATATCACTATTTTCGGAGACCCCCAAAAGGTTAAAAACCCAGCAGCCCCATATCACAAATAAACAAGACCCCAGGTTATACCAAAATGTTTCCATACCACTATTTTGGGGAATCCCGGGTTTTTAAAAACCAATGCCCCAATCACTATTACAGGAGACCCAGTATCCCAAAGCATCCCCCAATCACTTTATACGGGAAAAGGCCCCAAAGGTTAAAAACCCATCTCCATACCCCTAAAATTACAAGTTTCCCGGGGTTTATACCAGCCCCCAACTTGCCCCATTATCCACTTATATAAAAAGGGGGCCCTTATACAATGCCCCAATACACTATATAAAAGGAGGGGCCCGGGTTTTATACCGGGCCATCCCCCAATATCACTATTTACAGGGACCCCCAAGGTTATACCAAAATCTCCATATCACTATATCCAAAGGCCGGGTTTTATCCCCACATTTCAAAAATATTTCCCAGGAATCCCCAGGTTTTTTTACCAGCATGCTCCATATCACTTTTTACGGGAAAATCCCCGGGTTATACAAAACCCTCCTATAAATATTTTCAGGAATCTCCGGGTTTTAAAACCCACCCTGCTCCATATCACTTAACAGGAGATCCCCAGTTATCCGCATGCTCCATATCACTATATACGGAATCCCCAGGTTATACAAGAGCTCAAAATCACTAATCCGGGAAAATCCCCATTTTTAATACCAGCATGCCCCCCTTATCACTATTTACGGGGAGAACCCAGGTTTTTCCACCATCCCAAAATATACAAATATCCCAGGAGATCCCGGGGTTATCCGCCATGCCCTTTATCATATATACGGGAATCCCAGGTTATACCAGCATGCCCCAAATCACAAATATACAGGAGACCCCGGGTTAAAACCCCCTCCACCATATCACTATATACAGGGCAGATCCCAAAAAAAGGGTAATTACCGGGGAAAGCTCTTTTTAACAATAAAGGAGACCCGGGTTTTATACCACATGCTCCATATCACTTTTAAAACAAGCCCCCCAGGTTAACCACCCCATTATTGGCCCCATTATCACGATTTTACAGGAATACCCCGGTTTATCCCAAATGCCCCAAAATCACAAAATTTTCAGAGGGGCCAGGTTTTACACACCCCAATTTTCCAAAAACCCTTTATAACTTTATATACAAAAGGACCCTGGTTATACCACATGCCCAAATATCCTATAAACAGGAGATCCCCATTATACCAGCATGCTCCAAACACTATATACAGGAAAACCAAAGGTTTATACCAGCATCCCCATATCACTATTTTCGGGAACCCCCAAGGTTTATACCGGGCATGCTCCAATCACTAAATAAAGGAAAAGGCCCGGGTTTTAAAACGGGAAATGCTCCATATCACATATAGGGGGAAAGAAAACCAAAGGTTATACCGGGGCCCTTTGCTCCATACCTATTTACGGGAGACCCCGGGGTTATACCTGCATGTCCATATCACTATATAAAACAGGGGGGCCCAGGTTATCCCAGCATGCTCCCATTTCACTATTTTACGGGAGATCCCCGGGTTTATACCAGCATGCTCCATATAAACCTTATACAAAGATCCCCAGGTTTTTCCAGCATGCTCCATATCACTATATACAGGAGACCCAAAGGTTTTAACCAGCATGCTCCATATCATTATATAAGGGACCCAGGTTTTACCAGCATGCCCCCTTTTCCTTTATACAAAAAGAGAATCCACAGTTTAAAAAAACCGGGGCCCAGGCTTCCCCATATAAATTTAAAAAATACAGGAAGGTTCTCCTTTATACCGGGGCCCATTTTCCCTCCAAATCACTATATACGGGAACCCCGGGTTTTTCCCATGCCCCATATCACTATATACAGGAGATCCCGGTTTTCCCACATGTCCATTACACTTTAAAACAGGAGACCCGGGTTTATACCACTTGCTCCATATCACTATATAAAAAGGGTGTTTCCCAAAGGGGTTAAATCCCAGCATGTTCCATAAAACTTATTACAGGAGGGGCCCAGGTTAACCAGCATGTTTCCAAATACACTATATAAAAGGGGGGCCCCAGGTTATTCCAGCATGTTTCCAAATCACTATTTTCCAGGGGGTCCCCAGGTTTGTTTTTTACCAAAAGGCCCCTTTCCAAATCCATCACTATTACGGGGAAATCCCCATTTATACCAGAAATGCCCCTTTTTTCACAAATTAAAAGGAGACCCCCGGGTTTATACCACATTCCCAAATAACTATATACGGGAATCCCCGGGGTTATCCAAATGTCCATATCACTATAACGGGAACCCCGGGTTTAAACCAGATGCCCCCATATCACTATTTCCCGGAATCCCCATTTATACCCACATGCTTACCATTTTCCCATTATACAGTGATTTCCGGGAAATTATTAAACCAGCATCCCCATATCACAATATACAGGAGGGGCCCCAGGTTATACCAGCATGCTCCATATCACTATAAAAACGGGAAAAGATCCCCAGGTTTTACCCAGGCATGCTCCATACACAAAATACAGGAGATCCCCGGGCCCCTTTTTTTCCCAAGCCCGGTTAAAATTTCCCCAAACCTAAAAAACGGGAGACCCCCAAGGTTTATCCCACAGCTCCATACCCCACTATATCCCGGGAAACCCCCCCGGGTTATCCCCAGAAATGCCCCATATCATTTATTACAGGGGGGTTCCGGTTTGTAAAAAGCCCGGAACCAATGCTCCATTTAATTATATACGGGAAATTTCCCCGGGTTTTACCAGCACCCCTTCCATATAAAATATATTAACAGGGTTTTACATTTCCCCATTTTTAAAACCAGCAGCTCCATACACTAATACAAGATCCCCGGGTTATACCCTTTTGCTCCATATCACAAATTTACGGAAAAGCCCAGGTTTACCCAAATGTTTCGTTTAAACATTTCTAAAATGATTCTGCCGCTTTTCCTTTTTGTTTTTCTATCTCATCTGGCTCCGCGTTTTTGGTAATGATTTAATTCTGCGGGGAAAAAAATCCTGTTTAGGAAATCCGGGGTCTTTCATGAGGATCCGACATTTCACATTTCATTCATTTTCGGAAATTTCCTATTTTCTCCGGGCCCGATTCGTTCCCCTTCCCCATAAGGGTCCCCCCCTTTGTAAAAGGGCCTACGAAGTTAAATGAAAAGGACCCCTAAAAGCCCCGCGTGTTTTTGCCCCGGAAGCCCTAAAAGCTGCTCACAGATCATTTTTCCCCCTGCGCTTCCCCAAACGGGGGAAAATTTTAAATTTACAAAAAAACCCCAATTTACACACTTTTTACGGGGGTTTTAAAAGTTTTAAAAAATTCTCCATCGCCTCAGGGGGAGCAAATCATAAGCGACAGATTCAAAAGACGCCTGCAAGAGTAAAACCAAGATAAACTTGTCCCACTTATTGTTAGACTGAAGCTCTTTAACCGTCAAGAGTATTCTGTGCAATGGGGTCTTAAAAGGGGGTTCCCGGGGTCTTTTTTTTTTTTATAGACTCACAATTAATTATATTAAACTTTAAAATTGATACTCAAAAAAATTTTACGTTTCCTTCCAAACCAGATGGGGAAACCCTTACTCCCTATTCCCGCTTTTCATTGACTCCATTGATCACATCCCTCAGGGATGTTTTAGCATCACCAATGAATATGCTTGAAGTCGGGGCTCACCGATACCTCCCCTGATGGAATGACATATAGACAAAATCGATGCATACAGTGACTATCATCACATGTGAACAGAGGTCAACGGGAATGTAACCTTTAAATACAATCTGTGGAGAAAACAGTGATAACTGTTACTAAGACTCATCACTGCGCTGCTAGAGTCTGGGGGCCCCTGAGTGTATATGCGTCTGAATGAATAAAACCTATAAAAAATATGGCTCTGGTCCCTTGCATATAAAATTTGTCCTAATTTAGGCCTACGTAATTGATGCATGCATATCATTGCTAGCTATGGACCCCCTACTTTGGGGCTTTAAATGGTCATCCCTGGCATATAATGCCCCAGTTTTAGTGAACTACAGTTTTTTATATAGAGAATGGGGGCTAACATTTTTTTTTGGAAAAATACAAAAAAAAAAATGGTCACCCTAGGGGGACATTCGACCTAAAATTCATTATTGTCGCTGCTTTACCTCTCTGTGGACAGAGGTTTTTTTGCTAAATAAAACTTTTCCCCGGGTCAAAAAATTTTAATTTATTTGATTGGTGATGTGCATAGCCCCTCTAGATCATCCACAGAAATCAAAAAAAAGCCTCCCTATGATCATGAGACACTGCCCTGAACACGGTGCAAGAGGATGTCCAACCCCTCAGCGGGACATAGTTTTCCCAATCAAAAACTGATTGCGGGGGGAATGTGAATCCCCCACTTTTTTTGGAGCAGTAGGCTAACATGTACGGGAAACCCGGGTGATGCACTTTCCCCACAGCAATCATTACAATGAGGGAAATACTTTTAAACTACCACAGTGCTGCAGAAAAGCGGGAAGTAATGGAGCAGAACGGGGCTAGATGTACATGCTTAGAATCAAAATTAAGGGGCAGTGCAGAAATTGCAGGGCAGAGAACCCCTAATTTAAATGCAATGGATTCTGGGATTTGGGAAATGGTGGGGAATACTGAGAAGTGATGAGCTTTGGGCCCATAATCTGATTCGAGTCATTCCAATTTTGGGAATCTCTCTCCTATTGTCGATCTTCAATTGGATTAATCCGTTTTCCATTAATCAGGTGAATGGAATTAACACCACAACAAAAAACGGATCGTGACATCTTAATCAAGAAAATTGGGGAAAATTAAAAAAAAAAATTCACAGGCTAAAAAAATTTCAAAGTTCAATGGCAATCAAAAAGATAGGACGGCGAGCCACAGGGGGTTCCAGGGGTACAGCTGAAAAGGGCCCCTTTTCACCCCGGTTTTGAAATGACCCTGGGAACGGGCAAGAACCAAGCACTTTTTGCCCCGGGGGACCAACAATTTGCCCAAAAAGTTTTGGCCCTAAAACGCAGAAAAAAAATTTGGGGTGTATTTCCCCTTTTTTTGAAGAAAAAAGGTTATAAATTAGACGGCCCCCCCACAAAAATGACACCCAAAAAAAATTCGACTGTGAAACCCGCTAAACGAAAAAAAACAACTTCCCTTTTTAACACATTCCTCCTTTCTGAGCAAGGCAACCCCGTTTTCTGATCAATGCCCCCTTACTCCCTACAATAAACATCATTTGACAAAAGGTTTTTAACCCACCCTTCGTCATTTTACCCCCCTTTCCTTATAAAACACACACCACTGCTGAGCGAGTGTTAACCCCAATCGTTATTCACTCCCCCCCTCTGTACCCCTGTAAAACACAACACTCATGTGAGGGGTGTTAAAACCCGGGGCTTCATCACCCCCCTCGTACTCCTTATAATCCACTCCACTGCAACAGTGTTCAACCATGGTGCGTCATTTGTCAGACTGAAATAAAAAAAACAAAAAAATCAATAGGTTTTGGGATTTATAAAGGGCCCAGTTGGTTTCTCGGGGTTTTAACCTAGGACCCTTGTCTGTGAGGAAAAATTGACCACTGATACATTGTAGCTCCCAGCCCATACATAAAAAAGACCTTTCTTTCACTAAGAGGTAAAGGGGATGGATGTCATCCCTTTTGATCATGGAGCAGGAGGGAAAATAAACGTGGAAAACCCCTTTAAAATCTGTCCTAGATCTATTACACAAAAATTAAAAAGGCCTGTCAAGCATCCTTAGGATATTCTTATTGGGAAAAACTACTTCTAACCGAAAAAAATAGTTTTAAAAGGGGTTAAAAAAGAAAAGGGACGTTTAATTCTGGTAATTCACCTTTTTTGTCCTTTTAAGGGGATTTCACACAATGTATTCCCGGGGTACAGACACGGCAATACATCGTGTGTTAAGGGGCTCGCCTAAACAGCGATACGCTGCGCGGGGGGCGGCCCTCCGCCGGCCCCATAGACATGCATTGCTCGCGGCACATAAGCGCCGCGAATAAGTGATATCGATGGTATTGTACGTGCAGGGGGATGAGGCGCCACCCATAGTTCTCTATGAGAGCCGATTACCGCAATTATGGGGCGCATTTCCCCGCATATTAAGCGCAGTATGCTGCAAAATAGGTGGCGAAATGTGCCCCCCAAAAAAGCTGTGTGAACATACCCTAAGGGCATGTTCACACGATGTACTGTGGCGCGTACAGTACGCGCTGCAGTACATTGTGTGTTTCGGGAGCTCGTGGTAACTCGCGCGTAGTCCAGCGGCACGGGGGGAGGGCGGGGGCGCACCCTTCTGGCCTCATTGACACTCATTACTCGCAGCGTGTATTCACCGCAAGTAATTGACATGTCACTTATCTCCCCGCGCATACAATACGATCACGCGGGGGAATGAGACATAATCCATAGTTCTCTATGAGAGCTGTGGATTACCGTAATTTCGGCAAAATGAGCACCGAAATTACGCCATGTGAACATACCCTTATAGTGGATTTAGGATGATGACTATGGGCATGGAATATGGAATTACCCGCTGTTTCTTTTCGATATAATGAGGTAACAACCAAATCCAAAGGAAAACAGCTCACCTCATGCAGCGTTCAGCAGAATGTAGTTCACCGGTATGATTCGATCGAGGAGTTGGCAGCACGGTTCCGGGCGCCACCCCCATAAGATGCAATGTAGAAAAGTAATGAACCAGCTTTTGGCACTCTCTTCAGGTCAGACAATAGGATAGGGCTTCTTTAAAAGCATTCTTCTTTATTAATCCATAGAAATAAAACAATGCATGGCAAACAAAGTATCCGTCTGATAGACAAACGAGAGACACGCAGAGCAGGCAGGTCCTGCAAGTAGTTAGACCGACGCGTTTCGGGTCACGTGACCCTTACTCATGTCTATCAGACGGATACTTTGTTTGCCATGCATTGGTTTATTTTTATGGGTTAATAAAGAAGAATGCTTTTAAAGAAGCCCTATCCTATTGTCTGACCTGAAGAGAGTGCCAAAAGCTGGTTCATTACTTTTCTACAATGAGGTAACAACCTTATGAGTACAAAGATCACCAGACAGAGAAATATCCAAAAAAGATATATGATCCTTAAGAGTAGTATATGTAAACTGAAGATTATCCTCATCGCCATTAAGGTAGGACAAGAAGTCCAATATTTTGGACTCCTCCCCATCCCAGACAATGAGGATATCATCTATAAATCGGCCGGACCAATGTATGGAACCCAAAAAAAGATTATCAGTGGAGTAAATATATCTAGATTCCCACCAAGACATGTAAAGGTTCGCCAATTTCGCCCCTATTTGCGCACCACATGTTTGGAGAAAAAAAAACTGTCCATTGAACTGAAAAAAATTGTGCTTCAAAAGATACAACACAATATCAATGATATATTCCATCAACTCTTCAGAAGACTGACTAAATTTGTGCAAATGATAAGCCAAAGCTACCGAGCTCTTATCATGAGGAAGACTAGAATAAAGTGACGATGCGTCACAAGGGATCCATCGAAGTGAGGAACTCAATTGAAAGTCATTAAAAATTTCAAGCACTTTTTTACTCTCTCTGATATAACCCGGAGTTCGAGTGAATAAGGGTCGTAAGAGTAAATCAATCCATTCACAGCATCTCTCATTTAACTCCTTAACGACTGCCCACCGTCTTTTAAGGTCGCTGCAGACATCGGAGTTTGCGGCTCCCGGGCGCCGCAACTGCACTGAGATTGGGGCTGTATTACACAGACCTGATCCAAGCGCAGCTCCTGCAAGCACTGGGGAGTGAGGGAAACCTCCGCTCCCCGGTGCTTTAACCCTTTGATTGCCATAGTTCGTCACCGCAGCGCAATCTAAGGGTTTCTCGGCTCTGTTGGGTGATCGGGACTCCCCGTGACCCGAAAGAGCCCGGGGAGCGGCTGCACAGTCAGCCCTGGGGACCTAGAGTAGCTCCAGCACTGTCTGTGTGACAAGCCAGTGATCAGAGCAGACTGTGAGCTGCCCTGATCACTGCCTGTGTCAGACTGACACAGATTACAATGTATTAGCATATATGAATATGCTAATACATTATAAGTGTAATTTTAAAAAAAAGTAAGAAAACATAAAAAGTTTTAAAAAAATAAAATAAATAAAAAATAAACAATAAAATAAAAAAAAATATGTAATAAAAAAAAAAATAGGCTTTACTTACACACACACAAAAAAAAAAACCCTGCACATATTAGGTATCCACATGATTGTAATAACTTGTAGAATTAATCTAACAGGTTATTAAGTGTGAAATGTGAATGGTGTAAAAAACAAAATAAAAATAAAATTGAAAAAAATTCTCCAATTATTTATAAGTGAACTCTATACTATTCCCCCATAAAGTACAACTCGTCTCGAATAAACGAGGCCTCATCCAACTGCGTCATTTAAAAAAAAAAAGTTACAACTGTTTTAAAAAAAAGAGGCAAAAAGTAAAAAAAAATTTCTGGTCATTAACTACTTTTCAGGCGTTCGGCTTAGGGGTTAAAGATCCAATTTCAGAAATGATAGGGCGCAAAGGAGGCAAGGTGGTGGATTTATGGATTTTCGGTAACCCATGAAATATTGCTGTTATAGGTGATTCAACAAGTAAAAAATTAGCTTGTTTGTCACTAAGAATACCTTGGTCGATACCTTCCTGAATTAGATGTTTTAATTTATTCTTAAAAAGCGAAGTAGTGTCAGAGGGTAAACGTCTGTAGGTACTAACATCATTCAAAATATTTAATGCTTTAACTACTGACCCTCACACAACCGGGACGTTTTACTGATCTTATGACAGATGAACAAGGAGGCAAAAGAGAAGAAAAGCAACACATGAAGGAGGTGGGATATCTTTACTTTTCCATATAAATGCTGTTTATAGTGTTCTATGAAATCACTGAACTCCCGGATAATCCCTTTAAGCCTATAGTGACCTGTTACACAGCAATAATGATTTCACGTATGTTAGTGGTAACTTTTGAAGCAGCCCTTATTGTCAGATATTCTCATGTGGGGGTGTCCTCCCTGTAACACACGCTGGATGTGAGCTCTGTGTGATTACAAGTCTAGAGTTTGCAGTGTGTGCTCTGTTTTCTCTCTACACTTGTACACAGCCTGAGTGATTCTGCCCCTGTATACTGCCTAGTGTATGCATTCCTTCCTATTTAAAGCCTGTGCGAGCTTCCCGTCTTCCTCTTTCTATGCTGTGATCTGTTATGTGCTACCTCCTCTTCCTCTTTGCTGCTACGCCTAACACCATACCTTCCAAGTATCAATGTTCTGAAAAAGTCCCTATGTTTAACCCAAGTCCTTTGTTCTTTCTTTGCTCTTTGAAGGGGTTGTCTCACTACAAGGATCGCTGCATTTTATGTTAAAGATCTTGCAAAAACAAGTCACTTTGCAATATGTGTCCATTAACAGTGTCCAACCTATTCCTAGATATCCCCTCTTGTATGGGCTGCATCAGCTCCTCAGGTCACTATAGCTACAGACCTGTTTGATCTCTCCTAATAGGCTGCCAAAACTAGTTTCTATAGCAACAGACCTGTTCAATCTCTCCGTATAGGCTGTCAGCGCTTGTCGCTATAGCTACAGACCTGTTCAATCTCTCCTGATAGGCTGCCAGCACTGGTTGCTATAGCTACAGACCTTTTTGATCTCTCCTGATAGGATGCCAGCACTTGTCTCTATAGCTAAAGACCTGCTCAATCTCTCCTGATAGGCTGCCAGCACTGGTTGCTATAGCTACAGACCTGTTTGATCTCTCCTGATAGGCTGCCAGCACTGGTCACTATAGCTACACACCTGTTCAATCTCTCCTGATAGGCTGCCAGCGCTGGTTGCTATAGCTACAGACCTGTTCTATCTCTCCTGATAGGCTGCCAGCACTGGTCACTATAGCTACAGACCTGTTTGATCTCTCCTGATAGGTTGCCAGCGCTGGTCGCTATAGCTACAGACCTGTAATCTCTCCTGATAGGCTGCCAGCACTGGTCACTATAGCTACAGACCTGTTCAATCTCTCCTGATAGGCTGTCAGCACTGGTCACTATAACTACAGACCTGTTCAATCTCTCCTGATAGGCTGCCAGTGCTGGTCGCTATAACTACAGACCTGGCTTCTACTGCAGCCTAGTGGAAGTCAGTAAAAAACCTTGAATTCAAAATGAAACCAAGAAAACAGGACTGAGGTGAGTTGAGTCAATGTAGTGAGACAACCCTTTTAAACGTCCCCCTTTTTCACTCAGGAAATAGATGTTTAGTTAAGGGGTACCCTCACCTGATTAGTTTTACAGTGTAATGTATGGCCTGAGGAATATCTATACAGTCCGCCCTGGAAACCTAAAGTAGCCCCAGGGCTGTCTGTATAGATAAGCCTGTGTCAGGGCGCACTGTGTGTTACCCTAACAGCAGCCAAGGTCATACTGACACCTAGGTCGACCTGTATGAATGGGGCTGCACCCGTTTTCTGGCATATATTGAGCCTAAGAACCTGTCGTAGCCCTGTTCTGTGGATGTATGAACAGTCATATGCCAAAGTCTGACGCAAGCAATGCCAGACCCAACACTTTTGTATGTGCCAATTCTCCAGGGGCGCGCCACACTTGTGAATGTGGTGTCGCAAAATGGGTTGTGAAACTGTCACAGCAATCCTTACCAATTACATAGTGACACACATCTTGGTGCATACACATTTATGCGCCACTTTTTGGTGCATATATCTCACTCACAAAGGGACACATTGTCAGCGGCCATTCTAAGATGAATGTGCCTGCCCTCGTCAGATTGAAGATGTTACTAGGCTTAAAGAGAACCTGTCACATAGGTTATGCCCCCCTTGCTGAGGACAGAACAAGCTAGTGTCAGACCTGCTGTTTCCAGCGCTGTGTTCCTTATTCTGTAAGATGCTGGAGTTTTCGTGTATTTAATGTTCAAATCTGCAGTTTTCAGCCAGAAGAGTCATTCGAAGAGTCCTTCAAAGAGTCAGTTTTTTTCAAACCCGGCCAATCGGAGGCTAGCCCCGCCCACCTCAACTGACAAACCTCTTACTTTGAATAGGTAGAAACATGTGAATAACTGTCAGTGGGCGGAGCTAGCCTTTTGGTGGTTGGAGCTAACACCTACTCATGAATAAGATTTGAGGGGTAAATGCTCTAAAACTACAGCATCTTACAGAATAAGGGGCACAGCGCTGGAAACAGCAGCTCTGACACTGGCTTGTGCTGCCCTCAGCAAGGGGGGCACAACCTATGTGACAGGTTCCCTTTAAGGCCTGGCAAGTACCATCGTAGGAGACTGGCCGAATATCCGTGGTTCCGTTTACACCTTCTATCTCATGGAGGTTTTGCCTTCCTCTGGATCAACAGTATAGCTGTCACATCAAGGGGGGTACAGTGAGCCCTAACTGGAACCCAGCCCCCTGTCCTTGCCTAAATGACAAGTTGTCCTAAATGGCAGACCCTTACTGGGCATTAGTCCCTATGGTACTAAAGTGCTGGGGCCGTCAGGTGGTAAGAAACTTCAGTCAGTTTAGGTCAGTGACGGAACGGTAACGTCAGGCCACAAATCAGAACACAAATAGAAAAAACTGGTAAGCACAAAAGGTGTCAGAAATGCTGTCAGGAGAGAAGTACAAAAATCAGGAAATAAGCCGAGGTCAGGAACACAAGCAGAGGTCAGATACACGAAATAGCAGAAGTAACAAACGGTGGGGAAATGCGGGCAAGCCAGAAACTATCATAGGCACGGTAGACAGATCCAAAGAGGTTTAAAGGGAGCGACTGGAATACGCCCCCGTAGCCGATTGGTGCTGCCTCCTGGCCCTCCTATTGGCCCGTGTGACCCGCTCTTCAGAGTAGCTGTGCACCTGTCACTCTAGAAGTCTCCAGCAGAACACCTCCCTGGGTGTGGACGCAAGCCTGGAAAATTAACAGGTGCAGACTGTTGCTCCCTGCAGGCTGGAAGCTGACAAGGTAAGTGGGTTGTGACACAATAGGCTGAACTGGATGGACCATCTGTCTGTTTTCGGTCTTACAAACTATATAACTAATAACATTTATAAAGCGCTGTGAGACCTTCATACACATTGATGAATGTTGCCCTGTCGGGGCTACGCCAGGTTTCAAACATGTCCCCCTTAGTGTCATGTCTGAGCATACAGGAGTACACAGGAGAGTGCTAATCCATTACAAAGTGTAAAAAATAAAGTGCACAATAATTATCCCTTAATAAGATTTAAAAAAAAGTAAAATAAAACATAAAAATTGTGGAAATAATGAATAAAATAAAAAATAGATTAAAAATAAATATGTAATAAAAAAATTATTGTGCACACGTTACACTAAAAACACCTACACATATTAGGCATCCAGACGACCGTAATTACCTGTAGAATTAATCTAACACGTTACTTAGTGTGAAATGTGAATGGTGTAAAAAATTTATTAAAAAACAAATGTAGAAAAAAAATTTTTTTTTTATGTTCTTGCTGCTATTTATTTATTTATTTTTTTTAAGTTCCACAGTAACTATTTCTTTTCTACACTAAGTAATGTATTAGCAGACTCCTGTATACTCCTATGTGCTAATACATTACAGTCTGTGTCGGTGTGTCAGAGGCTGCTGATAAGGGGGGTTCACACAGCATATTTTTTGGGCCGCATTTTTCGATTATTTTGTGGGTAATTTTTCACAAAATGAGTGTGGAAATACAGCCCAAACAATGCACAATACAGTCGTCATAGATATCAGTCTAAAATATGTGGCGTCTATATCAAGTCGATTACATACCGCTTCTTTTCAGTCCTATAAGCGGCATCAAGTAGCAGTGTTGGAGGCACAGACATGCCTCGAGCTGTTACGCACCGTTTGCGCTGTTGAAATTACACATTTGGATGCGAGTAATTTCAACAGCGCAATGAACACGTATTATGATGCATGCTGTACTCACAGCAATGCGCCGTGTGAATCCGACCATAGGGTAACACACAGTGCGCCCTAACAGAAGGCTTACTATACAGACAGAACTGCTAACCACTAGGCTACATTGTAGCTACTTATAAGCAATGTTTGGCTGCTGCAGGGATTTGAACCCAGGACCCCTATGTTGGAAGGCAGAACAGCTAACCACTAGGCTACATTGTAGCTACAATGTAGCAGAGTGGTTAGCAGTTCTGCCTTCCACCACAGGGCTACTTTGTAGCTACAATGTACCCAGTGGTTAGCAGTTCTGCCCCCCAAACCCATAGGGGACCTTTTTAAAATATCCCGAGGGATAACATTTTTACTTCCAACCCTGATGCTACATTGGTCCAGGCTACTGTTTTGAATTAACGGGCTTCTTCAACCCTTGGTACATCGGTGCCAATGTGAAGCAGGGGGGGGCCTTTGATTACGCTCAGTCAAAAGGGACCTATGGATAAAGGGTTTAAAAGGGTAATTAGAGGTTTCTTTTCCTATTTTTACAGTATCCCTTTTAAAAGGGGTTTGGTTAAATCCGGGGAGCAGAAACCTTTGGTGAACTGTGGCCGGGTTTACTTTTTTCAAAATTCCTACATGGGGTAAAAATTTATAAAAAATTCTACTTTACTAGCGAGGTAAATGTATAGCTTAAGTTTGTGAACCCGTCCTTAATAAGGGAACCCCATTAACTGGGGTACATAGAAAACACACCAAAAGACTATGCACATATAATGTAATATCCAGTATTTACCAGTAATGTCACCCCCAAATATTTAGAGCCACATTTACGTATATGATTAATTATTTACATAAAAATCACAGAAAAATGGGTCATTGTTTGCTGTTTTTAACTAAGGGCCCATCTTTCTGAGATTTGCTGCAAATGGTTTACATCGCCTTGTATCACCTTATCTATATGCAATTATAATACCAACAACCACCCCCCTCATAAATAGTAGGCTGTGAGTGGTTGTCTTATTGGTATTTTTGCATTTTTGCAGTCTCCCCATGTATTATACTGTGGCTTTTTTTGCATACTGCTGTGAACTGGTAGCTATTTAATGTGCAGTTTTTTATCCTTCAGTTTCTCCCCTAGCAGATGGGTGTGTGAGCTTCTGCTCATTCGTTATCTGCACCTGTTATAGCTTTCCCAAGTAGCACAAGGTCGTGTGTTGCCTCCTACTGGGTTCCGTCTATAGTCCGACCATTGAACTGTACGTATGTCCTTGTTGTGTTTTTGAGTAAATAATGTCCCATTTTTCTGTTATTTTTCTGTAAATTGTTAGTGTAGGGACTCGCGAGAAAACAAGGAACCTTGACACGGTTTGCGAGCTTGCAGAATATATTTTTCGGAATGGATATTTTGTGCTAAATACTGGGGAGTAGAGACTGTCAGTATTTTGTGTTGGACTTCCGAAATCTGCTGGTCAGCCGCTCCAAAATAGTGAGTTTTTAGGCTGAAAGCCGCTGTGCCCCCACAGTATCTTGTACATTTTTTATATGAATTTCTAATACCAGAAACCCCCCATCATACATATCGGCTGTGAGTGGTTGTCTTATTTTTTTTTTGCTTTTTTTTCAGTCTCCCCATGTGTTATACTGTGCATTTTCTGCATACTGATGTGAACTGGTACTTATTTAATGAGCTGTTTTTTATCATTCAGTTGCTCCCTGGGGGGGGCGTGTGACCTATGCCCATTACTATCGACCTGTTAAATCTTTCCCCATTTTTCAATGGCGTGTGTTGCCTTTACTGGGTTCGTCCTTTTCCCGGGCCATTGGCGTAGGCGTAATGTAATTACCATTCATTCAGGGTCTCAAATCTCCTCAGCCAGCTGTATACAGATAGGACGTATAGCTTTAATACCTGGGTATGTACCTTAAAAAGTTTGTCTTTTCCAATTTTCCAAATGGAGGATGGAGCGGAGCCTGGACGACAAGGGTCCAGGGGTAATGTTTTTTTTTTTTATGCCGCGGGATAAGCGTTCCAGCAACATTATAGCTGCTGCTCTTTGTTGTGGGAAATCTGCATTTACATTGTGACACCCCCGGGAGTTGTTCTTTGTTATCTGAGAATGCCATTTTTTTAATTGCCTAATTTCAAAATGTGGACCCGCGCATTATTAAAGCACTGCGGTGCATTTGCGGGTTTTCCCCTTCTTTTTTTTTAAACTTTGAACCGGTTGCTGCTCTACACCTTGGCGCGGGTCCGATCCTTTACACCATGGAGGGGGTCCCTCTTTTTAAAATTTTGGGGAAGAGTCGGCTCTGCTACGGATGGGGAAAAGGCGGCCGTTACAATTTGTGAGAGTCGGTCTGCACCCTGGGCGAGTCGGCCTCTACCCCTGGCAAAGTGGGTTGCTACGCCAGGGAGGGGGCTCTGCTAGCCAGGGGCAGAGTCGGCCCCTTTTCGCCTAGTGGGGCCATTTGGACCCAAAGTTTTTCCCTTTACCCAAGCTGTGGGGCCACTCCTTAACACCATAGCGGGTGTCTACACCTTTACCTCATGCCATGGGGCCACTACGTAGCACCATGATGGTGCTCAACTCTGTTACACCATAATGGGGGCCACCCCTTTACACCATGGTGGGGTCCCTCCCTTTACACCATGATGGGGCTCCACTCTTTTTCCCCCTGGTGGGGACATTTTTATGCCCCTTTTAATCCACCCTACAAGGGGTGCAAACTCCCCCTCCCCGCACACTGACTTTTCCCAGTAACGGATGTGCCCACAAAAACCTTCTATAAAAGTCAATGGGTCTGCTCCTGCTCACAGGCTCCAATGTCCAGGAACCTGCAGTAAAGCATCTCCATAAATGCTGTTGAAAGCAGTTCAGGCAAGATGGCCGCCCCCATTATCCTACACATACAATGAAAATCTACAATCAGAAAATAAAAACAACTAAGATGAAAAGAAGATTGATCAGTATCTGGTTTTAATTAGTAAAAAAAAAAAAAATATATAGAAAATTGGTGCTAGATTCCCTTTAATGGCTTTGGTCAAGGTTACGGCTTGGTTTAGGGTTAGGAGTCAGATTGAGAAACTTCAGGTTCGGGATCCTCCTCATCCCAAATGTTTTCACAAGTTTGTTTGAACTGTTGACTGATCCGACAGGGACAGATTATGTTGCTGGCACAATGACAAACATTGAAGGATTGAAGAGGAGATTCCTGCTGAGCATCGACGAGAAACAGGACACAAGATACAGGAGCTGAAAGCATAAGAGATGCTGAGGCCATTGAAAGGGTAAAACCCACCAGAGAGGGAACTGTGAGAAGACGGGCAGGGTACAGATGGGTAACCTATAGATTTTGCTCCTCCATGCTGGTATCTGGAAATATACATGTCCTCTCTCCATATCTGCTGCGGACTTTATCATGATATCAGAGCCGTGTTGTGTTCTCTAAGCCAATCTGAGGTCAGGTCTCCCTCCCCTCTCACAGCATGAACTCACAGCAACAGATTGAGAAACTGCAGCTTCGTTTCCTTCCTCTCCCTTCTTCTATCTTCCTCTTCCATATTACAGGGATATGTTGGAGAGACTGTGAGGTTTTAGGGCATTTATGGTTAAAAAACAGAAAATGTTCAGCCGCTCACCTGTCTTTGTGGCTTATGGGGTAACTGTGAGGGTGCACAGAGAATCCAGCGGGCCGCTGGTGAAACAACAAGATCCAATGTAGAGCGAAATCCATCCCAAAATAAAATTCAAGGCTTTATTCTAGATCCATTAAAACCTACAGTGGAGCAGGCGGTGCTGGAATAAAGCCTTGGATTTTATTTTGGGGTTGGATTTCAATCTACATCGCATTCATGGATAGCGAGAGGAGGACTGAGAGTGCTGGTACTGTAGACGACAGCCGCACATCACAGGGGTTACAGTCCCTTCTGAGGCCGGTGTGGAGATCGCCATGAGCTGACCTCACAGATCAGGGAGATGGCTATGCTTACGGAGCTCTCCTCCATTGATGTATTTGGAAGTTCTCGGTACATCCGAGCACACTCGCTCATCTAGTGAGCTACGTACATAGTAAGCTGCACAAACTACAGAAGCGCTTGCTGGGGAGCGCATGCGTCCACACTGTAGTTGTCCACAGCCCTCCCCTGAAAGCAGCATCAAACTATACAGAGTAGTGTGACAACGCATTTGGAGAAAGCAGCGGGCGGCTACACTATAACAACGACCTCCTCCTGACTAGCACGCATGCGCCAGGACAACAGGCCGCCTGGGACTTTTACACTGTGGCCCCCTGCAGCCCTCCACAAAAGCAGCGTCCTACTATATAGAATAGTGTGACAATGCATTTGGGAAGGACTGTGGATTGCTAAACTATAGTAGCGACAGCTTCTTGACTAGTGTGCATGCGCGCTAGTCAGAAGGCACCGACAAAGCTTCTACACTGTAGCAGCCCACAGCCCTCTCTGAACACTGTGGCATATTACTCTGTATAGTGTGACGTTTCATTCAGGAGGGATGCGGGTGGCTGCACTATAGCAGCGACAAGCTCCTGACTATTGCGCATACGTGCTACTCAGCAGCTTCCAACAAAGCTTCTACACTGGAGCAGCCCACAGCCCTCTCTGAACAATGTGACATACTACTCAGTATAGTCTGATAGGGCTGTGGACAGCTGCACCATAGCAGCGACAGGCTCCTGACTAGTGCGCATGCGCAATATTTATCGGCCCCGGATGGCGTATCAACATCGTAACTGTCTGTAGTTCTCCCAAACTGCAGCATCACACAAAACAGAGTGGTATGACAGTGCGTTTAGGGTTGGTGGTGGTTGGCTACACCATAGCAGTGACAGCCTCCTGAATAGCGCGCATGCGCAAAGTCATCAAGCTCCTCTGTGCTTCTTTAGTTTATAAAGTAATAATAAGGGATGACATTTTGGGCGGCCATACACACAATAATAATAGAAATAAATGTATAGAATACACAGAAACAGAACATGACACCAATAGTCTGTATACACTGTAGCCAACAGAACGCATGACACCAATAGTCTGTATACATTGTAGCCAACAGAACGCATGACACCAATAGTCTGTATACACTGTAGCCAACAGAACGCATGACACCAATAGTCTGTATACATTGTAGCCAACAGAACGCATGACACCAATAGTCTGTATACACTGTAGCCAACAGAACAAGACACCAATAGTCTGTATACATTGTAGCCAACAGAACAAGACAAAAATGTTGATACACTGTACCCAAACGAACGAGACACCAATAGTCGATCACGTAGCCAACAAACAAGACACCAATATCTGTATACAGTATCAACAGAACGAAATCCCCCCAAAGTCTTATACATTGTAGCCAAAAACAAACCCAATAGTCCATAAAAATTTGTAGCCAACAAAGACGACCCCAAATAGTCTGCATACATTGTCCCAAACAACACATTCTAAATAGCTTTAACCTACCCAAACAGAACGCAGCACCAAATCGTATACATTTTAGCCAACGAACAAGACCCCCAATGTCGTATACACTGTACCCCAACAGAACAAGACACCAAATCTGTATACACTGTACCCAAACGAAGACGAAAACCAATAGTCTTTTAAACATTGTACCACGAAAAGAACCAATAGTCTGTAAACACTGTACCCAACAAAAAAAGACACCAATAGTCGTAAAACACGACCCAACAAACAAGACACCAATAGTTGTATACACTGTACCAAAAGAAGACACCCCAAAACTGTATACATTGTAGCCAACGAAGCATGACATCAATAGTCGTATACTTGTAGCCAAAAAAAACGCATGACACCAATATCTGTATCTTGACCAACAAACGCAACACAATGTCTGTATACATTTTTCCAACAAACAAGACACCAATATTTTTTTATACATTGAGAAACCCCAAAACGCATGACCCCAATGTCTTTTAACACTGTACCCAAACAAAACCGCATAAAACCCAATTTGTAAAATTGTAGCCAACAGAACGCATGACCCCAAAGTCTGTAACATTGACCAAACAAAAAGACACCAAAGCGTAAACTTGTAGCCAAAAGAAGACACACCAATAGTCGAACATTGTAGCCAACAGAACGCATGACCAATTTTCTGTATCACTGTAGCCCGAACCATCAGAAATAGTGGATAAAAACTGTACCAAACGGGCCGACCCCAAAAAGTTTTTTAAACACGGTAGCCAACAAAACGCGCCCCAGCCCTGTAACATTTAAGCCAACAGAACCCATACCCCAAATAGTCTGTAACAATTTTGAAGCCAACGAACGCTGACACAAATAGTCTGTAAAACACTGACCAACAGAAGCAAGACTCAAAGTCTGTATACATTGTACCAAAAAACGCATGACCCAAAGTCTTAACACTTACCCAACAGAACGCATGACACCAAAGTCTGTTACCCTTTCCCAACAAACGCATGACATCATAGCTTATACACTGAAGCCAACAGAACGCGACAAAAAAGTCTGTATACATTGTACCCAAACAGAACGCATGCCCCCAAAAGTCTGTTACTTGTACCAACAAAACCTGACATAAATATCTGTAACTCGTCCCAACAAACGCATGACATCAAAGCTGTAACATTTAGCCAACAGAAGCAACCCCAATACTGTATAAAAGTAGCCAACAGAACGCTTTGACTCAATATCGATACTTTGTACCCAACCCGCATGCACCAAAAAGTCTTATACATTGACCCAACACGACCCGACCCAAATAGCGTATCATTTAAAAACCCCGACCCTGACCCCAAAATTTCTGTATACTTTGTAGCCAACAACACCCTGAAACCAAAGTCTGTAAATTTTGGTAGCCAACACGACGCCGACACCAATTTTTCGTTACATTTAGCCACACGACGCCTGCACCAAAAGTCTGTATACATTGAGCCAACAGAACGCATGACTAATAGTCTTTTAACATTTAGCCAAAAACGCAGACCCCAAAGCTTAAACATGTCCCAAAGAACCAGACATCAAAGTTTTTAAAAATTTTGCCAAAAAACCCCTTGAAACCAAAAACTTTACATTGTAGAAACACGACGCATGAACCAATAGTCTGTATCTTGAAGCCAACACGACGCCCACCAATATCGATACATTGAGCCAACACACGCCAACCAATAGTCCGTAAAACTTGTAGCCAAACGACGCTGACCCCCAAATAGTCGATCTTGTAGCCAACCGACCCTGACACCAATAGTCTGATCATTGTAGCCAAACCGGCCGACCCAATAGTTTTTTACATTAACCCAACCCGACGCCGCACCAATAGTTCGTAACACTGTACCCAACAGAACCTGACCCAATAGTCTGAAAACATTGTAGCCCCCCGAAAAAGGCTGATCGCTTGATGCGCCGTTTCTCTATATCAAAAGATGCTTTTAAATTTTTGGGCCTCTCTTCACCAACACTAAAAATGAAATGGGTTAAAATACAACTTTAAATGTGACATCTGAGGTCAAACGAATTAATTCCCCTGGAACCCCCCGCTTTTATGCCCCCCTTTTTGACCCCACATTAACATAACCATAAACTGCGTTACTTAGTCGAAAAAAAATGTTTAATTTTATTAATAATTCAAAAGACTAAATTTATTACCCGGGCTCAAGATGTCAAAATCTCCGCAGCGACCGGGGGAGCGTTTCAGATCGGCGCGCGGTGTTACACCAGTCTGATAATTAAAGTGACAGTCCATGTCCAAAGGCCGTAAATCACTCTCGCTAATCCATTGACTTACAGCATTCAGGTCATGATTTAAGGGGAGAAAGATGACAATGACGGGGGGACTGTTCCGTATAAAAAAGGGGTTTTTCCGGGACAAAAAGAACTGACCCCTCCATTAGCGGGGAAAAGGGAACCATAACCGGCCCGGCTAATGGTCTGGTAAAACCGGGGCCCCCCCCAATTTGAATACATGGAAAGTATATTGCTTGGTTTGGGCAAAATCGTTTTTGACCCAACCCTTAACTTAAGTTACCCAAATTTTTAAAAATTTGCAGAAAAACGGAAGAATGCCAGGGGCCTCCAAAAATTTTCTTTATCCATTTTAGAATTGCCAAGGGGGCTAATGCTTACGTGTTTCAGGCCCGGGTAGCATGCTATGATGAAGGGCCCATGCGCCCTAAAAGGGAAGACCAACGGGTTAATCTTATGCTTTCGGGGCTGCAGGGGCCAAAATTTTTATAGCTGTTGATAAAATGGCCAAGGCGGCCTAAAAACGCGCATAGACCAACAGGCTAAGGCTTACACGTTTCAGGCCATTAATCAACAGCTATGATGAGGGCCCCAAAAGGGGCCTGAAACGCATTAGACCAAGGGGGCTAACTTGTTTAAGCCCGCATGGGCCAATCAGCACGCTATGATGAAGGGCCCATGCGCACGCATGGGCATGTGTGGCCAAAAACGCGAAGCTTAGCCGTTTGGTCTATGTTTTTTTACTTCAAAAGGGGAATAAAAAAAAAATTTTTTGGGGACCTGACATTCTCCTGTTTTCCTCCCCCAAATTTTTTTTGTCTCACAATCGTGCGCCCTGGTCCGGTGAGCTCTATTTTTTTTATTTTGAAATTTGTTTTTATATCGTAAAAAATTTAACCATAACCCAACTTTAATTTTTTGTTGAAATTTGTTTTTTTTTTTTTAAACCAATTTCAAATTTTTAACTTTTCTGATCCCTTTAAGCGCAATTCCAATCTAGTTCCCCTGGGAGGGACTTGTTTATTTCAGTCCAGACAATTTTAAAACCCTTAGAGCTCTATACTTTTTTCACACAACTTTTAACCTTTTTTTGCCATGCATTTAAAAAATCAGCTAGGGGGCTGACTTTCTTTCACTGCTTTAAAAACTCCCTACTGCCTGACCGGAAGTTGACCCGAACTGATGTTTCCTAGTGAGACAACCTCTTCAACTTATCCGTTCCCAGGAGCTGTAGCTCCAATGTTAATTCCTTTGGAACAGAAGCTTGTTTATTTAGGTTAATGACAAGTTTCAACCCTTAGAGCTCTGAAGTTTTTTGCACTACAGATTATAAACCTCTTTAACTCATGTCACTGTATCAGGATCAGCTAGGAGAGCGGATATGCCATAGAACCACCCACAATGTGACCAAAAAAAGGTGAGTCTGAAGCTGGTTGTGGCTTTTTGAAACTTCATGGTGAGACAACCCTTTAACTTATCTGTTACCTGGTGCCTCTGGTTCCACAGTGCTGTCGTAAATTCCACTTAATGTCATTTTTGGTCCAACCACATCAAGGCTACCTTAGTGCCTGAGCTGTAATCCAAATTAGGGTTCTGGTCAAATTAAGAGAACCATTCTGATTGTCCCTATGCCCCTTTTATTACACCTGGCCACCATAGAAGGAGGATCACCTCTATTGGCCAGAGCAGATAGCCTCTTGCCAGGAACAGCTATCGGCCTGGTACACTGGGCTCATCTGTATTAAGTTCGTATGGGCAGCAGTCCATTAGTGGGGCGCTTCAGATTTGGGTCTAGGACTGATCTGAATCCTTGCGCTTCAATATGGGTTTGCCCATATTCATTTTTGACGATAGTTGCCAAAAACGTCAGTCGTAACCCCGGCCCTATATTGTTTTTTTTATTTTTACTGAGTTTGAGTGCGTTTACTTATCCAATCCCCAGAGCTTTTGGTCCCACAGCGCTGCCACTCTAATGTAAGTTCTACCAGACACCACCTCCACATTAAGGTTACCTAGGTGCTTTTGGACTGGAATATATGTTTTGGGACTGGAAGCACTGGGAAAGGGGCAAGGTAACCTACTTAACCTTAGTAAAAAAAAAAAAAAAATCTAACCCTAATCCCAATGTATATGATATGACCTTAGGTGTGTCCTAATGGGAATTCACACAGGACAAGTCTTAGGCCCTAAACTGTAATTCGGTTTAGAGTTATGGTTAATATTAGGGATAGATTTAGATTGAAAACTTCAGGTTTGGGATATCCTGAACTTAAATTAGAACACTTTAGGGCTATGGTCAAGATTAGGGCCAGATTAAGGGCTAGGGTCAGAGTGAAAACTTTGAGGTTGGGACATCTTGAACTTAAATTACAACACGTTAGGGTCGTGGTCAAGATTAGGGCTATATTAAGGGCTAGGGTAAGACTGAAAACATCAGGTTTGGGACATCCTGAACCTAAATTAGAACACTTTAGGTTTAGGGTAATGGTAAAGTTTAACGCTAGATTTAGGGCTAGGGTCAGACTGAAAACTTCAAGTTTGGTGCATCCTGAACCTGAATTACAAAACTTGAGGGTTATGGTCAAGGTTAGGGCTAGATTTAGGGCTATGGTCAGACTGAAAACTTCAGGTTTGGGATATATTGAACTTAAATTAGAACACTTTAGGGCTATGGTCAAGACTAGGGCTAGACTAAGGGCTAGGGTCAGACTGAAAAGTTCAGGTTTGGGATATATTGAACTTAAATTAGAAACACTTAGGAGCTAGGTTTTTGGTCAAGGTTAGGGAAACCTACTTATAGACTAGGGATAGACTGAAAAAATTCAGGTTGGATATAAAATTTAAAATTAGAAAATTTAGAGTTTTGGTCAAAATTGGGGTTTAGTTAAAGGGGCTAAGGTCAGACTGAAAACTTCAGGTTGGGACATCCTGAACCTAAATTAGAAAAATGAAGCAACACCACTGTCCATTTTTAATATTGGCCATGTAATTTCCCTACATTTTCTTAGAAGCGGCCAGTATGGAAGATATGTATTGTCTAAGGAAACATCTCACCTTGGACTAGATCAAGCTTTCCCAATATAAGCATTTACGAATTTTATTATTTTCTTGTTTTTTTTGTGTAAAAGGGGTTCTCAGAGCCTATAAAACTGATAATCTATTCTTACTGTAGGACAGGTTATTAATTACACATCGGGGGAAAACTTTACTCTATTGATCAGCTCCTTGAAGAAGCCGTGGAGCAGTGTCCCCTTCGTTGCTTACAAGACATGGCTCCTCGTTTTTGGCAATTGTCCCATGCCCCTTTTGTAAAACATGGTCGCCATAAAAGGAGGACCACCTCCATTAGCCGAGAGAGCCTTCAATATTGATTGGCTATTGGTCTGGGAGACATAATGATTCAGGTGTCCGGATACTGCATTTTGCACATTCCCCAAAGTCGAATTCCAGCACCGAACCAATTGGAATCAGAAACTGATAACCTCCATTGCTGCTGAATGCTTTTAGACCTGGAAGACCTGGCTGTCCATGTATGATACAACATGGTCAGCTGTTCAGTTTTAATGGTGGCTTTGTAATACTAGATTGTCTTAGAGATGGCTAATGTGGAAGAAAGGCGTTGTCGAAAGCGGCATCTCATGGTGGCCTGAACCAGTCATACAATTGTTCACGAAAATGTATATTCATGAATTGTATAGTTTTCTGGGTGTTTTTTTTTTTTGCACTGTGTATCTCAGAGGGGTTCTCAGAGACTACATAACTGATCACCTATACTTTCTGTAGGACAGGTTCTCTATAGCAGATTGGCAGAGAACCCCCTGCCAATCACCTGATTGAAAAAAGCCATGAAGTAGAGAAACCACGGCACTCCAAGAGTATACCAAGATCTTTGTTTGCATCAAATATATTTTTATAAAGTGCCATTCTCCAAAAATAATAAACATCATAGAGAACTAAAGAGTTCTGGACTAGAAGATATTTCAGTTAAAAGGGTTATCTCATCATGCTCTTTCACAGAGTCACAGTCAACTTCAGGCTCCTACTTTCTGGTAAGGCTGTGGGTGGTTTTTTTAGCTTCAGGCTCCTACTTCCTATGCAGGCTGTGGGTGGTTTTGTAGCTTCAGGCTCCTACTTCCTGTTCAGGCAGTGGGTGGCTATGTAGCTTAACACTCCCACTTCCTGTTCAGGCTGTGGGTGATTCTATAGCTTCAGGCTTCCACTTCCTGTTCAGGCTGTAGGTAGTTCTACAGCATCAGACTGACACTTCTGACACTTCTTTTTCAGGCTGCTGTACAGTTCGAAAGCTTCAGGCTTCCACCTCCTGTTCAGGATGTGGGCGGTTCTACAACTTCAGGCTAACAATTCCTTTTTAAGGCTGTGGGTGACTCTACAGCTTCAGGCTCCCATCTCTTTCTTAGGCTATGGGTGCTCTAAGCTCAGGCTCCCACTTCCTGTTCAGGCTGTGGGCGGTTCTACAGCTTCAGGCTCACACTTCCTTTTTAAGGATGTGGGTGGCTCTACAGCTTCAGACTCTCACTTCCTGTTCAGGTTGTGAGTGGTTCTAAAGCTTCAAGCCCCTATTTCCTATTCAGGCTGTGGATGGTTCTACAGATTTAGAGCATGTCCCCACAGCATGGGTTTGCAGCCGGTTTTTCAGACTGTTTGCGGTTTTGCAGATCGCCTGAAAAACCAGCCGAGAATTAGCACAACGGGCTTCTACGGAAAACCTGTGTAGCAGTACCCACTGCACCGGTTTTCCACAAGGCTGTTTCTTCTGCCCGCGGGCCACCCGAAAAACATACTAGATGCACATTCTTCCGTCCGGTTTTCGGACGGAATATGTGCAAGTGAATGTGAACGGGGAGGGCTCATCGCGGAGAAAAGCCACCCCCCGCGTCCGTGTGCACGGCACACTAACCGGACAAATACCGGTCGGGTAAACCGACCTGTATTTGTCCATTGCCGTGTGAACTCACCCTTAGTCTCCCACTTCCTTTTAAGGCTGTGATTCATTGATTCTACATCTTCATGGACCGACTTCTTGTACTAGCTGTGGGAGGTTCTACAACTTCAGGCAACCACTTGCTGTTGAGGCTGTATGTGGTTCTACAGCTTCAAGCTCCTATTTCCTGTTCAGGCTGTGGGCCTCTTAGGGGTTAAAAAGCCAGGGTCGCAGTCGTCTCCAATCTTGGTTGATACATGGCCGGGATGACGAGCAGGCGACGGTAGGCGCCACTTCATCTCAGACTGAAATGGGGATGCAAGGAGTTATGGATTGGGTTATATTTCGCACTTGGGAGCACTATGTGGCATACTTGCCTAGGGCCCCAGAATACCTTGTCCCAGCTATAATGATCAGCTGTTACCTGCCGCGTATGAAGCGGATGTAGCGAGTGAGTCCGCTACATACTCCCCTACCTTATGATGTACCAGCCGGTAAGGGGTTGCATGGCATTGTGGATGTATTTTTATCTTTGTCCATCTTTTAGAGCTCCATGATGGAGCAGTAGGTGGAGGCCCATTGTCTCAGGTCATCATATTGTTATGGTTATTTATCCCTTTTACTCTTCAGATACATTTTTTACACAATTCTTTAGTTATGAGAACAGCTCTGACCCCTTTCCCGGACGTTCTCTTCTCTGTATCTCCCGGAGCCAGCCACATTTTTTAATGACAGTCATTGTCTATGAGTTGCTGATTTCTGTGCAGGAGAGGTTATGACTCTGCCGTGTCTATTGTGGTGTAAATGAGCAGACATTAGTGGCGTCCCCAGGGGCCCCGGCTGATGGCGGACTGCTGGGTCAATCTGCTGATTGTGTTAGATAACAGATATCTCAGCTATACAGTTCATTCCTATCTTGTAGATTATATATTTTCAAGTGTGAAATAAAATATGACACTTGCCAGAGACATTTACTGCACAGAATCAGTCTTACTCATTTTAAAATGAAATTCCAAAGTTCTGTGCCAATTACGTTTTCTTTTATAAGTTTTTCAGATTTTCTCAAAAATTAACCCCACTAAATCTGCTAAATAGACAGAAAGTTACATGATAGAATTCTTGCTTATCCAATTAATAGGGTTTTCTCACCACAGTGATTTGCTTTTAAAATGTAGGGGGAAAGGTAAATGAAGACGATTACCCAATACATTGCTCTTTTGGTTTTGCTTTGGTCAGGAGATAGTTTCTGGTTACGACCAACTCTCCCTGCTCTATCTCTTAATCTGATTGATCCAAGCTGCCAGAGGTTAATCAATTGAAGCAGAGTTCATTGATCAGTAAAAACCACATGACACCTGCGTTTTTGCCAGTCGGCACAATTCCAACAATGCCATTTTTTTTGTAGTTTTATCCATGTTTTACAAATTTTAATAAAATTTTTTGCACTGCCATTTTTTGAGACCATCAACTTTTTTTTATTTTTCATTCAGTAGAGCAGGGTTTTTTTTTTTTTTTTTTTTTAACATTTTTTGCAAAGTGATGTCTCATTTCTGTTGGTACCAATCTGCAGTGCATGGAACGTTTTTTATTTTTCATTCAGTAGAGCAGGGTTTTTGTTTTTTTTAACATTTTTTGCAGAGTGAGGTCTCGTTTCTGTTGGTACCATTCTGCAGTGCATGCATCTTGCAGTTTTTGATCTATTTTGATTCCATTTTTTATGGATAACCCAGAAGAAAAAAAAAAAATGCGATTCTTGCATTTATTTTATTTTTATTTTTTTACATTGTTTTCTGTGTCAGATAAGGAATGTTATATTTACATAGATCGGACCTTTGCATGGGTACAAATTATGCGTGACTTTATAGTTTTTTTTTTTTTTTTTTTTGTGAAATGGAAGAAGGGAGGTAGGGTATTGAATTTCTAATATTTTAATTTTATTTTTTTAAACTTTTTTTTTTTTAAACTTTTTTTTTTTTTATTTTTTTTTTTTACTTTAACAATTTGGGGACCTGAACAGTTGGTCACTTGATTGCTTGTACTATATACTGCAGTATATAGGCTTTCCATTCATATTGTCATGATTATGCCCGACAGACCTCCGGCTTTTGGCTCTGGTCGCCGCCCCTGGCCAGTACGACGTAAACCCTGGTTTACGACTTAACACTGTGTATTTCTACTACTAATGTGAACTCTGTCCTGTAGCCCTGTATGCTTAATTGATTCCTGGCCAACGCCCGTGGCCAGGAACCTTCCAGCACTTGATTGGGTAACCTGTTCCTGCTTGATTGACATTCCTGGTTACCTATCACTTCTGTTCTACCTTCTCCAGTTCCCTATAAAAGGATTTCTTTCTTCTTTGCCTGCTATATGGTTTGCTCTCTACCTATAGTTCGCCGGTTTTCTGCTTGGATTCTGCTGTACCTTGACCTTGGCTTGGACTCTCGTTACTCTTCTGTCACCTGTTTCTGTACTGCGCTGCTCCTTTGTTGCTGACCTGGCCTGTCTGACTCTCCCTGATTGTTCTGTGTTTGTTTGTCTGCATCTTTTGTCTCACTTGGCTCAGAGTAGCTCTCAGTCTTCTGGTTGGGGCCGCCCTAGTAAAGAGTCGGGTACCCCCAAGAGGCAGGGACAGTGGTTGGGACTAGCATCAGGGCCTCCCTCTGTCTGTGTCTTCTCGTGCACCCCTGACTGTTCCTTACACATATCCTGTTATACCCTACCATAGACGTATATGGCAGGCACGTAGGCCATTATTAGGCCTCTGGCTGCCATGGAATTGAAATTTTGGAAAATGTTGTGGAACATTTACAAAATCTGTTTTTATCTGAATTACAAAAATGTACCAATGCATAGAAATACACAACATAGAACTACAACCTCGATGTGGAGCAAGATGTTTTTGCATTGCGCCACGCTTCAAATTCGATTCAATGCCAAATTCGACCCAAATCTAAGTGATCCATAGACCCTAATCTAATTTTGGCAAAAATCACCAAAAACACAATCCTGTGTTAACTGTAAGTGGTGCATAGGATTAGGCCTGGTTCATATATGCTTTGATAGTTCTTGGGACCCTGACCTGTTGGGTTTCCGCAGTAATATTTGCAATTTAAATTGAATAAAGATAACCTATTTTTCCAAAAATAAGCCCTAGCTTGATTTTCAGGGATTTTTGGAGTAGACTTTCAACATAAGCCATACTCCAAAAATAAGCCCCAGTTAGTCAGCGCCTCCAGCGCTAGGTTATGTGACGTGACGCTTGGTTATGTCACTAATATCACGGAGGCATAACCTAATGCTGAAGGCACTGGAATAGGCATAATGTAGCTCTATGGAACCGGCAATATATGGTGAAGGCAAATCATAGATGTCGCCCATAATGTCCAACATCACTTCTGTGTTCCACGATATAGAGTAGACCTAAAGAAACTAAAAATTGATGTGGGACAGTCGCACCAGTAGTGATGCCATAGCAGTACTGATAAAAGGTTACACTGATAGGGAAGGTAACCCCTAAAAAAGATAACCCTAACTTAGAGTTACGGTTATGCTTATTGTTAGGGATATGGCAGTTGATAAGGACATAGAGCAAAAACTGAGGTTTGGAGCATCCTCAAAACACTGATGAACAGAACATTGTTTATGCATCTGTTGGTGTATAGTATCTGCCATGCCCCCTATTGACAATTCCGGATGGTGCTTCACTGTCTTTCCTCTTGGCTCCACATAAGGTAAGTGTTACAAGATTACCAACTTTAAAAAAATCTGACATGATTTTAGGACCCTCTGTCGGGAGTAGTTTATACTCTATGTAGCCACCCAGTGACTTCAAGTGATGCAAGATACTGGATTTATTAAAATGTTTGTACAAAGTGTCCAATAATTGTTTTCCTTACTTCTTACTTTGTTGTGTGCTTTGCTAATTTATTCCTGAATCTTGAATAATTTTCTAAATTGTTTTGGACATCATTAGTGATCCGTCACAGAGGTCTTCCTAATTGCTTTTAAGCATTGCTTCTGCTACACTTCCACAAATTGAGTTAAAGGGGTTGTCTCACCACGCTGATTCACAGAGCCAAAAGAAGCTTTCATTCATGCATCTTGTGCTTTCCTGGGCCGGCTGTGGTTGGTTCTATAGCAGTGATTAGCATATCAACTCCATATTCAAAAGTCTGCTAACTACTCTGACATGGGAGCAGGAGGTGTTTATCTAGAGCGCAGAAAAGTTTCAGTGCTAAAGTTAACAAAAGTAATTAGTCTCCTTTTTTGTTATATCAGATAAGACTCAAGCTCTCAATCTGCAATCAGACCTGTGTGATGACGTCATCGCTGCTATCAGATCAGACAAACAGCAGAGAATGCAGGGCAGAGGAGCTTGGTGCTTGACAAAGAGGCCACGTCTTTGAAACATAGCATACAGACAGCCACAGCAAGATGATCTTCATACCCTGGGTTAAATGGATTGCCTAAAGCAAGATTGTACTGATTTGTATTAGAAATGTGCTGACATTTGGATGGATCACAGTATTTACAATCCTATATAAATTAAATCCTATGTGATGATGATTTGAAAATGAAACGTTATTAGAAGTTTATTCTAAAAAAACCAGATGAAAATACTAAGGATCTATACAGCGGCCTCATCGACATACACTTTGCTTCACGGAGAGGGACTTCCTTATACCACTGCCAATGAACTGTGGTTCTGATGTAAGTGTGCAGCTTAGTGAAGTACAGAGCAGGTCTGTAACTTGTGTGCACTCAGAGCTGATAAAATCACTCTTATCTCCTCAACATGGAGAAATAAACAAAGCAATGTATTTGGAAAATGTCTTCATTTACTGTTCCCTACATGTTGAAAACTGAGCTCTGTAGTGAGACAACCCCTTTAAATACTCCCATTAACCAATTGGTAGCAGCAAGCCTAATAAATGTCTCCATTGCTTCCATGCAAGCATTTCTGTTACTTCCTGCCTGAGACAGGAAGTAATTTACCCACCATCTTGGTCCACCCATTATCTATATAATGCAGGATGCTGTATAAGTGATCACTGGTGGTTAAAGGGGTTGTCTCACTACATTGATTCCTCTTGCCTCAGTCCTGTTTTCTTGGTTTCACTTTGAATTCAGGGGCGTTTACTGGCTTCCACTAGGCTGCAGTAGAAATCAGGTCTGTAGCTATAGTAACCAGTGTTGGCAGCCTATCAGGAGAGATCGAACAGGTCTGTAGCTATAGCGACCAGTGCTGGCAGCCTATCAGGAGAGATCGAACAGGTCTGTAGCTATAGTGACCTGAGGAGCTGCTCCAGCCCATACAAGAGGGGATATCTAGTAATAGGTAGGACACGGTCAATGGACATATATTGCAAAGTGACTTGTTTTTGCAAGATCTTTAACATAAAAAGCAGCAATCCCTGTAGTGAGACGACCCTTTTAAGTGCCCTAGGAGGATGGCAAGTAACAGTAAAAATAAAGAAGGAAAAAAGTTTCATTTACTTGACATCAAATCTGAAAAAATAAATGAAATAGAACATAATTTATCCCATACAGTAAACACCATAGAAGAAAAAAAATTCTGGAAACCAAAATTGGTGGTTTTTTTGGGCCATTTTACGTCCCCAAACCATAAGAACAAAAAGAGATTAAAAAAAGTTGGACGTATCCCAAAATGTACCAATAAAAACTACAGTTCAGCCAAAAAATCCATCATTACTCAGGTCTGTAGTTGGAAGAATATAAAAGTTATTAGCCACAGAGAAAAGTGTTGTGGCGCAAAGTTAGCAGCTAGAAAATGTTTTATTTTATAAATTACTGAGACATAATAAAAACCCTACATATTTGATATCACCCAAATCTTCCCGACCTGCAGAATATAGATCACATGTCCTTCATACAGCGGAGCAAACGCCATAAAAACAAAGCCCTCACAAACATGGAGCAAGTTCGGTTTTTTTTGTTTGTTTTTTTCCCACATTTCACCCCACTTAGAATTACCTTATATACTTGAGTATAAGCCTCGGCTTATGCTTGAGTCACTGTGAGCGCTCGGACGCTGCGATGGCCCGGGCGCCAGTAGGGACACTTCTGCTACATGCAACTCCTCAGGGAGCGCATATAGCTGAATCCCGAGTTAGCCGACAGCGTAGCAAAAAGCGCGTGCTCCCTGCTCCGCAGTGGACCCCGGACGGCCGCAGACTTGCGGCTGACTGGAGTTTCCGGCACAGGCAGCGTGCTATGTCATCACACTGCCTGCACGGCCTGATGACATCACGCCACTTATGCCAGGAAGAAGACAGAGCACCTGGGAGTCAAAGCAGCGAGGTAAGTGCTTGAATTTTTTTTTTTTTTAAACCTTGCTATACCTGTCTGAAACTGTCTATAAGGGATATTTATCTGCCTATAACCCGCCTATGGGGACATATACCCGCCTATAGGGACATATACCTGCCTATTACCTGCCTATAACATGCCTATTACCTGCCTTTGAGGACATATAACTGCCTATGGGGGACATATACCTGCCTATATCCTGTCTATGGAGGACATATACCTGCCTATAACCTTCCTATGGGTGGACATATATCTGCCTATGGGGGACATATGCCTGCCTATAACCTGACTATGGGGGACATATCCCTGCCTATACCTGGCTATGGGGGGACATATACCTGCCTCTAGGGGACATATGCCTGCCTATAACCTGACAATGGGGGACATATACCTGCCTATGGGACATTAAAATGCCTATACCTGCCTATGGGGGACATATACCTGCCTAGGGGGGACATATACCTGCCTATGTAATTTTATTTGTACCCATTTTTATTTCTTAAATTTACCAGTAGCTGCTGCATTTTCCACCCTAGGCTTATACTTGAGTTTTTTTGTGGCAAAAGTAGTTGCCTCTGCTCGGGTCGGCTTATACTCGCGTATATACGGTATTTTTTCCTAGTACATTCTATGGTAAGCTCAAAGGCACCATTAAAAAGTATATCATGCCAGAAAAACAAACCCTTATATGTCTGTGTCGATGGAAACATAAAAAAAGTGATGGCAGGTATAGTTATGGAAGGCAGAGAGCCAAAATATTATGACCACTCAGCGGCAAGGGGCTAAATCTATGTCCTTCACATACACCATGGAAGACATATTTCTTGTAAGGTTTCTGCAGGTGGATGAGGCTACAGTATCTCATGCACCTCTATGGTTCCATTAGTCCCATTGGATTCCCAGTAAATCCCCTGCAAAACTTTTTGTCAAAAATGTTGCTACAAAGTTTATTACATTCCAAAAGGTGGAATGCGCCAATTCCACGACCTGACAGTCCTGGAAATCCGCGGCTCGCCCCGAATTCTACACAAATAGTATACCGCTATATACTGTATGGATGGATAGGACAGTACAGTATAGGAGGGCAGCTGATCCCAAATTGTAACCAAGGAATCGGCACCGAAAATCTGCAACAATAACCTGCAACATTCCGCCACCTGTGAACCCGGCTTCATAACAACTGCCAGAAAATAGTAACATTGTTCCTGTAAGAATCCTGATTGTTTCTGGGGCTTATTTCAAGCCTGTTTGCTTCCTGCGCCTCGTGCGTTACTTTTCCTTATTGAACCGTTTTTTTAGGACAAGCGTCAGATGTAAATCTAATTTGAAGTTAGTGGACTGGAAATGGTTGTTCTCTCGGCAGTAAATGGAACACGCTGTGCCGGGTTTAAGCACTAAAGAGCGGAGTTTGCTTGTAAATACTCAGATTGTGTTTAATATCTGCTGCACCAAGAAAACGTGCGGAGAATTCAAGTGTCCCTTCTTAAAGAAACAGTGAAGCTAGAAATAAATAGTGATGACAAAAAGGAGATAATATCATCCTTAAAGGGGAACTCCAAGAACCCCCCCCCCACCCCTTAGCTCATTAAAAAATGTTTTTAGCCACACTGTAGTGCTAGTAACTTTGTTTACCTAGATGATATCTGAGTGATGCAACAGTCTCTGTTAGGTCACATAATCAACAGCTGAATAAAGGATTTTTGGCTGATGCAACAGTCCCTGTTAGGTTATATGATCTGCAGCTGAATACAGGATAGATGGCTGATGCAACAGTCCCTGTTAGGCCACATGATCTGCAGCTGAATACAGGATAGATGACTGTTGCAACAGTCTCTGTAAGGTCACATAATCTGCGGCTGAATACAGGATTTATGGCTGATGCAACAGTCCCTGTTAGGTCACATGACCTGCAGCTGCATACAGGACTTCTGGGTGATGCAACTGTCTCTGTTAGGCCACATAATCTGCAGCTGAATACAGGATTTCTGGGTGATGCAACAGTCTCTGTTAGGCCACATCATCTGCAGCTGAATACAGGATTTCTGGGTGATGCAACTGTCTCTGTTAGGCCACATCATCTGCAGCTGAATACAGGATTTCTGGGTGATGCAACAGTCTCTGTTAGGTCACATAATCTGCAGCTGCGGCATAACTAGTGCATGGAAGAAGGGCGGGACTTCACTAAGGGGCAGGGCATAACTAGTGCATGGAAGAAGGGCTGAAGGAATGAGTTTCACTAAGGGGCAGGGCTTAGCTAGTAGATGATTATGGGGTGGAGCTTCACTAATGGGTAGGGCGTAGCTAGTAGGTGGCTGAAAGGTGGAGCTGCATTAAGAGGCTGGGCTTAGCTGGTAGATGGCTGAAGGGTGGAGCTTCACTAAGGGGCTGGGCTTAACTAGTAGATGGTTGAAGGGCAGAGCTTAACTAAGGGGCAGAGCTTAGCTAGTAGATGTGTGAAGAGTGGAGCTTCACTAAGGGGTAGGGCTGAGCTACTAAATGGCTGATGGGTCAAGCGGTGGCTGAAAGAATGAACTTCACTAAGGGTCAGGGCTTAGCTAGTAGATGGCTGCACGGTGGTGCTTTCCCTAAGGGGCAGGGCTTAGCCTGTAGATGGCTGAAGGGTGGAGCTTTCCCTAAGGGGCTGGGCTTAGCTAGTAGATGGCTGAAGGGTGGAGCTTTCCCTAAGGGGCAGGGCTTAGCTAGTAGATGGCTGAAGGGTGGAGCTTTCCCTAAGGGGCAGGGCTTAGCTAGTAGATGCTGAAGGGTGGAGCTTTCCCTAAGGGGTAGGGCTTAGCTAGTAGATAGCTGAAGGGTGGAGCTTCTCTCGGGGCTAGGTTTTGGCTGTGGAGGGAGACCATTGCTGCATCCAGCTGCCCATTCCCCATCAATTCAATAGTTAATTATCGCAGTGTCAGATATTGTGCATTAAGAGAATCCCAGAGAGCTGGAAAGGGACAGAAGCGTCTCACCCCGTCCCTCGGCCTGGTTCTCTCCCGCAGTCAGGTCTCAGCTCGTAGATTCCCACAGACGGGATCAATAGTTTTATACATAAAAACTTCATTTCTTTCTGTTATTTTGTTGCTTTTTCTTTCTGATCATTGAAATAAAAATGTGTTTTATTCTGTAGATGTAAAGCAGCTGCAGTGACTCATAGACCTCACAGCTGAACGCTCTCCGGGTTCTGGCAGTCTCACTCCCAATTGGTCCTGACTATTTGGCTCCAATAGGTCCCTCTTAAATTTGACCCCCTTTCGACCTACCTTGTAAAAATTTTGGGGGTTTGGACTTCCAAACGCAATTGTTTCTGTAACAATCTCTACTGCTAACTAGAATCATAACATTGACCTTAAGAGTCTTTAGGACTTAACTTATTCTGGTTTAGGGTTATGGTTGTTTTTTTATTGGTAATTTTTGCCAAAATTCAATGTGAGCCTACTCAAATCACAGAAATGAGCCCCCAGCCTCCCTGTCCTCTCACACACACTTACATTCTGGGAGGAAGCCCCTTCCTTCTTACCTAAAGGGGTATTTCCATCTCATGAAGTCAAAAATGTAAAAACAATCACTGACCCAAATTAATTTTAATCACAATATTGGACCATTTGGCTGTTATTACAATATTTCTTTCTTTATTGTACATTTCTAGTGGATCTGACCAGCGCTGCCTTCTTCCTGGTCGGGTCCTGTTAATAATACAGCAACATTGCTCTCTCTAAAATTCCTATACTCCTGCTCCAGGGCAAGTACAGATGCCCTGGAGCACTCTGGAACTGCACCAATCACCGCCACATAGAGCAGCTGTGCAAGTCAGGTGGCATGATGACATCATTAATTGACTGCAGCGCCAATACCTCGAAATAGTATTGCCCCATTTTACCCTCCCCTGAGCTTTAACGGCTCCAAGAAACGGACAAGATTGACCAAATTGGGAAAACCACCTTAATCATGGGGATGGAGTTTGGCTTATCAAGAGTTAGGCTGTGGTGCCTGGGGCCCACCGATGTTGTTGTTAATTTTTGGGGACCACCAGAAGGCTTGTTTCTTGGGGACCACCAGTGGAGTTGATTCTTGGGGCCCACCAGTGGGGTTGATTGTTGTAGCCCACCAGTGGAGTTGATTCTTAGACCATTAAAGTTGGCTCTTGCTGCCCATCAGTGGAGTTGATTCTTTGGGCCTCACCAGTGGAGTTGATTCTTGAGGCCCGCCAGTAGAGTTAAATCTTAGGGCCCAACAATGTGGTAGATTGTTGGAGCATACCATTTGAGCTGATTCTTTGGGCCCAGCCATGGAGCTGATACTTGGGACCACCAGTGGAGTTGATTCTTGGGGCCACCAGTGGAGCTGATTCTTGGGGTCCACCAGTGGAGCTGATTCTTGGGGTCCACCAGTGGAGCTGATTCTTGGGGTCCACCAGTGAAGTTGATTATTGGGGCCCCACCAGTGGAGCTGATTCTTGGGGCCTGCCCTACAAGTACTGTCCATGACTGCACCTACTGTACATACCTCTGCCTTTCTGACATTCTTTCTATGCCTTTCTCCCTGAAAAGTGGTCTATTTGATCCCAGGGGTTAGGTTTCTGGTCCCCCCCCCCCCCCCCCCCCCCCCCCCCCCCCCCCCCCCCCCCCCCCCCCCCCCCCCCCCCCCCCCCCCCCCCCCCCCCCCCCCCCCTCCCAGGGTCTGTGTAGGTTTTTGCTCTCTGCTCTCCTGTGGACTAGTCCAAGCCTGCCCATCCCCATTTTCCTGCAAAGTCCTGTAGCGATCGTCTACTGGTGAAGAGGAAAGGACAGAGCATTTATTTCATCTGCACCTTACCCAGATCCTTCCATTAACCCTACAACATCCTTGCTCAACCTACAGACTTATTGTCCATGGCTCCATCTTCTGGCTCTGCATTCCCATATGGCTCTAACCAATGTCCTGCTATTGGTCCTGAGACATCCTATGACCTGACCTGCAGCCAGTCTATGACATATCTGGGGACCACAACAGGGTCTAGGCATTGTGTTTTTATACTGAGTTTTCTATTATATTCCGCATCTATACTAGGAAAGCTTCCACTGTGCGCTCCTTAGCTCTCCACTGGGATCTATTAGTGTCCTTTTGGCTTCCATTGAGATGGTTAATTTACTGCAAACAATAGGCCGTGGTGTCGTAGATTCTGTAAAATACATATTCATGAAATAGCTCCCATATTAGCCTACAGGTGACTATGTCGCCTTACGGCATCTGTCACAGTCGTCTGTTTAAAGTATACATCAACTTTTCAATTTCATGACGTATCCATTAAACAGAGGCCAGTATAAGTGATGGATACATGGAGTGTGTAACTGGCAGTGGCAGCCATCACCCCGTGGGCTCTAATGGCGTCTGTTTGACGGATCTGTCTGGAAAAAGCTCACAATGTGTCCATTAAACAGTTCCCATATGAGTCTGAGTGACACGCAGCACTGCTAGGCATTCATCACAGCCTGCTTGTAATATGTATATCAGGAGCTTTTTCCAACCTGTAAGGAAGCCGAAAACACAATGTAGAGCCCCGGATCCCCTGCCCCCTTCACACAGCCATAGAGATGCTTGACTAGATTCTGGCTTCTTGCAGAAACCACTAGGGGGAGCTAAACAGGTCACAGCTTGTACATTATACTGGATTACTGATAGTAACTGTCCTTATGTGGCTGACAAAACACACATCACTCTTGAGGGACATAATTGGAAGGTAACAAATAGTGCTGCCTCGGCCACCAATGGGAAACTGGTTTGGGGAGAGGCTCCAGACTAATATCCATCCAAAACCTCAATGCTCTCAATGGCAAGAGAGGCTGAAGAAGACACGTGCTGTAAAAATGGCCATTGTAGCGGAAGAAGGCTGCAGTAGGGCAGAGTTGTTTGGTTGTAATGTCCCCCCCCCAAAAAAAAAAAAAAAAAACAAGAGGATCGAGTTCAAACACTGGCAGATGTCAAATTTGACCTGAACATAAGTAATACAATTTGGGTCTGGCCAATGAAATTTGGTGAAAATTGTCAAAATCAAACCTAACCACTGCACTACAGAGGTTTTCCTACCAGGTATGATTGATGTGTGAGGCTTGCAAATTAAATAAGAATTATTATTATTATTTTGCACCATTTTTGTTTTAGCTGCTCCCTTAGTGACCCAGAGTGAACAGCTCGTCGGCAGGGGATATGACCAGTGATGAGAGCTCCTCAGTCTTGGCCGCACATGCTCAGACATCACCTCGCCTCTCGAGCAGCTACTGTAAGTCTCTTCCCTGCTTAGTAATCACACATACTCACTGCTGAGCAAGTGTTCAACCCTAGGTGTTGTCATTCTATTCCTGTCCTCTGTACTCCTTAGTTATCACACACACTCACTGCTGAGCGAGTGTTCAACCCCAGGTGCTGTCATTCTACTCCCCTCCTCTGTACTCCTTAGTAATCACACCCACTCACTGCTGAGCAAGTGTTCAACCCCAGGTGCTGTCATTCTACTTCCGTCCTCTATACTCCTTAGTAATCACACACACTCACTGCTGAGTGAGCACACCAGGTGCTGTCATTCTACTCCCCTCCTCTGTACTCCTTAGTAATCACACACACTAACTGCTGAGCGAGTGTTCAACCCCAGGTGCTTTCATTCAACTCCTGTCCTCTGTACTCCTTAGTAATTACACACACTCACTGCCGAGCGAGTGTTCAACCCCATGCGCTTTCATTCTACTCTCGTCCTCTGTACTCCTTAGTAATCACACACACTCACTGCTGAGTGAGTGTTCAGCCCGAGGTGCGGTCATTCTACTCCCGTCCTCTATACTCCTTAGTAATTAGTTAAACAGTGCGAATAAATAAAAGGATAAAGAAATCTCAATCAGGTCTGTGCATTGAGAAAAAAAAAAAATCATGTTTGGTTTCTACAGGTATTTGAACCTAGGACTCCTATGATGTAAAGCAGAAGTGCTAACCATTCAGCTGCTTTGTAAATACGCATCATTCTTATAATTTAGGTTACTTGACATTACATGAACAGACTTTTATGTGATTCAGAACTGCGCACACTGTGGGAAAAGGGATGGTGATGTCATCCTGCTGGGTCACATGATATGCAGTTCAAACAAATCACACACGTCACCTTTGAACATGCTGAAGAGAGGACATAGGACATGAAATGTCTTCATGGAAAAAAAACCTTTTTATAGAGTTTTATAGGTTAAATTAACACTCCCCAGTGCTCTCAGCCCGGCCACATTCGGCATCACTTCCACTTCCACATCCTGTCTGGTACCACCTCCAGTTACTATAACATAAAGGTTATGGTTACCCCTATGTTATGATGACCAAAAGTGATGTCAGCTAAGGCGTTGGACATTGCACCAGAAGGGATGCTCCACCATGAACACTGCAGAATGGTAAATTAATCCCCAAAACCCCATAAAACCACAATCCCAATTAAGGGTTAGTGTTACTATTGGGATAAGAATAGGTCAGAGGAAAAACTCGGGTTCCAGACATCCTAAACCCTAAAAATTAATCTAACTAGTGTCGAAACAAACAGGGACCTATTCACACAACACTAGGGGCCGCCAAAACCACTCCCTGTTGTCACATTTATTAAAGAACATTCAATAGTATACAGGTCACAGGAAGAAGGTCAGGGCAGGCGGCATCTAATCCTAAATGGGTCAAAGGCAGAAGGTCAGGGCAGGCGGCATCTAATCCTAAATGGGTCATAGAAAGAAGGTTAGGGCAGGCGGCATCTAATCCTAAATGGGTCAAAGGCAGAAGGTCAGGGCAGGTGGCATCCAATCCTAAGCGGGTCACAAGCAGAAGGTCAGAGCAGGCAGCATCTAATCCTAAACGGGTCACAGAAAGAAGGCCAGGGCAGGTGGCATCCAATTCTAAAGGTTCACAGGCAGTAGGTCGGGACAGGTGACATCCAATCCTAAATGGGTCACAGGCAGAAGGTCGGGACAGGTGACATCCAATCCTAAATGGGTCACAGGCAGAAGGTCTTGGCAGTTTGAATCCAGTCCTTAACTGGTCACTGGCAGAAGATTAGGGCAGATGACATCCAATCCTAAACGGTCACAGACAGAAGGTCAGGGCAGGTGGAATCCAGTCCTAAGCGGGTCACATAAGGAAGTACAGGGCAGGTGGAATCAAATCCTAAATGGGTCAAAAGCAAAAGATTAGGGCAGGTGGCATCCAATCCTAAACGGTCACAGACAGAAGGTTAGGGCAGGTGGAGTACTATCCTAATCGAGTCACAGGCAGGAGGTCAGGGCAGGTGGAGTACTATCCTAATCGAGTCACAGGCAGGAGGTCAGGCAGGTGGAGTACTATCCTAATCGAGTCACAGGTAGAAGGTCAGGCAGGTGGAGTACTATCCTAATCGAGTCACAGGCAGGAGGTCAGGGCAGGTGGCATCCAATCCTAAGTGGGTCATAGAAAGAAGGGCAGGGCAGGTGACATCCAATCCTAAATGAGTCACAGGCAGAAGGTCAGGGCAGGCGGCATCCAGTCCTAAACAGGTCAAAGGCAGAAGGTCAGGGCAGGCGGCATCCAATCCTAAACAGGTCACAGGCAGAAGGTTAGGGCAGGTGGCATTCAGTCCTAAACAGGTCACAGGCAGAAGGTTAGGGCAGGTGGCATCCAATCCTAAACAGGTCACAGAAAGAAGGTCAGGGCAGGTGACATCCAATCCTAAATGGGTCTCAGGCAGAAGGTTAGGCTCAAATGTAATAGCTACAGTATGGACACACGACAGTTGTAAAATGCTGGTTGGATTCTGTTTGAGGTATATTATCTTCTTTTGATGGTTTTGGGGATTCTGTTTGCGGTTTCGTCTGTCCTCTTTAACCATTTCATAGCACCGGGGAGAATACTGTGCATGTCCCGAGCTTTTTGGAATGCCGCAGGTGTGAAAATCTGCCCAGTAGAAATACTGTGCGGTGTAGACTACTGGGCGGATTTTCTATTGCCATCTACAGGGATGTTTGACAGTCAATTTTCAGATGGTTTTCAAGTCTGAAAAACAGACTGAAAACCTTTGTCTCGTGGACATAACATTATAGGCCAATAAGGTGAAAACGTGCACTGTAACACTCTCTAACAATACCCGAAAAACACCAAAAAACTGGCAAGGGATACTTGGGGGGTGGGGGGGGGGGGGTCCAAAATAGCAAGGTGGAGATCATTTTCTTTTAATCAGGCAATGGGGGGACCCCAGGAAATCACCAAGCCAGGAAATCACTGGGTGGAATCGACAGGATGCTGAGCAGGTCTGTGGTTGCGGGCACCAGCCTCCCATGGTAGAAAGCTGGTGGCTGAGGAGGAGAGGAAGCCATGGTAAGAGGAAGCCATGGTAAGAGGAAGCCATGGTAAGGAAATAGAAGGTACCTCCCGGGGCAGGGACGGCCGCGACAAACTCTGTTAGTAAATGAAATGTAATGACCGAGCCGCGACTGCTCCTACAAACTTTAATACTGTTTTGGATTTCTTTTTCAACCAGATCCAATAATAAAAATCACAGAAAACAAAATCAATTTTGGGCCCCCCCCTCGCCCTTTAAAACCCCCGCCCCAAACCTCGGGTTAATGTGTTCTATTGGTTCTTCCATTTAGTTTCTCCCTCGGATTGTGATCTTGCAGTGCTGAGCTATGATAAACCCTAAAGCCGGGGGGTGGAGCTTGCACAACAGGCTCGGCCACCAATGGCAAATGTATTTAGGGAGAGGCTCCAGGTTAACAGCCATCCAAAACCTCAATGCCCTCAATGGCAGGACAGGCTGAAGAGGAAACGTGCTGTGAAAGTGGTCATTGTAGCAGAAGAAGGCTGCAGTAGGGCAGTGTTGTTCGGTTGTAATGGCCCTCCCAAAAGTAGTGAATCGAGGTCAATGACTTATCAAGACTGTTGGGAGGCCGTCTACACCCCAATTCCCAACAGTTGAGCCCTGTCAAGGTTCCCTACCCCTCCAATTTTCCTGCAAAGCCCTATGGTGATAGGGTACTGGCCCAAACAAAGGGACAAAGAAAAAATGGGGATCAAAATTACCCAATTAAAAATATAACTACATCATTTTTATGCAGGGATTGTGTCACGGGTACTCCTGTGGCTCTTACACCCGTGTCCCCGCTGAATCAGCGAGTGGCACCACGACCCGCATGTCGGGCCGCGGGCCACCCCAATTTTCCCGTCCTGGGACCTGTCACTTTCCCCCCTACTGCCTCGCTGGCCGCAGGTGCAACCCGGTTTCCTAGGGCGTGCGCCAGCCTTGAGAAATTTAGAGGGCCAGTGCACCAGTAGTTGGATAATTGGTGGGCGCTGGTCCTATCTTACTCAGCCTGCCTCTGACCATAGTGCCCTCGGCAATGCGAGAAAGTGTTCCTAATGTTTTTCCTGTCATTTCCATGTACCGCCCCAAATTTCCTCCGTCCGACCACGAATTTTTTCCGCCTGTCCCCCCTTCCGCCTGACCCTGCGACGAGTTTGCTTCACGAAGTTGTACCACGTTACACCTCGGCAACCACCGCAAGCAAGTCACGTCAGAGTTAGCAACCTGGTAATGTTCCGCCACAGCAAGCCCAACTTGCCTTGCGGTGGGCTCGGGTGAATACAGGACCGACTTAGATTCTGTTCCCTGGTGTGGCTTACACCACCACTTACAGTGGTCCAGTGGATCCACACCTCTGGTGTGCCGTTGCGGTAAGCCAACTATTACAGATTGGTTCCTAGATCCTTGCTCAACCTACAAATACATATCATGGCTCCATCTTCTGGTTCCTCTTTACATATCTGATAACCAATGTCCTGCAACTGACCCTAAGATGTCTTATGACCTGGCGTGGTCTCCATAACCAACCCCCCTGTGGTATCACGAGGGCCACACCCGATGTCGGTGGTCCGCTTTCGGCGACTTGGTTTTGCCCTACTGTTAAGAATGGACTGACCCTGGATTCCGCCTGGTGACCTTTTCCCCTTTTTCTGCGCTGGGCTTGTCACTATGTCGTCCCCCCGGCCACGGTTTGCCCAAGTGCATATCCCCTGTCCGCGGCTCAGGTTCGCCCGAGTGTCAGTTCCCTGTCCGTGGCTCAGGGTTTCGCCCAAAGGCAGTATCCCCGTCCCTGGCTATGGTTTTTGCCCCGATGTCAGTATCCCTGTCCCGGGGTCATGTTCGCCCAGGTGTCATATCCCCTTCCCTGGCTCATGGGTTTGCCCGAGTGTCAGTATCCCTGTCCGCTGGTCATGGTACGCCCCGAGTTTCAGATCCCCCTCCGCTGGCTCATGGTTCGCCCAGAGTGTCAATCCGTCCGGGGCTTGTTCGCCCAGATGTCCCGAACCCCCTTTCCCCTGGCGCAGTTTTCCCCAGAGTGTTGTATCGCTGTCCGGGTCATGGTCGCCCAATACCCTGTCCGCTGGCCATGGTTTTCGCCCAGATTCCCTGTCCCGGGTCTGGTTCCCCCAGAGTGCATTCCCTGCCCGCGGGTCAGGGTCGCCCAGAGGTTTCAGTATCCCTGTCCGCTGGCTCAGGGTTTCCCCCCAATGTCATACCCCGCCCCGGGCCATGTTCGCCCAAGTTCGTTCCCCTGCCCGTGGCCATGGTTCGCCCAATTTGTCTTTCCCCTGCCCGGGCTGGCTATGGTTCCCCAGAGTATCCCTGTCCCGGGGCCAGGTTTTCGCCCAGAGTATCCCTGCCGCGGGGCCATGGTTCGCCCAGAGTTCCCTGCCCTGGCTCATGGTTCCCCCAGAGTGTCAGTACCCCTGTCCGTGGCTCATGGTCCCCCAGGGTCAGACCCTTCCGTGGCTCTGGTTCCCCCCAGATGTCTATCCCTGTCCGGGGCTCCTTTTCGCCCAATACCCCTGTCCGCTGGGCCATGGTCGCCCGAGTGTCTGTACCCCTTTCCCGCTGGCATGTTCGCCCAGAGTGTCGTTCCTGTCCCTGGCCATGGTTCCCCCAAGAACCCCTGTCCGTGGCTCAGGTTCCCCAAGTTCCCTGTCCGCGGCTCAGGGTTTCCCCCAGGTGTCATATCCCTGTCCGCGGGTCATGGTTCGCCGGGTGTCAGTCCCCCTTTCCGGGCTCAGGGTTTCCCCCAAAGGGTTGTTCCTGTCCGCGGGCTCAGGGTTCGCCCAGAGTGTCGATCCTGCCCCCCTGCTCAGGTTCCCAGGTTCGTTCCCTGCCCCGGCGGCTCATGGTTCCCCCAATGAGTTCCCTGTCCGCGGGCCATGGTCGCCCAGATTGTCAATCCCTGTCCGCGGCTCATGGTCGCCCAGAGGTCGTTCCTGTCCGCTGGCTCATGGTTCGCCAAGTGTCGTACCCTTCCGCGGGCTCGGGGTTCGCCAGAATCCTTTCCTAGCTCAGGCCCGCCCGAGCGTTCCTTTTTCCTTAGGGCCCCCCCGAGTCCTTGCCTGCTCATGGCCCCCCCAATGGGTTTCCGTTGGTCATGGCCCCCCCAGAGCCCTTTTCCCTACTCGGCCCAGCCCAGGGGCCCGTTGCCTAGCTCAGGCCCACCCGGGGTCCGGGTAGCTCATCCCCCACCCCGAGCGTCCGTTGCCACTCGGGCCCCCCCCGAGCGTCCGTTGCTATCAGGGCCCAGCCCAAGCTCCTTTGTGCTCATGGCCCACCCAAGCGCCCCTTTCCCTGCCAGGCCCAGCCCAGAGCGCCGTTGTGGTGTTTCCCCCCTGAGTCCCTCCCTTTCTTCCCTGGTCCCCCTTTTTTTTCCCCTCCCATGCACCCCCTTATCTGGGTTCCCTAAAAGGAATTATCAGCCTGTATTTTTTTGGGTTTTCTCCCTAGGGGGGACCCCTACCAAGGGAATGCTATTTTGTGTTTTGGGGGGGGGCTTTGAGGGGGAGGGTACTGTCACGGATCCGCCCCGGGGTTCATGCTGTTCTTTTGCTTCCTGAGGTCCTGTGGCGCACGTCCCTAGGGCGCCGTGGGCAGCTTCTCCCCTTTTGTAGGTTACTTGTCCGTCTACTTCCTTTTGACCTATGCCCCCGGGCAAAGGGGAATTTTCCCCCCTTTTGCTTGGGTCGTCCATTGTTGCAGTTTTTTTGTTTTGGGAGCCCTCAGCTGAGTCCATCTTGAGCTCCTCCAGTGTCTCGGGATTTAACCCGAGATGCGGCCCATTTCCTTAGTCACAGAGCTCCTGACCTATGTCTGTCGTCTCCTGCTACCTGTGTTGCTGTATGTTGCCGTGATCTCCGTCCGTTGTGCTCTCCTGTTCCGCGTACCTGCCGTGATCCCGCTGTACCGGTATCCCCGCTGTTACCCTTTTTGTTTCCCGCCTATCCCGATGTTGCTAGTGTACATTATTCCTGTTCCTGCGCACCTATACCTATGTTCCCGTCCTGACCGGCTGTCACTGCGGGACCACGTCAGGGGGGACGACTGGGGGTCCAGCACGAACCGTCCCTTTGTGGCGGCTCCCAAAAACCAGGGGGCCCCATAGACTCCGCTCCCTGGGTGGGTTTCCATATCCCACCCCTCGGGGGATCACAGAGGATCCAACCCCCTGTCCGGTCGGGCGCTTTGAGTACGTTTTTTTGGGTACCGTTACAACTACATGGACTCCCCAGACAGTGCCCGCCGCCCACTTGCCATAATGAAGGATGTAGAACAAGAGGTTGGAGAGCTACAATTTATGTTATTTGGTCATTTTTATTCTATATAAACATTTATAGATTTTGCTGAAAAATGTTCATTAGTAAAGAGTAAGACACAAGCGATAAATGATCCTCCTTTCCCATAATTCAAAGGGTAAGGCGGTGTCATAGTGATTGGTCGCATAATGAACTGCAGCATATTAGAAGTAAATGATGAAATTTATTCTATGGTTTGTCCCGGACAGATATTTACTCATTTTTTCTGCGTTTGGGACTTATAAAAGGGGGTGACAATTACTATGAGACTAATGTGGGGAGCGATAAAGACGACCTCTGAGATGATCTTTTGCGCGGGACCAGAAAATACATTCATCCCCAAATTTTTCAAACAGAAATCTAATTTATAAAAAAATTCAGGGAAGGGTTTTAACGCCCATTTTTCTTTTGTCACGGGTCCAGTATTTTTATTTCCATTAATAAACTTCAGCGCAAGGAAAACTCATCTCCAGAGATGCAAATAAAAACCAATGAAAAAAAAAAAAAAAAAATACCAGCGCAGCAAACGGCAAGCACAAACCTCATCTCTCAGAAATAGTCAAAACGTTTTTTGGACTGCCGGGATAGAAAACCAAAGCGAAATAATGAGGTTATAATGTACAGTAAGTCTAACGCTCAGAGCCCTCATCTATCAGCTGGAAAAAGAAGTCCCAAACAATGTCCACAACTTTGGACCACCCGACACATCTGTGCATTGCCCAGAGACAGTTTCAATAAATTCATACTAAAACTGCTGGTATGTTTCAAGAAAATTTTCTGCCCCATTATAAAGAATATAATATATAATTCGTCTCAAAGCACAAAATTAACTACAAATACGT
>JAODAL010001254.1:227500-241121 GCA_025379985.1 Phyllomedusa bahiana | reverse complement strand
TAAAGGAACCTGCACATGGTTTTGCCCCCCTTGCTGGGGGCAGCACAAGCCAGTGTCAGACCTGATGCTGGAGTTTTAGAGCATTTAACCCTTAAATCTTATTCATGAGCAGGTGTTAGCTCCAGATGCTGGAGTTTTAGAGCATTTAACCCTTAAATCTTATTCATGAGCAGGTGTTAGCTCCACCCACCAAAGGCTAGCTCCGCCCACTGACAGTTATTCACATGTTTCTATCTATTCAAAGTAATAGGTTTGTCAGTTGAGGTGGGCGTGGCTTGAAAAATACTGACTCTCTGAAGGACTCTTTGAATGACTCTTCTGGCTGAAAACTGCAAATTTGAGCATTAAATACACGAAAACTACAGCATCTTTCAGAATAAGGGATATAGCGCTGGAAACAGCAGGTCTGTCACTAGCTTGTTCTGTCCTCAGCCAGGGGGGCAAAAACTATGTGACAGGTGCTCTTTAAGCATTATACACATAACAAAGTTGTATATAGGAGATTGTACATTGAATCTGTGTGTTGGTACTCCATAATGCACTGTATATCGTAAATATTTCCCCCAGTAGCAAAGTTTTTATAGATATATATACATCACTCTAATAAAGCATTCCATGTAGTATGTAGAAATTTTTTATTTTTTTATTTTATTCATTTATATAGTGCTATCATATTCCACAACACTGAGATTGTTATTATTCACACCAGTCCCAGTCAATGATGTAGCTAGAACTTTCCCTGCCCAGGGCTATCCCTAAGTTTGAAGCCCCTTTTACAGACCACACACCCACTTTTACAGGTCATATCTCTTTTTTACAGGCCTCTTCTTGCAATCATAAATCATAATTGCCACTTTAAAAAAATCATGCTTTTTGGTTACTCCAAAATGCTAAACTTTTTCACTTTTCTGTTAATGTAGCTTTGTAAGGACTTTTTATTGGTATCAAGTATCATTTAACAGTTTTCTTTCTGTTTTTTGTGAGGTTAATTCTAGCACGGTTTTTATTTTTTATTTTTTGCAGTGTTCACTATACAGGTAAAATAATATAATTTTGCAGATCATTTACCTTTACAGACCTGACAATACCTACTATGTGTAGCTTTTTTAATACTTTTTTAATTTTTTTTATTTTAATTTGTTTAAACATTTATTTATTTGCTTTTAACTTTTTAAAAGTCCCAGTTTGAGACTGATCGGTACAATCACTTTTATAATTCATAGAAACACATTACAATTTTGTATTATACTGTATGTGACAAGTGGTGTATTAGACTGGGGAAGAACTTAAGAGGCCCCAATCCATAGCAGACCTGGAGGCCATTACTTAACCTCCAACAGTCATGGCAACCATGGGCATTATACGATCACAATGCAGGCTTGCCCATGGTTGCATTGCCTGCTAGCTACTCCAGTGGTCCCTGTTCTTATTCGAGCTCACAATCCAAATTGCAGATTAGCCTATCTGTACGGTTTTTCGAGTGTGGTGGAAACCGGAGTGCCCAGAAGAAACTCACAAAAAGAACTTCTAGATTTTGTCCACATTGGGATTTTAACCCAGAACCACAGCACCAATACAGTAGTGCTAACCACTGAGCCACCTTGCTACCCCCAGATGGGTTCATTCTCATACAACTTCCAAGTTCCTCTGTAAGAACTCAAGGACAAACAGGAGTACAATAAGTATAAAAGTGTATTATGAGCAGAACTTGAGCTTGTACAGAACTGTAAAATGCCTTGCGTATAAGCCCTAAGGCTGTTGTATTGTTGGTTATACAGGTTTAAACATCCAAATTACCAGTATTTCTGTTCAATGGCAATTTAGATTGCACTTTTCTGCCACCTTGTAGACTACGTGTGAACGGGGCTGAGACAGTTTTTTAGGTGTGCTTTGCACTAAACAAATTGTAGTAGCCCTGTTCTATAGATGTATGAACCATTGTACAGTAAAACTTGGCATATTGTAGACAGACAAAAGACACAACACTTCTGAATGCGGAGGGCAGGTCACACCAGAATCATGCAATGCGTCAAAAATGCACCAATGTGTACAAATGCATACCAGTTTGAAAGTGGCATGGCTGAAACTACTTTTGGTGTGCAACAGGACACATTTATAAAATGCTGTTAGACTCTTTCATACATTCTGTCGGATTCTACACTATTAAAAACAGAGGTAAATTGTCAGGGACCGGTCTGGGGCACACAAGCAGACACAGACAGAGTGAGGCTCTGACACTGGTCCCAACCGCTGTACCAGCCTTTTGGGGAACCTGACTCCGTAAAAGGTTGGCCCCAACCTGAAGACTAAGAGCTACACTAAATAAGTGTAGACACAGGACACAGACAAACGGACACAGAACACAAAACAGGAGATCAGACGAGCAAAGTCGGCAACTGTTGGGAGATGTGGTACAAAATTGGAAGACAGAAAAATAAACGTAAGCCAGGTAGGTAGCAGCCGGGAGACATAGTACAAATACGGGAGGCAGAAGAGAAGTCAGAAGCAAAGCCAAACGTCAGATAACAGTAGTGGCAAGGAAGAAGGCTAGCTACAGGCAACGAGAAGACCAGTATAGCAGGAAAAGCTGAGAGGAAAAGAAATCCTTAAATAGAGAACCAGGGAAAACAGAAGAGAGGTGATAGGTGGAACAAACACAAAACCAGATTGGGTAACAAAACCGTCAATAAGCAAGGAACAGATTAACTAAAAGAGTGCTGGAGGATTCCTGGCCACGGGCGTTGGCCAGGAATTAATTAAGCAAGTAGAGAAGTAGAACTGAGTTCACACAGTAAGATAAATACAACGCATTATGTCATAAACCACGGTCCAAAGCTGGGGGTCTGCCGGGCATGATCATGACATAAATCTTTGATGTCTGAATTGATTAGTTTGGTTTATGGACTAATTTTAAAATCAATATATCTAAGTCTGAAGTCCCTGGGCTTGGCCTATCTCCCTCAGTCTGTAATCAATTTTGGGCTAACCATCCCTTTGTTTGACCCCCAGATGGCATCACCTATTAAGGAATTAAGATATCTCCTAATTTTTCAAAACTTTTATCCTTAAATTTTGAGCCTTTGCTCAAAAAAATTCTGAAGGACCTTGATTCCTGGAATAAACATGAATTTTCTTGGTTTGGAATGATTAATATCCTCAAGATAATGATTCTCCCCCACCTCCTTTACCCTTTACAATCCCAATACATATTAAGGCATTTTCTTGGAAGTGTGTTCAACAAAGCTTTTGTTCTTTTGTTTGGTCAACAGGATGCTCTAGGCCAGCGGTGGCGAACCTATGACACGCGTGCCACTCGCGTGATTTCAAACTGATCAGGACGCTTCTGTGTTCTGTGAGACTGGCCGCACCTCGTGCATCCCGTCTGCAAACCCTCCCCTCTCTGTTCGCGGGCAGGATGCAGGAGGCGCGGCCACACTGACCGAGTGAGCTCAGTATGTGTACAGCGCTACATTCCGGGCTGCAGATTTCTGCAAGGTATACAGCAGCAGCAGCAACCAGGTATGGGACATGGGCGCCTTGGGGTAAAAGGCTGGGTAAGAGGAGAGGTGCTGCTGCAGGAATGATCCTCTTCCTATTAGTCATATGTAGCCCTGGGGCAGGCACAGCTCCTCATTGGTACATAGTTCCTAGTCCTTCCCCTCTCATTCTCCCTGCTGGGCTGCTCTCAGAACTCAGTTAGGAGTAGACTGCAGCTCCTGGAAGACTCATTGCTCAATCACTAGAAAATTAACTAATTAGGAGACATCTGAATGGGCTTAAAGGGGTTGTCTCACTACATTGATTCATCTTACCTCAGACCTGTTTTCTTGGTTTCATTTTGAATTCAGGGGCATGTTTACTGGCTTCCACTAGTCTGCAGTAGAACCCAGGTCTGTAGCTATAGCAACCAGTGCTGGTAGCCTATCGGGATACATCAAACAGGTCTGTAGCTATAGTGAGCTGATGCAGCCCATACAATAGGGGATAACTCAGAATAGGTAGGATACTGTTAATGGAAATATATTGCAAAGTGACTTGTTTTTGCAAGATCTTTAACATAAAAACAATCCTTGTAGTGAGACAACCCCTTTAAGCCCAGCAGGAGCCAAACCTGGGAGCAGCAGAGTACACCCCTCCTGTACACTACATACTTTACTACAGTAGGTTGTAGCTGCGTATTATTATAACAAGCCCCCTCTGAGCCCCTGTGTTGGGCCCCTTCTGAGTCATAGGATGGGACTCAGAGGAGGCTCAATATAAAAATGTTGGACCAGTATTTGTGTATAGTGCTGGTAGCTTCTTTATGGGCACCAATCACGGGGTTCTCCAAGCCCCACTTAAGCAACTGAATCAATAATGCTGGACCCTAGTAAGACTTTACACTTTATTCATCATATTAAAACCATAACCAGGTATTCGGCCGTAATGCACAGCATAACCATTTATGGACAATTGAATGGAAGCAAATACTCAGCGTTTGTTGCGACCTCCTGGTCGTTCAGATCAGTTCAGAGCACACATCCGTGTGCGGGTAGGAGACGCCGAAGAGCTCCGAGCATAGATGGTGCAGGGATGGGACACCTGCGCGACGCACCTGCGTGCAACTCAGAGGAGGGCCATCACAGTGGCCTCAGGTGGTTCTGAGGGGACCCATCACAGGGACTCCATGGGGTCCACCACAGGGGCTCGGTTGGACTCAGAAGGGTCCATCACAGGGACTCGAGGGGGAGGGGCTTAGATGGCCGACAGTGTAAGTGGCCTGCAGAGGCTTCCAGCCTAGGAGATCCAGTATCGCAGGGGGCGTGGTGAAAGCCGTGGATCACGCCCCCTGCGACGCTGATGGGTATGTATAGCACTTACTGAGCGCTGTACATAAACGGGAGAAAGCAGGAGTGTAACGATCTGTCCTCCCTGTAGGTGCAGCTGCACAGCTAGAGACTGACTCTACATGGCCACTGCATACCTCCCAACTTTTAGAGATTGCAAAGAGGGACATGTCAGGCCACGCCTCTAACCACGCCCAAACACATGACATCACACCTAGACATGCCTCTAACCATGCCCAAACACACACACCAACTTTTTAGGTAGCCAAAAAGGGACACATTTTCAGGATTGCATTGTATCCAATAATGAAATATTAAATGAATTGTTATATAATATAATGCGAGGAAGCAATCAGATACTTTTTAAAGCAAGATAGTCAGATTATTGACGCAAATCTGTTTCCTAAATGAAAAAGACGGACATTTATAGAGCTAAGAGGGACAAAGGGACCTGGGTGAAAAATAGGGCCTGTCCCTCCAAAATAGGGACACTTGGGAGGTATGCCGCTGTAAAACAGCTATGCAGAGTCAGGGAGTAAGCACTGGGTGGTCGAGGCGGTGCCCCCTCTGGTGAGCGGCACCCAAGCGATCACCAGCGTTGCCCGCACTTAGGAATGGCCCTGGTGGCCTGGGATTTCCAGATTGCAAAAAGTATTATTTAGCTGCGGCCTACTTACGTGTTTTGGACCTGGTGTGCCCTACTGTCGATGAACTTTGGATATGTCTGGTGTGGGATGCCTGCTCCATAGCATTGGTATCTCTCTCTTGGATCTACCCATGGAAGATAAATATTCCATCACATACTCTATTTGTCACAATTTGGCAATCCTTTTGTCTCACAAAACTGATTGACCAGAGTGTTCCTCTTTTGCCCATTTCTGGAAACCCCACTTTTCCCCCAGGATTATCACTCAACTCTTTTCTGGATAGCACCAAGGCTAACTGCTATGTTTTAATCATGTATGGATTGAATCTTCCTCCCTTTCTATCCCTCTGGTCTGTGATGAGATTGTTCTCCAACGCTCATTACTATTACACCCAACTTCGCCACTTTTTCAATTCTAAATGCTCTACTAATTTTAAGAGGCCCTTCACCCCATTTTAGCAATTGTGTCTTCTCAATACTTCACCAAGACATGCCATCTACTCAATTTATAAGCAATTTCCCAATCATCCTCTCTCCCTTCTTACTGTAGGTCTTGGGAGGATGAGCTCTTGGGAGGATGAGCTAAATAAAAAATTTCTGCCTCACAATGGTCAAGATGTTTTAACTTACACATAAAGCAGTCATTGCCTAAAAGTCTCATATGAGCTTTAAGATCCTTTCTCGCTGGTATAGAGTCCCTTATACTCTGCAAAAATAGTACCCTTCATGTCAAGTGTTTGTTGGCATTGTGGTGGGGCAATAGGTACACTGGCCCTTGTTTGGTGGGATTGTCCTTCTTTCCAAAGCTTTTGGGATGGGGTTTGTAAAGCATTAAAGCTCCTGAAGCCTCCTCCTAATATTTATGTTTCACTTATGAATTCCAGTGTATAAAAGATTATTACAAAACTGTAATCCCAAGGCATTGGAAATCTCCTGATAGCCCTACTATAGATGAATGGTTTGCTGAAATTTACCAGAAGTATCATATGTAGGAATTGTTAGCTCGCTCTACTGACCAAGTGGATTGCCTGAATAAAACTTGGTACCACCATTAGCTGAACTTCCAATCCTCCCCACTTTTCTGCTCTTACAAACAGAGGGATTGGTTCTGGCTTTGTTGTTAGTTTATTTTATACAATTTTCTCCCTTTGCGCTTATCATCTATAGCTGCCTCATTTACATGACTGCTGTTTCCCGGGTACTTGTCAATGAACGTGTCCATACATGTTGTTTGGCCTTTACCTCCCTCTCTTCCCTCCCTCCTCTTCTAAACCCCTCTTTTTTGAGTTTTATTTCTGTCCATAATACCAACTATAATGCGCTCTGATTTCACAACATTTTAACTTTCTGAATATTTGTCAATTTGTTTTCTTGTTTGCTTACAGAACTATAACTATGTCATATTTGGTCTGTTCTTATAGACTAAAAAGGTCTATGATTCACTATGCAAACTCAGGAAAAAATTTTTGATTCACTTTTTTGTATATTTTTTGTAAACTGTTATACATTTTCAGTAAAATCTTGTTAAATATTTAAAAGAAAAAAAACAGAGGTGGAACTGATGAGTCAGTGCCAGGTCCATACATATCGGCCTAAGTTTACCGGAAAGCAGTCTACAGATTTAGATTAGCACCTCTTTAGGAAATATAACCGTTCTGCTGTGCCGATATATGTCAGATTTGTAATTCAGATGACAGCAGTCTGGAACATCAACCTGTGGCTTGGCGCTTGGTAATAATAGCAAGATCGCTGACAATACTTTACACTACTCATTGGATAAAACTGTATAAAAGATATTTTCGAGAAAAATACAAGTTTTCTTGTATAGTTTGAAAGTAGTAAAAAGAAGAAACTTTAATCTACACCAATCATCAGTAACATTAAAACTACTGACAGGAAATAAATAACATTGGTTATCTCATGAGAACGACACATGGGAGATACAGTATAATTGGAAAAAAGGGAATACTCAGGTTGGGTTTGCACTTTGCGTTACTGCATATGTTTTTGTTGAATGGTTGAATGCAGGTGGTTTTGTAATTACCTTCAGATATGTTTTAGATATTTTACAAAACAACCTGCATTCAACAAAAATGCATGCAGTAATGTAATGTGAGAACCCAAACCTTAGCTCTTGTAGTTGATGTGTTGGAAGCAGGAAAAATAGGCAAGCTGAGCAACTTAAAGGCCAAACTATGAAAGCTAGATGACTGGGACAAAACAGCTGGTCTTATGGAATGTGTCCAGTATCCAGTCATAATTATATACCAAAAGTGGTCCATGGATGGACACCTGGTAAACTGGCAACAGCGTCATGGGCATTATGCTGTCCCAGCTAAGACTCCCAACTGTGATACACTTATTGTATCTATATTCTATAATATAGCTGTTGTATACCATGTTTTATATGTTATGTGGCCACTGTTGCATATGGTTATGAGACCATTGATGATGCAATTCCGCAATTCCCATATATCTTTGCTCTTATTTTACTCCTCCTGTTCTGTGAGGTCACATCCTGTCATTCTGCTGTATCTCTCATGTGAAGCAGACTGGTTACACAGAGCTGGATAAGAAAATACATTTTGACCTCTATATGTTATCTCTAAAGGTAAATTCAATAAAACTACCTGAAGTACATCCATTGCATCTTCCTCACTGGAACTCCACATGCAACTGGTGAAGCTAGAGGAATGACTATAGTGAGTTCACTATATACCATTCACTTTTACAGAGATTGTTGCTCACACTCATCAGGGACTTCTAAAAAAGTACATCAGTGGCAAAATAGTCAAAACACATCTAAACCTGCAGTTTCTCCTCCTGCATGAAAATATGTGGCAGAAAAAATGGTCCCAAATGCTGTGCCAAGTTGTGCCTGATCAAGGTCTACAGAATAGAAAAAAATTCCTAGCATAAAAATTAACTTTTATTATAATCCATTAAAAAATTTCCAACACCCGTAACAGTAATCAAACTACCTAAAACGAGGGATCACATGCAAACCAGGGTTCAAATTGATAATAAGCTATAAACCATTGATAGGTAAACATTCAAATAGTCATAGAAACAACACATAACCCTCCTCATCAATCATTACATATAACCAAGTACTATACACTCACGGTTTTGATGTCCTCAGCGGGGATGAGTGGTCCAAAATTGTAGTGGATGAACCAATGACACTCTATAGAAAGAGGGTCTAAACAATAAACCTATCCAAAGCAGGGCACCCACCCTGAAAAAGTCTGACCCCAATTATTGATGGCTTTCCCCAGTTTGTGAAAATAGATATAAAAAAAATATGATTAAAGTATAACCACCATATATAGTCAAAAACTACAGTTGGCTATATCGGACTATTTGGATGTTTACCTATTCCTGGTTTATAGTTTATTATCAATTTGAACCCTGGTTTGCATGTGGTCACTCGTTATAGGTAGTTTGATTACTGTCACGGGTGTTGGAAAGTTTTTTAATGGATTATAATAAAAGTAAATTTTTATGCTACTAATTTTTTTTCTATTCTGTGAGCCCTATAGTTATATTCCTGGTTCATCTATTTTTTTTGAGAACTGATCAAGGTCTATCCAGAAGGTCTATCTGAAAAGGCCACCAAAATATATGCCATTATAGACAAACAAAGCAACAGGTCTCTAGCAAAGCCTAAAATCTTAGGGCGACATGTATGAATCCCGCTGGGTCGAGGCGCCGTTTTCCGGCAGTTTCCCGGCGGAATCTGCGCCTGATTTATGTCGGGGACGGGCCGCATTCATACATATCATGAAAAGTCCGCCGCGACTCGCCAGTGTGTTAGGCGAAGTGCGGCGCTGCGTCTGAGATTGTCTGCCGGGGAAAAGTCCGCCGCGCCTCGTCAGTGTGTGGGGCGCAGTGCGGGACTTAGGCGCCATGCGGGGCTGCGCCGAAAATCTGTTCCGATGCGAGACAGGCTGGAACAGCGAGAAATCCTTCCACATGTCGGTGCGGAGTATAAATCCAAAATCACCTTTATAAAGGCGTTCTACATTCTCAGGAAAAGAGCTGAAACATTAAAAATAAAAATTACATAAAACAAAATCACTTTCCAATATCCTAATTCAAGAATTAGGATATTGGAAATGGCCGGGAAATACAGTATTTCAAATTCTGAAACCTATTCTCTTTTGTCCCCAAAACCGGCCAATCAAATAGGAGCAAACACGGGAACTATTAAAACCTAGGGCAGGATTGACCAATCAGAATCCACGGCGGGACTGTTCAAAATACAGTAAAAATGCTAAAAACAGCTGTTTGCTAAAGATAAGGGGGGCTTGGCTATCTCAGCCAATCAGAATAGGAGCGACAAAGTCCAATTCTAGGCTATGGAGAAGTTTAGACCAATCAGAATGGAAAGCGACAAAGTCCCATTCTAGCCTATGGGGAAGTTTACACCAATCAGAATCCAGGGCGGGATAATTCAAAATACATTTAAAAATGCTGAAAAGAGCTGATTGGCTGAGCTAGCGGGTCTCGGCTACTCAGCCAATCAGAATAGGAGCAACAAAGTCCCATTCTAGCCTAAGGAGAAGTGTAGACCAATCAGAATCCAGGGCGGGATAAATTCAAAATACAGTAAAAATGCTGAAAAGAGCTGATTGGCTGAGCTAGCGGGGTCTCGGCTACCCTTCGGGCCAATCAGAGCGCGAGCTACTTCTCCATTATACTCTATGGAGAGATGAGCGCCACTCAAATCTCGGCGCTCAGCGCCGCGCGGCATGAAGTTTTTAAATCAACAAATTATTTTTATACAGTGTAAAAACATTCTCAGATAAAGACCAGAACACTTTAAAAATTTAAAGCAGTTAAAAACCCGAACAACGCGTTCGCCGCCGAGACCGGCGCTACATAGGGATTGCCTTAGAGAGAATTGCGGAAAAAACAGTAATTCAAATTTGTAAAGCATTCTCATTGGGTCGGCATAAACCAGCCCAATCAGAATAGGGGCGACAATGTCCCATTTGAGCCTATTGGGGGAGAATTGACCAATCAGAATGGGAGCGACAGTGGCCCTTTCTACCTGGGGAGAAAAATGGGCCCAATCAATTCAAAGGCGGGACAGTTAAAAAAGAAAAAAGGCAGAAACGAGCTGATTGGTTGAAGCGCGGGGGCTCTCCACTTGCCAATCGAGCGCGAGCTGCTTTTCTGGGTTCTAGGGGGAATCGAAATTTAAAAAGAGGCCCGTAATTTGGACCAAGGAGAGCGAGCGACGCCCCTATGGGTTTTCTAATCAATTTGGTAAAAAAGTTAAATGGCTAAAAATCAAATTATAACACTACACAAGTTGTGCCGATGTGTATATACAACTAATATTCCATAGCTTTTAATGGTTCACTGTCGCTCCGATTCTGATTGGCCGGTTTTCTGCCGCCCCCAAGGGAAAAAAGGGTTTCAGATTTTGAATTACTGTCTTTTCCCCGGCAATTTGCAATACATATTTGTTAATTGCGCCTTCTAGAGTTTGGAAAAGTATGTTTTTTTTTTTTATGTGTATTTTTTACGTGCAGCTCTCTTTACACTTTTCCCCCTTTATAAAGGGGATTTTTTTCCTATTAACTCCTCTGCATGGGGCGGGGCGCCCCAAATTTTTGCGCGTCTTCGATCGTTCCCGCATGTTCCGTTCTTCTTTACTTCGCCCCGCCGGAGTTTCGACCAAGTCTGCTTGTCGGAGCGGGGGCGCCGAGACTTCTGTCGCGATCTTCGATCCGCTTTCCCCGCATGTTCGGATCCTGCTTACTTCGCCCGGCCGGAATTTAGACCAAAAAAAAGTGTTGCTTGTCGGAGTGCCGAGCGCCGCATTTGGGGCCGCGGGTACATCCTCGGATATCGAGCGCGCCGCGTCCCCCCCCAGAAACGCCACACCGCCCCCCACCGCGCCCACTGCCCGCCCCCCTGCCCGCCCCTTTTCGGACCGCGCCCAAGTGGCGAACCTGCGTCCGATAGAGGGATTCGGGCTGGGAGGGGAATGTACCCAAAACAGGCGAAAAGCCCGTTCATACATGGCACCCTTTGTGTATTTTGGTATAAAGGGTGAACATACTTAACACCTGCTCTGGTTGTAAAGATACTTTTGGCAGAGGAGCCACTGGATAGTACATCTCTTCGATTAAAGGGAATATTCACTTACCCTTACCAACATTAACTACTTTCCGTCAAAGCCTTCTTTTTTGCTGTTTTCTTTTTTTCCTCTTCGCCTTCTCAGAGCCATAACTTTTTTATTTTTCCATCTACATAAACATATGAGGGCTTTTATTGTGCAGGACAAGATTTATTTTCTAATGGTGTTATTCACCCTATTATAGAATATACTGGGAAAATTAAAAAAAATTCTAAGTGGGGCAAAATGTGAAAAAAAGTACTTGCAACATGTTTGTGGGAGTTTTGTTTTTATGGCGTTCAATCTCCAGTATAAATGAAGTGTTATTTGTATTCTACAGGCTGATCCAAATCCATCAATGCCAAACATGTAGGGCATTTGTTATGTTTTGGTACCATAAAAATAACCCAAACATTTTGTATTTTTAACAGTTTTTGCCACGGCGCCACTTTCTGCGACCAATAAGTTTTTTGGACTTCTACTTACAGACTTGAGTGACGGTGCATTTTTTTGCAAGCTGAATTGTACTTTTTATTGGCACCAGTTTGGAATACATGCAAGATTTTTTGATCACTTTTATTCCAATGTATAGGGGACATGAAATGACCAAAAAAACGTTTGGAATTTTTTTTCTTTTATGGTGTTCAGTGTATGGGATAAAACATGATACTTTTTAATAGATCAGATTATGTGTAACTTTGTCATGGTTTTATGTTTTTTATTTTGGGCGACATGCATGAAATTTGGCGTATTAATACCAAATTTCATGCGCATAATAATGGCATAGAATGCGCCTGAATCTATGAAACTGTTCTATAGCGGGTCATAAATCAGGCGCATTTTAGCGCAGAAACAAAAATTCTGGCTCAGTTAAACCACTTTGAAAGTGATATACCCATACCAGCAGTAATGCGCTTAGAAGTGCCGTAGCGAAGCTATAATTATGTAGCTTCACTACGATTCTAGTGCACCCTGCCTCCCGCACGCCCCCCGAGATGAGGCGCACTGTAATGTGCCTGATAATGGCGTGCAGGACATTTAAAGGGAACCTGTCATGTAGGTTATGCCCCCTTGCTGAGGACAGTACAAGCTAGTGACAGACCTGCTGTTCCCAGCGCTGTGCCCCTTATTCCCTAAGATGCAACAGTTTTAGAAGATTTAATGCTCAAATCTTATTCATGAGTAGGTGTTAGCCCCGCCCACCAAAGGCTAGCTCCGCCCACTGACAGTTATTCGCATGTTTCTACCTATTCAAAGTAATAGGTTTATCAGTTGTTAGGTGGGCGGTGCTAGCCTCAGGTGGGAGGGGCATGAAAAGACTTACTTTTTATATGACTCTTTTCTGGCTGAAAACTGCAGATTTGAGCACTAAATAATCTAAAACTGCTGCATCTTACAGAATAAGGGACACAGTGCTGGAAACAGCATGTCTGTCACTAGCTTGTTCTGTCCTCAGCAAGAGGGGCACAAACTATGTGACAGGTTCTCTTTAACCCCTTCCCGACATTGGACGTATGCATACGTCCATTTGCGGGAAGTCACTTCCCGCAAATGGACGTATGCATACGTCCTGGCGATCGCGCGGGCTTGCGGGTGAGCCACGCACGATCGCAACATGGAACCAGCGGTAAATTACCGCTGGCTTCATGCCACATCACCCCCGGCCGAAGTGAGCTCCGGCCGCGGGTGAAAAACGCTTCATTACCGAAGCCTGTCATGGCTGCGATAATGAAGCTGCAGGCAGGAGGAGTGAGTTCCTGCTGCCTGTGACCTGGTGCAGCGATCGGCGCAAATGCCGCTCGCTGGCCTCTTACCCGACTCCCCGGATGCTTTCTGAAAGCATCCGGGTAGTCTGGTGACGTCACCATGCCCACAATGCATTGAATTTTCACCCAAACTTTAGGCTCCCTGGCTTCTCCCTTTTTCCTCCAAATGTAACAATAGTCATTATGGCCAAACAGATCAATTTTAGTTTCATCAGACCACAGGACATGTCTCCAAAAATGTAGGTCTTTG
>JAODAL010001254.1:177500-222500 GCA_025379985.1 Phyllomedusa bahiana | reverse complement strand
CAAGGATGTTGTAGTCTTTTATAGTCAACCAGCGACAATCCGCCACCGACTGCTCTCCCACAAGACTAGGCAATTCCTAGAGATCCAGATAACGTTCTTAAAGCAGTTAAGGATATGGGTAGATAGCATGTATCATGGGAAACAGACCGAGAGTACCGACTGGTAGAAAAGGCTCCTCTTGGGCACCAAGGGCGAGATGCCAGACAAGTGGCATTTCCACGCCGGAAAAGGCGCATTTTGCTAATTGTGGCGCATAGCATATTATTGGTAGTGTATGTAATGCGACTATTGAGGCACATTGTGCGACCGAGATGCATATCATTTCATTACTAGTCTACGAAATGCACCTCAATAGGCGCATTGTGCGACGGGGGTGCACAGCGCACCATATTTAGGCACATTACAAAGTGTCATGACCGGTGTATGATGCGCCTAGTTTTGGTGTAGACAGGGTTCATTTACAACAAAGAATTTTAGCGGCAGAAGTGATTTTGGCGCAAAATAGACCAAAAAATGGCGTTGGCGTGTTGGGACATGTCACCCCAAGTCTTTGAGTGCATTGAGTGCAGGGCATTCAACAAGCTCTGAGAAAAAGTGCACTCCCAAATGATGTGCAAATATTTCCTCCAAGAAGGGGCACTGTGGGCAGTACTGCGTTTTGCAAAGGTTGCGGACATGCATGAAACACCTAAGGGGCATTCTCCCCTGGATAGCCATTCACAACATATCCTTGTGTTTGTTAGTTAACCTGCATGAAGCCACATTTTTCTAAGTCAACAAAGCTGTGACATCAGGAAGCCCTGGAACAGACTCCAACACATCTTTGCCTGTGTTGAGCTTGTGAATAACCCAAAATTTGGGGTTTTATTCCTCCAGTTGGTTTTTCCTTCACAAACTGGATGAATCCAAATAGAACCCTGAGTTTCCAGTTGTAAGGGGAGGAAACTATCCCACTTATACCAGCCGAGGCCTCGCCAAAGGGGCAACAGGAAAAAATAGAAAATGGATCTGCCCACAGAGCCGTTTTACTGAACAAGGATCTGACTAATGCTGTTTCACACAAAGGAGATCCTCAGTAAGGTGGTATCCCTTTCCCACCCTTTAAGGGATACTTGTAAAGGATGCTTTGCTTGACTCTATTCATCTTGGAACCCCAGATGAAGTGGAAGAAGGCTTTGGTAATGGCCTTGCAAACGCAGGCAAGAGGGGGTCAGGCCTGTGTGGTGTAATGTAGCACAAGCAAAAATTGTGTTTCGCAAGACCAACACTTTGCCCACCATGGAGAGTTGTCTGAGACACCACAAGCCAGTTCTGTGGTTAACTGTGGTCAAGCGTTCCTGCCAAGGGCTGCACAGTGTTTATCATATAGGATATATGATATGATATTTGAATAGATAAGACTTTTACGATTTTGACGATACCAATTATGTTTAACTTTTTAATATTTTTATTTGTAAAGTGGCAAAAGGAGGTTGATTTTTTATCTTTTTTTTTACTTTTAAAACTTATACATTTAGGGCGACTTTCCCAACACGCCAACGCCAGTTTTTTGGTCTATTTTGCGCCAAAACCACTTTTGACGGCAAATGAACTGTCTTACACCAAAACTAGGCGCATTATATGCCGGCACGACACATTGGAATGAGCCTAAAAAGGGTATGCTGTGCGCCTCCATAACAAAATGCGCCTATTGAGGCACATTACATATACTAGTTATGATACATTATGCCCATCCGTTGCGCAATGCGCTTTGAGAGGCGCAATACATACACTACCAATGATACGCTATGCACTGCAATTTGCACAATGTGCCACGATTTTGCGCATAAGGCCAATTTAGGCGCATTAAGTTACCTGACGCCAGATTTTTGAGGGGATCGGACTTTCTGGCGCACTTTACACTGATTTAATGCACCCAAAAACTGCCGCGGCGCTGCCAATTTTCGGACATGTCGCCTTTAGTCTCTCCACGGTACTTTGCCACTAGCGGGCACGATTGCTTGTACACCATTCTGCATCAGATACATAATGCAGATGGCATTCCTATTACTTCCTGTTTAGGAAGCAGTAACATGGTAGATACGAAAGCCTTCTTTAGGGGGCAAACGGGGCAAGGAATAATGCACAGCACCATTTCTCATTCATTTAGACACCACAGCCGCGATTACCATGGTGTTAAACGGTGGGTGTCAGCTTTCATTAACAGCCAGCCCCTTCCACATATGGAGCGGGCTAGGTGAGTAAGCCAGCTCCATAGCTCATTAATCAAAATAGAACCCACCCACATGTCCATTGTCGATAAGGAGTTAAAGGGCATCTATCATTAGAAAATTATTTGTTGTTTAGAGACGACCTGTCTCCACTGGTGACCCATCTGTTTTACCTTTGTAATTCTAAAGCATTTTTTCTCATGATTCTATTTGAATGTTGAAGAAATCAACAGCCAGTGGTCAATTTATTCAAAGATTTCCAGGAGAGATAAGAAAGGAAATGTACAATGCAGAGTTATAAGAAAAGATGATCTACAATAGTTATACAAGAATTTATTAAAATAGACTTATCATGAGAGCTGACAAATCTGCTTTATATCAAGGTGTTGGTAATATTTTGTTCAAAAAATTTTTCCTTTGTATTTCCCCAATGTAGTTAAAAAAAGGAAATATTGCAGCTGTTACACTGACCAGTGAGCCTCATAATAGTCTAACCGATTCTCCATTCACGCATGTGCAGACCTCCCTCTCATGCCATGTTGCTACTTTAGAGTTTTTCTCACCATGCTGTTTCCCAGAGCCTGCTCTGCACAGCCAGCTTCAGGCTCCCACTTCCTGTTCAGGCAGTTAGTGATTTTACAGCAGTGACAGATATTTCAGCTCTGCAATTCCTAGCTAAGTCTGTAAAAGGAATATTGCTAGTAGAAGGGTTTAAACAGTAGCAGTAACAGAGCTATAGAGTTGAAGATTGTCAGTAACATAAATAAAAAAAGTCCCGTTTCTTTTGCTGATAAGAAAAAACATGGTTGGGAAAGGGCGTTGGAGCTGAAAAACAGAAAGGTGGTCGGGACCTAGGGAAGTTGTGTATTTAACCCGGGGATAAAAAACTACTTAAACTCTGAAATGAAGCAAATTCGGAGAGCAATGAGTTTGATAATAATCTTTCTTTGCCTTTGTCTACATGATCAACCCTTTAAGGGAATGTTCACACATGGAAAAAAAGTTTTGCCTATCCGGCGGGAAGTTCCTGAAATACTGTGAAATCGGGCCCAAACAAAGTACTACAGAATACACATGGCATAGACTTCTATGTAAAATATGCAGCATTAATAACATTGCTATTTTAGCTTGACTTTTGGTGAGTGTTGAAAAAAAAATGAAGTCAAATCTTTTTATTTTACGTCCCAAATCTAAAATATAGGAGGCAGATATGTGCCTTGGGCTATTACATGGCATTTGCGCAATTGAAATTATGCACTTGCAAATGTATCATTTCACAGAGCAATGAACGCGTGTTGCGACACATATTTGTGTGCGCCCTAAAATTTCCATGTGGGAACCCGGGCCCTTTTGTGTTTTGGAAAATTAACTACACTGGCTGCGGCCCCCTATGCCCCCTAACTTAACTTGCTTTTCCTTTCAGCACAATGCCTCTTTCATTTGGTAACAAACTTTCTTTTTCCCCTTATGTCATTTCATGAAACTTTGAAAAAGGAAAAAGCAGGAGAGCATGGCACGCCTCTTCTTTTCGGCCAACCCCCCTTTTAAAAAACCCACACACTCCACTAACTGAAACGGCCCCTGGGGAAAAACCCCGGTTGTTGCCCCCAGCCACGTAGTAACCCCTTTATCAGGGAGTGCCCTTTGCCAGGTAGTGCCCTATAGTCAGGTAGATGCCCCTTACAACCCGGTTTTGCCCCTTTTAGCCCAGGTGTCCCCCTTTTTGGGAAGGCAGTGCCCCCCTGTGCCCGGCAAAGCCCCCTTTGGCAAGGAGTGCCCCCCCTTTTGCCGGCAGTGCCCCTTGTAGCCAATATTGCCCCCCATTGCCAGGTATTGCCCTAAGGGCCCGGTATTGCCCATTGTAGCCAGGGATTGATCTTGAGCCAGGTTTGCCCCCATTACCAGGAGATGCCCCATTAGCCAGAAAGTGCCCCCCTTTGCCCGGGATTGCCCCCTTGTAGTCAGGTAGATGCCCCATTAGCCAGACGTCCCCCTTTTGCCAGGTTATTGCCCTTGTGTCAGGTAGTCCCCCCATTGTCAGACAGTGCCCTTGTACCCGGTTTTTCCTTGTAGTCGGTAGTCCCCCCCTTTAGCCAGCAGTGCCCTTTTAGCCAGCCGTGCCCTTTTGCAGCCGGTATTCCCCTTTTGTAGTAGGTGTCCCCCCATTAGCCAGACGTCCCCCCTTTAGCCAAAATTGCCCCCATTAGCCGGTTTTGCCCTTGTATTTCAGGTAGAGCCGCCATTAGTCAGACGTGCCCTTGTCCCCAGGTATTTCCCCTGGGTAGGTAGATGTCCCCATTAGCCGACATCCCCCGTGTAGCAGGATTGCCTTTGTAGCCCGGTTTTCCCCCCTTGTAGTCAGGCAGATGCCCCCATTAGCCAGACAGAGCCCCCATTAGCCAGACAGTGCCCCTTGTAGTCAGGTAGATGCCCCATTAGCCAGACAGTGCCCACCATAGCAGAGCACTATATGAAATGAAACGGGCGCTCTGATTGATTGCTATGGGCAACAAAGTGAGTTTTAGACCTAGACGTTTTATAATTGGCCCTGTGGGTCAAGTTTTTCCTCTCCTTTTTCCTTTCTCCCTCTTCCCCCTTTTTCTCACTCTTCCCCCTTCCTCCACCTTTTTACCCACTGATTTCATCTTCTTTTTATTTTATTTTCATTTAATTTGTATATTTGTTTACTTGTCAAACAAATTTTCACAATTTCTGTTAGTGAACTGTACTGTATAATTAGGATTCTACTGAACCAAAATATCGCCTATTACATTTCTACTAAACACCTGTTGGGTTCTATTATATAACTATATCATTCTGGTTAAATGGTGAAGTCACATGATATTTGCATTGTGATAATATACTTCAAATAAGTTGTATGATAATTTCATCCATCCTTAGACAAATGTTTTTCAGGATCACAACCTCCCTTCAACATGGACCTGAGCTGAAACAGAGTGCTGAATAACTACACCCTATATCATAATGGCCTGTTTGCAGGTCTTATTTCCTAGCAGTCTCTCTTAACATCAAAAGTTTGGATTACAATAAAAGGTGAAACCTACAGATAGATAACACAGGATCTACCATTCACAGTAGGCCACAGCTGTCATCCTCCCAGTGTCACAATGAGTTGCCTGGGGCGTACTAATTGAGATGATTCTTGGAGCCCATCCTTCAGTAATGATGCACAAAATCTTGCACTTCTTTAAGCTTTTAGCCTGTTTCCTAAAAGCACCCCCAAAAAGTTCAATACACGAATAAAAAGACAATCTGCATGTTTTTTCAATCTGACATGAAATCAGAAAAACCTTCCCTTTTTTAGGTTGTTAGGATTCCCCAAATTATTTTTTTTGCAAATGCTAGAAAAAATGAGAGAGAATTTTTTAATCTTTTTAGTACTTTCTGAAAAATCAGAAGTTTAAAACCCTAGGATTACTATCCCTTTAAACAATTTGGGACAGTATGTAATGATGTATGTTTTTGGGAAGCTTCTGTGGGTTTATGGGCAACACGGTGTGTAACATATGAAAAAGTCAAAAAAAATCAGCCAAGATTCAGGAAGAGAATTGTGGTTTGCCCAAGTCTGGATATCCTTGGGTGTAATTTTTCCCGATACCCGAAAGGGGCCCCATTCATCTGTACAAAAATTTTACCCTAGTAAAAAAAAGATGGGGTGTTCAGTCATCTACCATCAGGAAGAAGATTGGGCCGTGTCTCGGATGAACGTTTTTTGGGTTCCCAAATGTGCATTCAACCCAAGAAAAAAAGAAAAAACCTTGTGAAGATGTTGACGAAGTGGTCAGATTTTGTGATTATCCCAGTAATGGTATGTTTCAAAATGGGCTGAAAAGGGTTTCTCTGCCAGGAAGAATCCATTACTCAAAAAAAAAAAAATAAAAAGCCAGATTAATATTTGCAAATGCCACCAGAACAAAAGGCCCACATTTTTGGGCATTTGTGGTCTGTTGAAAAAAGAATATTGAACTGTTTGGCCATAAAGACCCTGCAAATTTGAAAAAAAGGGGGAAGCTTGGAAAAATAAGAAACCATCCCAAAATGTGAAAAAATTGGGGGGGTTTGGGGCACATGTTGTGGAGTTTTTTTGCTGCGGGGGAACCTGTGCACTTCACAAAATAGATGGGATCGTAGGAAAGAAGATTATTGGTAATCTGAAGCAAAACTCAAGGATAGCCCGGGGTTAAAGCTTGGGTAGAAATGGGTCTTCCAAATGGACAATGACCCGAAGCATACTGCCAAACTGATTACAAAGTGGCTTAAGGATAACCAAGTCAATGTTTTGGAGTGCCCCATCACAAAGCCCTGCTCTCAATCCTATTAAAAAACGTATAGGCAAACTGAAAAGGCAGGTTTTGAGCAAGGTGACCTACAAACATGACTAAGTCACGCCAGTTCTGTCAGGAGGAATGGGCCAAAATTCCTACCAACTATTGTGAGCAGCTTGTGGAAGGATATCCAAAATGTTTGACCCAAGTCTTACAGTGTAAGAGCAATGCTACCAAATACTAATGAATGTATGTAAACTTTTGACTTTGCAGAAAGTAATAAAACTGCCTTAAACAATTATCTCTCATTATTCTGGCATTTGGCAAATATAAATAATTTTGCTGATCCTAATTGACCTAAAACAGGTAAGATTTATTCTGATTTCATGTCAGATAGCGAGAAAAACATGTGTCTTATTATATAGTGTATGTAAACTTCTGGTTTCAAATGTGTGTGTGTATATATATATATATATATATATATATATATATATATATGTTGTTTTGTTTTTTGCGATTTACATGTACAGATAAGAAGGGGTGTGTACATAGCAGTATTTCTACATTCCTCTGTTATTGCTATGTCGTTGTGTAATTGGGAAAGAGTTAGAGCCTTGCAGAGAGAGGGAGACAGTGCTGCTGGATTGAGCAGCCAATCAGAGGAGCTGACAGGTGTAGAGCTGGAGGCTGAGTACATAGTTATAAGGAAGAGTATGTTGTAGTTTTATGTTCTGAGTTCTGGTTCAAGTAGTTAAAGGTTACAGCATCATGGATAGGGAGTTCCTGTCTATTTGCTGGCAATAGACAGGGCAGGCTGGGCAGAGGAGAACAACCCTGCTCACAGAAATGTCTGAAGTGCCACAAAGAAAGAACTGGGGAGCAAGGGGCACAGACAAAACAGAGAGAATGACAACACAGACGCAGAGAAGTAAGAGAGACAGACAACACAGTGAAACAGGTGAGCAGTTTGGGGGACTGCTGGAAGAGTAAGGGATCCCAGTGAGATGACCAAGTAGAGATTGTCTGGAGTCATTAAGCGCCAGCCATATTGCACACCTGGGTGGGGATGGTGTTCAGTGCCAGTGCATGCACCCTTAAACGTCTGGACTGGGTCAGATAAGAGGGAAGTTGTCAGGAGTGCCTTGCCTATATGTAATGTTCACAAGTACCAGTACCATGAGTAAATCCTGAAGTTTCCAGAAAGTAGCTGTCTGCTGTCTGCTAAAAAATGCCGGTGTACCACACTGTCACTAATACACTCATCATCCACCTGCGCCCCGGGTTGCTTTACAAGTCCTGCCCACATCCAGAAGACCATCATGCACAGGCAGGGCCGGACTGGGAATAAAAATCAGCCCTGGCACAAAGCCCCCAGCAGCCCACATGCAATATCTGCTTACAAAATTTCCCTTGTTCGTGCACCTTCTAAAATAAACTACACTGTAAAGGTGCTTTCACACAGAGCATTTTTGGTGCATTTTTTATGTGTTTTTGGTGCGTTTTTGTGCAGAAATGCAGAGTAGTTAATGCTGTACATTTCTGCACAAAAAAACACATAAAAAATGCACCAAAACCGCTCTGTGTGAAAGCAGCCTAAACACAAGCAAGAAAGAAAGAAACAGTGATGCAGAGAAACCCCTCATCACAGAGTCAGGTGTGCACTTGCTTTACAATCAGGGACAAGCCCACACTGACACTACATAAGCACCAACCTAAAACCCCCAAACCAATCCATCACCAATTGTCAGGTCCCATCACATGAATACTGCACTGTTTTCAACACAGAAGTAAAATGCCCCCCTGAAAAAGCAGGGACTCACAGGAGACGTCATCTTGATGGGAGTTGTTCTCTTCTCCTTTTCTTCTCCTTCGGGCCCCAAACCTCCATGATGTCTTCCCTGATGAGTTGTTCCTTCCTTTTTTTTCTCTGTCCAGTACAGCATGCAATGTCTTCTTCTCCTGGTCACTACTCGTCCCTGAAAGAATTTACCACAAATACATTTTAGACCCCTCTCTTTACCAGCACTTTCCTATCAATTTCCCAAACACCTTTATGTTAGACCCTAAAAATTAGAAATTAAAAAATAAGATAAGTGGCATGTAAATAGGTAGTCCCCCATTGGGTAGGTAAACAGGGCCTTTCTCCATTAATTTGGTAGGTAGAAAAGGATCTACCTCTGTAACTAGCCAGGTAGCTGGGGCTGCCCCCAGTAAAAATAGCCAGGTAGTGGGGCTGCCCACAGTAACTAGCCAGGTAGTGGGGCTGCCCCAGTAAATAGCCAGGTAGCTGGGGTTGCCCCCAGTAACTAGCGAGGTAGCTGGGGCTGCCCCCAGTAACTAGCCAGGTAGCTGGAGCTGCCCCCAGCTACTAGCCATTTAGCTGGGGCTACCCCCAGTAACTAGCCAGGTAGTTGGGGCTGCCCCCAATAACTAGCCAGGTAGCTGGGACTTCCCCCAGTAACTAGCCAGGTAGCTGGGGCTGCAGCCAGTAACTAGCCAGGTAGCTGGGGCTGCCCCCAGTAACTAGTCAGTTAGCTGGGGCTGCCCCCAGCAACTAGCCATTTAGCTGGGGCTGTTCCCAGTAACAAGCCAGGCAGCTGAGGCTGCCCCCAGTAACTAGCCAGGTAGCTGGGGCTGCATACAGTAAAACCAAACCAAGTAGCTGGGGCTGCCCCAGTAACTAGCCAGGTAGCTGGGGCTGCCCCCAGTAACTAGCTAGGTAGATGGGGCTGCCCCCAGTAACTAGCCAGTTAGCTGGGGCTTCCCACAGTAACTAGCCAGGTAGCTGGGGCTGCCCCCAGTAACTAGCCAGTTAGCTGGGGCTGCCCCTAGTAACTAGCCTGGTAGCTGGGGCTGCCCCCAGTAACTAGCCAGTTAGCTGGGGCTGCCCCCAGTAACTATCCATTTAGCTGGGGCTGTTCCCAGTAACAAGCCAGTGCTGGGCTGCCCCCAGTAACTAGCCAGGTAGCTGGGGCTGCCCACAGTAACTAGCCAGGTAGCTGGGGCTGCATACAGTAACCAGCCAAGTAGCTGGGGCTGCCCCCAGTAACTAGCCAGGTAGCTGGGGCTGCCCACAGTAACTAGCCAAGTAGCTGGGGCTGCCCCCAGTAACTAGCCAGGTAGCTAGGGCTGCCCCCAGTAACTAGTAGGTAGCTGGGGCGCCCCCAGTAACTATCAAGTTAGCTGGGGCTTCCCCCAGTAACTAGCCAGGTAGCTGGGGCTGCCCCCAGTAATTAGCCAGTTAGCTTGGGCTGCCCCCAGTAACAAGCCAGTTAGCTAGGGCTGCCCCCAGTAATTAGGCAATTAGCTACAGACAGGGCCAGTATATAAGCAGGTTGGGCTTGTATATAAGAAGGCAGGGCCATTATATAGGCAGGCAGGGCCAGTATATAGCCAGGCAGGACCAGAATATAGGCAGGCAGGGCCACTTTGTAGCCAGGCAGGGCCAGTATATAAGCAGGCAGGGCCACTTATAGGTAGGCAGGGCCAGTATATAGGCAGGCAGGGACAGTATATAGGTAGGCAGGGCCAGTATATAGGCAGACAGGGCCACTTTTAGGTAGGCAAGGCAGTATATAGGCAGGCAGGGCAGAATATAGCCAGGCAGGGCCATTATATGGGCAGGCATGGGCAGTATATATTTAGGCAGGGCAGTATATAGCCAGGTAGAGCAGTATATAGGTAGGCAGGCAGGGCTGATATATAGGTAGGCAGGGCAGTATATAGGTAGGCAGGCAGGACTTATATATAGGTAGGTAGGTGCAGTATATAGTCAGGCAGGGCAGTATATAGGTAGGTAGGCAGGGCTGATATATAGGTAGGCAGGGGCAGTATATAGGTAGGTAGGCAGGGCAGTATAAAGGCAGGCAGGGCAGTATATAGGTAGGTAGGCAGGGCAGTATAAAGGCAGGCAGGGCAGTATATAGGTAGGTAGGCAGGGCAGTATATAGGTAGCTCGGCAGGGCAGTATGGAGCAGTATATAGGTAGGCAGGCAGGGCAGTATATATATAGGTAGGCAGGTCAGTATGAGGCAGTATATAGGTAGGCAGGCAGGGCAGTATATAGGTATGCAGGCAGGGCAGTATATAGGTAGGCAGGCAGGGCACTATATAGGTAGGCAGGCAGGGCAGTATGGGGCAGTATATAGGTATGCAGGCAGAGCAGAGTATAGTGTAAAGGGATGGGCAATATGGAGCAGTTATTAGGATGAAGGCAGGGCAAATATGGGGCAGTATATAGGTATGCAGGCAGGGCAGTATGGGGCAGTATATAGGTAGGCAGGCAGGGCAGTATGGGGCAGTATATAGGTAGGCAGGCAGGGCAGTATGGGGCAGTATATATGTATGCAGGCAGGGCAGTATGGGGCAGTATATAGGTATGAAGTCAGGGCAGTATGGGGCAGTATATAGGTATGCAGGCAGGGCAGTATGGGGCAGTATATAGGTAGGCAGGCAGGGCAGTATGGGGCAGTATATAGGTATGAAGGCAGGGCAGTATGGGGCAGTATATAGGTATCAGGCAGGGCAGTATGGGGCAGTATATAGGTATGCAGGCAGGGCAGTATATAGGTAGACAGGGCTAGTAGTTTAAAAAAAAATAAAACAAATACTCACCTGATGTCTCTGCTTCCTCTTCTGTCCCCTTCCCGAAGCGGCCGCTGGCAGCAGTGTGCGGGCCGTGGAGCAGGCGCGCGATGACGTCATTACATCGCGCGCTTGCCCCGCGGCCTCCTGGGAGCTGAACAGACGGATTCAGAAGATCCCAGCTGTTCAGCCTTGGCTGCTGCCTGCACCGCGCAGTGCAGGCAGCGGCCATGATGGCTGCATGGCTGGGTCGGCCCCCTCGCACAGGGGTCCGGTCACATATGCGACCATTGCGGGCCCTGTACGTGCGCCATGCATCGGCACTCGGTGCCCGCCGGGGGGAAACACCGGCCCCCTCGGTGGACGTTCCGAGTCGGCGCTGCGGCCCGGAACCCCAGCGGCCCACCGGGCGCATGACCGGTTAGGTCTATGGGCAGTCTGGGCCTGTGCACAGGGACCCAAAGAGGCTTTCCATGCTCCTCTATAGTCCAGTCTAGGCCTGCCTCCTCCCCTTCCCTATGACCTCTGCACACCTCACAGAGCATTCCCACAACAGTCTCCCAACAGTCATCAACACTCTTCCAATAGATAATGTTGTGACTGAGGTCTCTTTAGGTCATGTGGCTACTGTGATGCAAATCTCTAAATAGTTGTTCACATCTTAGAACAGGAGATCATGCAAAATGGCTGGCCTGTAATCATGTACAGGAAATTGAATAAAATATACATTTAGAAAACAAAAAAAGATTAGACAAAAATAATGTTTGTCTGATTTTAATTAGTATAATAAAATACAGATGATACATTCCATTTCATTCCAAGTTCATTTTTAGTTAATACCTCTCCTCCACAAAATATAATTACTTCCGAAGAAACTCAGGGATCTTATTATTCATATGTGGCTGATTTGTTGCAGAAATTTCTGCAACTGAAAATCAGTTTGGCGCCAAGCAAAGGATTTCTGCAGGAGCATGGTGCTGTCAGCAGAAATTTCTGCTTCAGTTCATCCTAAGCAGTTTTTCATCCACTGTTGACCAAATCCCAGTTTTCTAAACTCTGGGGATCCAAATTACAGAACCAAATGAGTTCAGTGAATTAGTTCGGTACTCACGACAATGAGGACCTCAGTAAAGTGAACCTGCCACTAGTTTTTCTCACTATAAACTACTTGCATCTTCTAATTCATGATGTTTAATATATTGCGAAAGATGTCTGTGTATGTTGTGAGAGATTTAGCATAACCTACAAAAAGAACTGTACATCCGGTATTGAAAGGGAATGTGTCGCCAATTTATTTTTTTCCTAATTAAAACAGGATACTGATACATATTCTTTTCTTTGTAACCATTTTTATTTTTCTGGCTGTGTTTTTTTTTTTTTTTTTATATATTTTCTATATATGATTATGGGGGCGGCCATCTTTTCTGCCCTGCTGCTTCAAATAGCATTTAGAGGGATCCTTTAGAGAAGCTACATAGGAGCCTGTGAACAGGAGCAGACCCATTATCTTCTTTAGGAAAGTTTTCTAGGCATGTTCTGTGCTCCTATTATGTATGGTGAATCCTGTGTTATCTATACACATCGGTGTCATTTTTCATTTTTCCTGCCTGTGCTGATAATGAGGAGACTGCTGTTTTTATTTCTACAGAACAAGAAGCATCCGACTATTTTAGGCTTAGTGGCCAAAGTGAAAACTGCCGGGTTTCAGGATTGTTTAGAAATATTGATAGTAGTAGAGGAAATTATAAAAACAAAATAACTAAAAATTCCTAAAAAATGTATTTTAGATAAAAACATGAGTTAAACAATAGGTAATATCTAATGACACATTCCCTTTAAATTAGATGGATAGAGTCACACACATAACCATGATGTGTAAAACCACAGTCAGCTCCTACCTCAGTCCTATTTTCTCTGTTTCATTTTGAACAGGTCTGTAGCTATAGCGACCTGAGGAGCTGATGCAGCCCATACAAGAGGGGATATCTAGGAATAGGTAAGGCACTGTTAATGGGCACATTTTGCAAAGGGACTTGTTTTTGTAAGATCTTTAACATAAAAGCAATCCTTGTAGTGAGACAACCCCTTCAACCCCTTTAAAGAAGCTGTCCAACTAAAAAATAAAAAACACCAACAGCTCCCAACACTAAAAATAACACAAAACATGAACTCACCTTTTTAATCCCCTACCGATTCGGCACTGATGTTCTGGTGATTGATCCAGTCTTTATTTAACTCTGGTCGGCACATGGCTACTGCAGCCAATTGGTGGCCTCAATTGCCGCATACCATTCTATGGACATCATCTCTTAGGATGAGAACGTGTCATGAATGGTGATGTGCAACAAATATATTTAGAATAGTGAGAAATTGAAACAAAGTGGGCGATACTCTTAGATTTTTAATGTGAACTTTCACTTTGTAGTGGCAGCATCTACGGATGTTATCGATGCAAATTATCCCCATTGCAATGAGGTTATCTGTGTCTAGGCCGCCCGATAAGAAATATAACACAACTCTGTTGACATGACATGCCACTTCTTTTTTTTTTCCAGCATCACACCATACAATGAATTACAATGCGGATTCCTATTAATAATGAAAATGCCAAACATATGAAAACACATCCGTGTGAACATACCCTAAGGTCCTGTTCACACGGCGGGTTTGGCCGCGGGTTCAGGCGCGGCTTTCGTCCTAGCCTCGCCGCAAACTCGCGTCTCCCGGCGCGGGTTTGCGGCGCAGGCGCTGGGCATGGTCTCGGTGCAGGTAGGGCGTGGCTTGCGGAGAGGGTTTGCCCCCATGAAAATTAATAGGCAGGGGGCAAACCGCGCCGTGAGCCGCGGCCCAGCCGCGCACCACCCGCGGCGTGTGTTTATTAACGCGGTTTCCCATAGGAAACCAAGTTAATAAACTGGGAGCGATTTGGCCGTGGTTTTGGCCGCGGAACCGCCCCCAAAGCTGCCGTGTGAACATGCCCTAAGGGTGAATTGACACATGGAAGATTTGTTGCAAAATTTTTTGCAGCAATCTGCTACTGCCATTTTCATATGAATGAGGCTTGTAGAAGTTAATCTTCTTGCTGCCAATCCGAGAACAACTCCATTCAGATATATGGAACTGATTTTCAAAGGCAGATCTTTCTTCAACAAATCTAGCATGTGCAAATGTACAGTACTTGTGAGATCCTCGGATACTGTATGCCTGCAGGCTCAAACTGGCTCACAGTGGACCAGCCGCAACCCCCTGTTGGGTCCTGGGTGTCATGGGCCTGGGGCAGCTTTTAAGGTAGAAAAGCAGAGAAAGAGAGGCAGAAATCAAGAAGCATGGTGCAAGAGTCATGTGCAGTATGTGAAGTCATGTACAGTAGCTGTAGGCTGGGCCCCAGGAATCAACTTCACTAGTGGTCCCCAAGAATTAACTCCACAGGTGGACTCCAAGAATCAACCAGATTAGCTGTCCCCAAGAATTAAATCCACTGGTGGGCCCCAAGAATTAAATCCACTGCTGGGCCCCACACAACCCAGTCTGATAACTAGGGGCGATATGTATGTACAGTGATCCCTCACTTATCGTGGGTGTTGTGTTCCAGAGACCCCCGCGATACGTGAAAATCCGTGAAGTAGCGGCGTTACATTTATTTTATTATTTATATATATTTTAAGGCTTTATAAACATTTTCCACACTCCAACATATAAAAATCTATGTGGGTACTCACCAGTGAAGTTTACTGCAGCTTGAATGATGAAGATCATGAAGAGCATTACAGCTCTCCTGAAGGCACCTCTTCATCGCCATCGCTCTGTTCATCGCTCTGTTCATCGCGCTGTTCATCGCGCTGTTCATCGCGCTGTTCATCGCGCTGTTCATCGCGCTCTTCATCGCTCTGTTCATCGCGCTGTTCATCGGGTACTTCATCAGGTGGTGCAGTATCTTCCCCCTGGGCCGTAACTTCTATCTCTGCTAAAGGTGTAACTGATCTCTTTGTCCTAGTGATGAACATAGTTATGGGCAGTTGCTGGTGCTGCTTTTTCTTCTGAGTGAGAAGATTTTTATAAACTGATATGCCACTCTCAATGATATTTACAAAGTGCAATGAACGAAGCATTTGGGGTCCCATTCTTCAGCAGCCCGCTGGAGTTCTTTGGCCATTCTGACCATGCTTGCCAGACAATCAAGTGTTAGACCAACCTCCTCCTCTTCTCCAACCTGTTCATCTTGTTCCTCATCCTCTTCTTCAGTTCTTCTTCGTCATCTCCGTCAGGTCTTTGTCCGTCAACGGTTCAGAGTGGACATCAATCAGGTCATTCACATCTTCAGGAGTCATATCAGTGAAGCCATCTCCTCCCAGTAGTTTTGCCAGCTTCACGGCCTTAGTTACTGCAGAGTGATGGACTTCAGCAGGAGAGAAACCCTTGTAATCATGGACCACTTCTGGCCACAATTTTTTCCAGCAGGCATTTACTGTTTGACTCTTCATCTCCTTTATGGCCTTCTGAATATTTACAAGACAAGATGCAATATTGTAGTCACGCCAGTATGCCTTTAGTGTGAAATTTTCATCCAAGTTCATAGCTTCAACCAGGTGTTGCAGGGCATTTCTCGTGTAGAGCGCTTTAAAAGCACGAATCACGCCTTTGTCCATGGGCTGGATGAGCGACATGGTGTTTGGTGGCAAGAACTCTATCTGGACACCATTATATGACAGGTCAACAGCATGGCCTCCAGCATTGTCATGAGCAGAAGCACTTTGAACTCAAGGTTTTTCTCTGCAAGGTAAAGCCTAACCTCTGGGATAAAACACTGGTGGAACCAATCAGCCGTGAGGAGTTTTGTCATCCAGGCCTTGGGGTTGTGCATCCAGTACACAGGCAACAAATTCTTATTATTTTTTTTTCGGGCTCTTGGGTTTTTGGACTTATAAATAAGCCCTGGCTTTATCATGAAGCCCGCAGCATTCCCACACATGATGACAGTTACCCGATCTTTCTGGGCCTTAAATCCAGGGGCTTTGGCTTCCTGCATTATAAAAGTGTGAGATGGCATCCGTTTCCAAAATAAGCCCGTCTCATCCATGTTAAACACTTGTTCAGGCTTATAGCCCCCTTCCTCGATGAAGGATTTGAAGGTGTCATTCACTGCAGAGGCAGCTTCACCATGCAGAGAAACACTCTTCAGTCCAAAGCGTCTCTGAAATTTCTCAAACCAACCCTTGCTGGCACTGAAGGGGGTTTGTCTGGTGGGAGAAGCACTTGATGGTCCTGCTTCTGCACTGTTGTCCTCGTCTTCATCCTCGTCACCATCAGGAACATCCGTGCCTGCCTTGAAACTATCATAAAGTTTCTTGGCCTTTGTCCGGATGATGTTGGTATCCAGCGAGATATTCTTCTTTTCCCGCAGTCATTTATCCACAGGGCCAATGCAGATTCCATCCTCACAATGGTCTTATTACAGGATGTGACCACCCTCTTTGCAGTCTTGTTAAAGGTCATTGTTGCTGTAGACCTAATATTCTTCTCATCTTTTTTTATGTAAAGAGTATTAGAATCGTTGATCCCATATTGGCGGCCTACAGCCGCATAGCTTTTGCCTTCCTTTAGCATGTCGAGAAGTTCTACCTTTTCTTTGATGGTAAGCATCTTCCTCTGGCGCTTCGGTTCACTGCCAGAAGCCTTAGAAGGCCTAGAACGTTTGGGTGGCATCACAGGACTCACTTTCTGCACTTCTGCACACTTCTGCAATCAGACGTCGATGCTGAACATTTGAGCACAACAGACAGACCGATGCTAAAGTCAGGGAGCCAATCAGCACTCAGGATATTGAACACAGTGCGGTGATTGGCTGGTTTCCATACCGCAAAAATCCAGCGATATACCGAAAAATCCGTGATACAGTATAAGATCCAGACAGCTGTATTATCCGCGATGCAGTGAGGCCGCGATAAGTGAACCGCGATATATAGCGAGGGACAACTGTATTTCAGCGCTCAAACGCCATTTTATTATGCACATTAGTAGCGTAGAATGCACCTGAATTTATGAACCAGTTCTACTGTGGGTCATAGATTTTGTGATTTCTAGCTCCAAACCGACAAAACAAGCTCAGGTAAACCACTTTTTACTTGATCTGTCAGGTTCCAGCAGTAATGCCCCCAGTTTTGCCATCCTCCTGTCAATCATACGGTGGTGTGACACTCCTCCAGCACACCCCGATCTTAGACACATTACAAAACTGCCGCAGGTGCTCAATAATGAGGCTAATTTTGCAGTGCACCTGATTATACATCTAGAGAACAGGGCTGCGCCAGTTTTTGGGCTGAAAGGACACCAGACTACTGGCGCAGCCCTGTATATACATGTCACCCTAAGGGGCGATTTGTATGAACGGGATTGCGCCAGAAGTCTGATGTCATTTCAGCCTGACATCTAGTGCAGCACCTTTCGCTATAGTTTAAAATGGCCCATACGCCAATATTAGGCTCATTATAGAGTACCCACGGCACTTTGTAGTGCGCCTGCTTTCGGGGGGCGTGCGGGAGACACGCACCACAACAGTACTAAGCTATAGATTCATAGCTTCGTTACGGCAATTCCAAGTGCATTACTGCTGGAACAGGTAAACCACTTTCAAAGTGGTTTACCTGAGCCAGAATTAATGTTTATGCGCTAGAATGTGCCTGATTTATGACCCGAAGTAGATCGGGTCCATGAATCAAGCACATTCTACCCTAATATAATGCACATAAAAATTGGCTTAACGTCAAACATCATACATGTTGCCCTTAGTATCTGTTTTTACAAATAATTGATATGAGAGGTTTTCCCCATTAAAAAAAAATCTGCAATTCTGAAGCATCTCTTCTTTGGGCTGTTGCTTTGTTATTTCTCCTGAAAGTGAGGACTTTGTAAAAAATAAATAAAAAAAAATAAAATAAAGCAATTGCAATTAATGTTATTATCGGTCAGTGAACTATCACTGTCTATATGAACCACTGAACAACCACAGCAGTCCCCATGTATATTATTGTATTTACCAGTGGACGAATCACGCTGTCTCTTTAACATTATTTGCGCGCATTTATAAAATCTGTTCCTTCTTGTGGCTTTACTCTCCTTTGAAGGCCAGAAAATATGTGCTCTGCATGGGGAAAAACGGGCGGCTTGAAATCTTCTTGCAGGAATGTAAATGATTGGTTGTTGAGAGCTTCAAACCTTGAGGGAAGAAAATCTGCATGCAAGTAACATCTTTATAGAAACCTTATGAGCAGATGGGGTTCTCCTCTGTAGGTGACACCACAATCTCGCTTGTCTGTTTTCATGGAAAAGTAAAATGACATCACAAAACATAATTAATTTCTTCACAGTTTATTAACTGGATATCCCAAGTCCCTAGAAGAGATGGAATCTGGACTAAATGAAAACATATTAATGCGTTGTCAATGTAACTATTGTTTACAATTGAGAGAAAAAACAGAATTTTGGAAGCCGGAAAACAGATCTCCAATTGAGAGAAAACATATTATTTAGCTATTATAACTATTTAATGAATTCATATTAATGATAGCAGAAACTTCCTTCAGATAGTTAAATTATCCTCAAAACTTTGCTTGCTTTAAATTCTGAAAATCAAAAGAATGAGTTTATTCTATTTAAAGAATATAATATAAATATTATTTTTATAGGTATAAATTTTCAGTCATATAATGCAAGAAACAATAAAAAGAAAGAAAACTAGAAAAAATGCAATGCAAACAACTGAACTATAAACAATTGATCAAAGCCCAACTACAAAATGAACCTTATTATTATACTGCATACTGTTCCAACTCAACAACTTTATTTAGCTTTGGAGGAAATAAAAAATCCTGAACACAATCACAGGGCGCTGACTGTCATTGCAGACAGGGCCAAATAATGGGTGCAAACAGTTGTACACCTTATTGGTCAAGTACATAAAAGGACTAGATTATGTAAAAAAAAATTTTTACAAATAAAAATGTAAGAGTTTAAAACACGTCCATCCTCAAATATCATAAACAAAAACAACAGAACTTATATCTCTGTTGTGTCCAATCTATTAACTCATTAAGAAACCAGGCCTGAAAAGACCATAATAACCAGCTACATTTTTTAGTTTGTGCCTCCCTGCGTTTCAGTAGTCATAACTTTTTTTTTTTGCAATGCCACAGTTATATGAGGTCTTGTTTTATGCAGGAGAAGTTGCATTTTTTGCGGGGTGTAGTTTGAGTTTACTTATAAATTGCTGTGTAATTCCTGTAAAAAAAAAAAAATAATAATTGAAGCGTAAAAAAAAAATAGTGTTTTTCTGCATTCAGTTTTTTCAATTTTCTTTTACACCATTCACATTTCACACTAAATAACCTGTTAGATTACTTCTACAGGCTATTACAGTCATATGGATTCCTAATATGTGTAGTTTTTTTGTGAAATGTATGCACAATTTCTGTTTATTCAATATTTATTTTTATTTTAGTATTTACTTTTTCCACACTTTATTTTTGTAATTTTTTTTTAAATCCCATTAAGAGATACGTATTATACACTTTTTTTTTACACTTAGTAATGTATTAGCATATTACTGTATGCTTATACATTACATTATGGGAGATATGTATGATCGGGCTTTTCACCCTTTTCTGGCGTAAAATGCACCAAAGTGAGCCAGCTACGATGTCTAATGCGCCTAATGAATGTGTTAGGTGCATTGTTCGTAAGACACTTTCTAATGCGCCTAACATGAGGGGGCGTTTTGGGGGCGTTCTGGGGGCGTGTCGCACCACACTCGTAATATTAGACACATATATGAATGTGGTTCGGCAAAACTAGGCGCATTACTGCTCGAACAGGCAGACCTATTTCAATGTGGTCTGCCTGAGCCTGAGGAGTCGAAGTTAGATTTGCTGTTAGGGAAAAAATGTCCCTTATTTCTCAACTTACCCCACTCCAATGATAAAAAGTAATTTATTATAATTATCAAACTGTATAAAATTTAATTATTTAAATGTAATAAAAAATGTTATCATATAAAATGAATATATTATATCCCAAAAATATAAAAATATCTCTCTATAAATATCTCTCTATAAAATGCATTTAAATTAAATAGAATCAAAACTAGTTTTACATTAATAACCCACTGATGTTGTTGTTCAGATTTTAAATTTTTTAATTTTTACTACAATGAATTTGAAATTTATTTTTGCTGCTCTCACCCTTTATTCTACATACAGCAGGAGCCAGCACACCACAGGTCTGGATGGGACCTGTGGTTCATCAAGCAAGTTCAGTACCATAGTTTCTATTTACTGACATGCTATTCTAAGGACTTTTCTTTTATTTCCAGCCTGTCTACAGCCTTTATACATGTTAGGCGCATTACTAGTGCACCTAAGTTTCGTAATGCGCCAAATACACAGGCGAGGCATGATGAACTCTAGATACCATTTATAACCACACAAAAAACACTTTTACATTCAGGCACATTATACACTGAAAGAAAGACTTGAAAATTCACTTTGAAGCGCCTTCCTTCATACATAGGGCTACCAAACAATACATGGAAACCTCTAAAGAAACATTTATGCTATCTACAATACATGAAAAAATCTTTGCGATTCTTAGTTCACATGTTTTGATCAAAAAATGCTTAAGCCACCCCCGGCGACCAACGGTTCTTAAGGCGGGTGGTCCTACTCTATTTTTACCTCTCATTTGAGTCAACAGACTTCTCATTTGGGTCAACAGACCTCCATAATCCAGAGAAAAAAATAAAAAATGCACCAACCTTACAAGCATACTGCACTGATAGAACAAGCTGTGGAGGTGGGCGGGGTGCAAGAAACCAAAATGGAGGCATCCATTCCTCCCTATATAAATTAAAAGCAATATATGCCAAATGCAACGTATAGTTCTGCACCAAAAAATATTTCTGAAAAACACAATGTGAACCTGGGTGCCACTGGCATGGTTGCGACATATATATACACACATTCCAATACCAGTGGCACACCATCAGCTAAAAGGGCTAACAAACAATACATGGAAACTTCTAAAGAAGCATTTATGCTATCTACAATACATGAAAAAAAAATGAGATTCTTAGTTCACATGTTTTGATCAAAAAAATGCTTAAGCCATCCCCAGGTTCACATTGTGTTTTTTCAGAAATGTTTTTTTGTGCAGAACTATACGTAGTCGGGGACAGGCAGAAGTCAGGACAGGCGGATATGGTTCGTGGTCGTGGGCAGGCAGAAGGTCAGGGCAGACGGCATAGATTCGTGATCAGGAGACGGAAGCATATGGTATGGTACAGGGAAGATCAGAACTAGACACCTGGGAAAGCTTACTCAATAGACAAGGCACTAAAGATCCAACAGGGAGTGGACAGAAGAGCCCAGGTAATATAGAGGCAGTACCCGGCAATTAGCCAATTACCGGTGCACTAGCCCTTTAAATTTCACAGAGCCGGCACGCGCGCACCCTAGAGCACGGGGACGCGCGCGCCGGGCAGCAGGAGGCTGCAGGGACACAGGAGCGCGGCCAGGTGAGTACTGGCGCGCAGGGGGGCGAGTGCGCCCGTCGCCCGACACCCGTGCAGCGGCGGCACTCGTCCCGGTAGCGGAGGCAGGGGCAGAGCCACGATGGTGCCCGCAGCCCGAGTTGCGGGCTGTGGCGCCGTTCGCAACACTTGCTTTCGTCGGGACGCCCTCCAAGACCGTCCTGGGGGTCTTTTAGCTCAGGATCACCGCTTGGGTCAAATGGATGGCACTCTGACAACGGCTTCTTATTTAAAACTCAGCCTGTTTATTTCGGCACAGGTTTAAAGTAATTCAGCAACAAAACCAGATAAAAAAAAAATCCTTAGGCCGTCTAGCCACTAACTACAACACAATTAGAGACCCTCTCTAACCTGTGGTCTGAGTCTACCACTCAGGCCACTATACACATCTTTACCCAGTCACCACTGGTATACAGGCTTCCCACAAGCCTCGGGGCAGAGCTTCTCTTCAGCTCCCCTGCTGCTCCAGGTTCTAGCAGCAACCACGCCCCCCGATCACCTGTAGTAGGAGACCTCTTATAGCCCTCCAGGGACTGGCCCAAAACCTGGCCTGGAACGTGGGGACAGCCTCCCACCCAACGCTACGACCGTCCCGGGAAAGAAAACCCATACCTGGCTGCAAGGCAGCCATTCTAGCTACTTGTGGCAGTAACCTATTGTTACTGACACAACAAGTCTCCTTCCCCCACCGAACCCAGACATTTGGTGGCACGTTTGTAGCAGGTATCCTGCTGAATTCCACCTAGTGGCAGAGACCTGCAACTGCATAGGGTCACTCTGCCACATACACCCCCCCCCCCTTTAATAGAGGCTGTAGGACTCGATCACCCTGCTTAACCCCTCCTCTGGGGTCAAAGTTCCTACTTTGGGGCGATGTCTTCCCTCCATCCTCAGGGGCAGAGATAACATTGTTCACATACAGCTCAGCTCTGGACTCACATGCTGCACTCACACCACAATGGGCCCCAAGGATGTCATCAAATTCAGCCCGCATGCCGACATTCACAGGTTTACTACTGACAATCCCAATACCAGCGCTATCTGACCCAGCAGCCTTTTGCCACCTATAAACTACCTTGTCTTTGTTCCCACTGGGCAGTGTCTTCACTATTTTGGGTCTCATATAAGCAAAAGGCTCCTGGTTAGTCCCAGCAACCACACTAGCATCACAGGAAGCAGTAATGACAGCACACCTCTCAGGTTTGCTATCCACCGTGGCCACCTACCTCTTTGTCTGCAGGAATACAATGCAACCCAAACTTCTCTATATCCCAAGTCATCTGGTCCTCACTGACCAACTCCTGACCTTGGGGCTGAGCTACTTCTTCTGTACTAGCACTTCCTGTGGCACAATGTACCTCCGTGTCACACACAACCTGTAGGCTAGTAAACACAGAGTTATTACCATTGCTCCATCTAGGACCTCCCTGCAGATTATCTCAGCCTCCTTACTCGTCCACCCATATACTTGACTCACAAAAGCAGGAAGACCACACTCACGGTCTGTTTCCACCCTTCCATGCACTACCCTTGCTTGACTACAGAGGTCACTGGCAGGCATCTGAGCTTTACAACCCCCAACAGGTATCTGACCTGTGGTGAACATCTCAGCAAACTTACATTTTACTACAGGGGTCACCAACCCTGCATATTCTGCAATACAGACCTCATCACAATAAGCAGGCATTTTAATAATGTCAGAGTCACCATTGACAAACTCTGTAGACGATTTGTCTGCCATAAAACATTACCTGGCACCTCACCAGTGTCAGAGGACACATTCTCCAGTGCACATTTCTTCTTGGCGCTTCCTAGCAGCAGACACTCTGCAACAATGGGTGGAGATGTTACCTTCACATCCCCTATAACCATCTCTAAGGGAGAACTCTCAGCTTCTATCTGGGATACTTCTACATCTTTCTCAACCTCAAATTCACACAATGAGCTGGAGGCAATAGCAGACACATTTAGAAATGAGATAGCAATCCTTTCTTTAACACCAGTAGGTGCAGCGGACATCTGGCTAAACCTGGCACCCACAGGGAGGTCACCACAAACTATAGGACCTAACCCCTCTGTGAAACTGTAAATATTTTCCTCCATTGTCTCTAAGGAAAAATTATTAGCAGACTCAGAACCAGGCACCTCTTTATCCTTTGAGGATTCCAACCCGCTCACCTGCCCCTCACTAGGGTTCAAGCATACACCCACCTCTGTGGTCTAGCAGCTCACTTCTTTCATCACCATCATCACTGCAGTCCTTGTGACCATTGCAGTAACAGATACAAGAATTATAGCAGACACTGGAACATGTGATCACAGGGGGACTACAGATCACACCACGACCTCTCTCTTCACCCTCTATAGTGTCACAATCTGGATCTCCATCACAGATACACTGCTCAGGGCTGTACACAGAATCTGCCTCAGCACATGTTTTCTTTACAAACGTATCTTCATCGCAGCTGTGGAGGCAGTTTTGGCAGAAGTGATCATATACTGCACAGACCTTTCTATGGTGTCAGCAATCTATGGTTTACAAGTATAATTGACCTTTTCTCTGCCTAGTTTATGGCTCTACTGGGTTCAGAAGAGAAATTTTAAGTTGACTTGAGAAAAGTTTTAAAAAGAGAAAACACAGTAGTTTGACAATAAATAGCTTCACCCAACCACTAACCATGAGTGGGAAAAATAGTTTTTGTGTTATCATTCATATTCTCTGAAAAAAGGCCAAGAAAGCAAAAATTCTGCCGGGGTATGTAAACTTTTAAGCACAATTGTATAGGGATAGCAGTCGGTATACAGGGCCTCCTTTAGTGGATATACACTCACCGGCCACTTTATTAGGTACACCTGTCCAACTGCTCGTTAACACTTAATTTCTAATCAGCCAATCACATGGCGGCAACTCAGTGCATTTAGGCATGTAACATGGTCAAGACAATCTCCTGCAGTTTCAAACCGAGCATAGTATGGGGAAGAAAGGTGATTTGAGGGGTCTTTGAACGGGCATGGTTGTTGATGCCAGAAGGGCTGGTCTGAGTATTTCAGAAACTGCTGATCTCGTGGGATTTTCACGCACAACCATCTCTAGGTTTACAGAGAATGGTCCCCAAAAAGAAAAAAAAATCCAGTGAGCGGCAGTCTGTGGGCGGAAATGCCTTGTTGATGCCAGAGGTCAAAGGAGAATGGCAGACTGGTTCGAGCTGATAGAAAGGCAAAGTGACTCAAATAGCCACCCGTTACAAACCAAGGTAGGCAGAAGAGCACTCTGAACGCACATACGGCGAACTTTGAGCAGATGCTACAGCCAAAACCCCACACCGGGTGCCACTCCTTTCAGCTAAAAAAAAGGAAACTGAGGCTCCAATTTGCCCAAGCTCATCGAAATTGGACAGTAGAAGATTGGAAAACGTTGCTGGTCTGATGAGTCCTCGATTTCTGCTGCGACATTCGATGGTAGGGTCTGAATTTGGCGTCAACAACATGAAAGCATGGATCCATCCTGCCTTGTATCAACGTTCAGGCTGGTGGTGGTGGTTGTCATGGTGTGGGGAATATTTCTTGGCACTCTTTGGGCCCCTTGGTACCAATTGAGCATCGTTGCAAACACCTTGTGGAATCTATTGCCACGAAAATTGAGGCAAGTTCTAAAAAGGCAAAAAGGGGGTCCAACCCGTTACTAGCATGGTGTACCTAATAAAGTGGCCGGTGAGTGTATATATATAGGGCTAGCAGTAGGTATATAGGGCCCCCTTTAGTGGGTAGGTTTTAAGTGCCCCCATTAAGGATAAAAAATAACACTCACCTCTCCAGTTCCTCCGCCAAACACCTTTTTCAGTCTCCGGAGCGGGTGGCATGACATCATCGCATTGCGTCATTTGTGCCACTGCCTATAATAGCTGCAAGCCTATTACAGAGAGCTCAACATCCGGGACCGGAGCATCTCAACCATTGTGTCTGCTCTGTGGCGGTTTGCTGCATTCCTGGGTCTATTTGACCCAGCAACACAGCTGTGTGCCATGGGGGGCGTGTGGGCCCCCCTGGCTCAGGGGCCCCATAACAACTGCAACCGCTGTGACCCCTATAGCCACTGATCTACCTATGATATGAAATCTGTGCAGCTAAATGATACATGGGAATCTTGCTGTGTTTTACAGTGAAGGAAATAATTATTGGATCCCTTGCTGATTGTCCACCAGGACATTATAAATGGGTCATGGCTGGGTCTTCCAGCAAGACAGTGACTTGAAACAAACAGCCAAGGCAACAAAGGAGTGGCACAAAAAGAATCACATAAAGGTCATGGAGTGGCCTAGCCAGTCTACAGACCTTAATCCCATAGAAAACTTTTGGAGGGAGATGATGTACAAAGAGGAGTGGACTAAAATGTTTCCTGACATGTGCGCAAACCTCATCATCAACTACAAAAAAGCCTGACTGCTGTGCTTGCCAACAAGGGTTTTGACAGATGGATCAAATACTTATTTTTCTCATAAATTTATATAATTTATACAATGTGATTTTCTGGATTTTATTTTGGATATTCTATCTCTCAATGTTAAAATTAACCTACCCATAAAATTATAGACTGTTAATGACTTTGTCAGTGGGCAAATATCACAAACAGCAAGGGATCAAATAATTATTTCCTTCACTGTATGTATAAAATGTGTTCTAAATGTACAAGTTGCCTCCACTTTCCCCTTTATACTAGAAACAGACATAAAAGCAAAATATCCAACAGTCTGAACTGTGTTTGAGTTAATAAGATTTTCGGCTGTCAATTATCCATTCACACTATATTGTGTTGTACGCACACCAGGTACCATTCACCTTGGCAAATTCTTATGTAAAGACATTTTGCATTGATGTGCCCTTGCAAAGGGGCTTCTTATCAAGAACAAAATCTATCTAGGTATTCAGATCGTATGTAAAATACTAATTGACCACAATTCATTTTGCATGCTGTCTGAGACTTATCTCTGCTGACAAGTGCTATGAAGTATTCCCAGGAATTACACAGATAATGGTTTTTCAGCAAAAGACGACATCTTTCTTAATATGCTGAGATAACTTGTGCAGTAATTTTCCTCCGAGCCAACTATTACTACTGCCTTTTCTTTTAAGGATTCTTATACAGCCCATCAGTACAATGTGCTCATAAACCTATTGATCCAACCTAGTTTGATGGACTTTTATCTCATATAGTGCTTTACAAACTGTGTAGCAGGCATCACTGGAGAAGTGTTCCTAAGTTGTTGGGGAGGAGCAGCTGTGGAGGCAGTTTTGGTAGAAGTGATCATATACTGCACATGCCTTTCAATGGTGGCAGCAATTTATGGTTTACAAGCATAATTGACCTTTTTTCTGCCTAGTTTATGGCTCTACTGGGTTCAAAAGACAAATTTTAAGTTGACTTGAGAAAAGTTGTAAAAAGAAAAAAACAGTAGTTTGACAATAAATGGCTTCACCCAACCACTGACCGTAAGCAGAAAAAAAGTTTTTGTGTTATCATTCATATTCTTTGAAAAAAGGCCAAGAAAGCAAACAGTCTCCCAAGGTATGTAAACTTTTGATACAACTGTATAGGGATAGTAGTAGGTATATAGGGCCCCCGTTAGTGGATATATATTTATATTTTTTAATTATATATTAGTGCCAACCCATTAAAAATAAAAAAATAACACTCACCTCTCTCCAGTTCCTCCGCCGAACACCTCTTTCAGAATCCGGAGTGGGTGGCATGACATCATCGCATCACGCCACTTGTGCCGCTGCCTATAATAGCCGCAAGCCTATTACAGAGGGCAGTCCTGGGTCTGTGTGACCCAGCGATACAGCTGTGTGTCATGGGGGGCCTGTGGGCTCCTCTGGCTCTGGGGCCCAGTCACAACTGCAACTAGGAGGCCAAGTTAGTACTTGGAAGTCTTGGTGATGCTCTTCAAGGTTACATCCGCCCCAGGAAAGACAATCGGCTTGAATGGGTGTACGTGATCTGAAAGGATGGATTCATACCAAAATTGGTTAAGAATACCTTCTACATGGATGAGTGGATCCACAAAAATAATCCCCAGACATAATGTTTTCACCACCAGCTTGTGTTCTTCCCGCCATTGTTGCAGGGTGTTTGTTATTTGGTGTTTCTCACCTGACACAACACAACACAACTTTTCAGAAAAGGCAACACTTTTCCAACCAGCAAAGGTCCGTCTCTGATACTGCCATGAAATGTAAGGCTTTTCTGCTTCCTTAGCAAAGGTACAATGACTACTCGTCTGCTTCAGAGCCCAATATGCAGTAGAATTCATTGAACTGTTGTTTTAGACACATGTCTGGTAGCCTTCTGGTTCATTTTAGTGGTGAGATGCTCCACTGTAATGTGTCAGTCCAAAATAGCCTAAATAGTCTAAATAGGTAAGCACAGATGTGGGTGGAATAATAAAATAACCTCCTTTATTTCTGAGATGCCATAAAACACATGCACGTGTTATCACAGAGGCTTTATAGCTGACACGTTTTAAGCACCAAAGTGCTCTTAGTCATAGCAAGGAACAAGTAATCCGATACTCTCTAAGACAGTGTTCAAATACACATAAAACAATTGATGCAATTAGTGATATCCCCTGGGAGGTATTCACCTGTGTGACGCGGAACACAAGGACACTATAGTAGAACGCAATACTGCGTTCCAGAAGCACCTTTCATAAGACACAGCTGGAAATGGAAGACAGTCGAAGGCAAACTGACATGTCGTGAAATGCAAACCTGCATTCCAAATAATCTACAGTTACAAAAAAAGAGACACGTCAATATAACAATTCCAGCAAATATAAGCATAGAAACTAGAGTGCACATTGAAAAAACATGTACGTATGATGCTCAGTATAAAAGAATCAATAGTAACATCTGTGCATGCCAGTGCAGCAACACAGTGAGACTGCCCAGGATCACATAAAATTAAAAGAGAATATATAGAGTAAATAAAATCAATCCCTACATGACAACGGAGAAAGTTGTGGGACACCAAATTAGTAAGGAAACATCATTTCATTTTTAGAATTGAGCCCTTTGGGAAAGGTGCTATCTAGGGTTAACATCCAGTAAGCTTCCCTAAAATGTAGCATGTAATCTATGTCACCACCTCAGGTTCGATAATTCTCTCTATACCAAAGATCTTTGGTGATATCATTGAGGTGCTTTAAAATACTAATTTTTCATCTATGTGTTGTGCAGCCTACATACAATAGATTGCAAAGAGTGCAAATAGCTAAATAGACAACATGGTGTGAATTACTTACATACAATGTTAACACTAGAAAAGCTCCTAAGCAATACATTGGACCTGTTGAAGGGAGTATATCAAATATCCCCCTGAACAATGTCGCTTAATTATACACCAAAACAACAACAAAAAAGGACTTACTACCCATAATTATAAAATATAAATCACTTTATTTGAATCTCATATAAAATTTATACAATTACAAGACAATCAACATATAGGACCAACAGCTAATAAAGCCAATAGCAGGAAGACAAGTACATAACCTAATTCAATGAATCATTTTCTAATGTATATATGGATAAATATCCCATTATTACATATAGTATTCAAGGATAGAACTGTCAAACACAGCGTACAATCATTAATCTAATATATATGAAAAGGTTCCATTACCCATAGTAGTATACGCTGTGATGGCTTATCAAACACAACATACAATCATAGATCTAATGTATAAGAAAATGTTCCATTACCCATAGTAGTATAAACTGTGATGGCTTGTCCCTGCATCCCAATGTGCGTTTCGCCTCTGCTTTATCAGGGGGCTTCCGGCCCTTTAAATGTCCCTGCTGTATGTTCTATGCACTGTTGTATGCAGCACAACCAGTGCCAGAGAAGCCCGCATCCTCCACCAATTGTAAGGGATCAGCTCGGTGGTATGGTAAGACAGGACCAGTCTTTAAGTCTGTTTAGGTAAAACAGGCGTTTATTTCAGCCTTAAACATACAGCAACATAAACGTGGGCTTAACTTCAGCCAAAATGAAGGAAAACAAAACAGTCTTACACAGTCTGTGTGGGACACTTACAGTCCTGTGTCCAGATAAGCCTCCAGGCTTCCTTGTCTCCAGCTGAGACTGGCGTGTAGTCTGTTCCTGGGAACTCTGCAGCACACCTGCTCTCTTCCTCCACTGCACAGACAACACTCTCTTCACCCACCTGAGCTCCAGGCTTACATACAGCAACCAAACTCTGGCCTGGACCCTGAAGATGTGGGAGCAGTCACCCACCCAACTCTACGACTGCTCCTGTGAAAACCCAGACTACTTGCTCTGCAAGCATACTAACAAAAAAACATGTGTCAGCAACCTACCGCTGCTGACACCTGAAATTACAGGTTTTCACCTCACCAACGCCAGGGTCCTTGGTGACACATATCTCTGGTCCACCACAATCCCTTCTGTCCTCTAACAACAGCTATCACATTGTAATTGTTGTAGGGAATGTGGGATCGCCCAGCTTTCCTGTTCACTGAATAGCCTATCTAGCATATAAAAAAGTTGGGTGACGTCACATCACCCATAGAAATCAGTTTTTGATCATGGGAAAGCTGTGTGCCTCCTGTAGGTGATGTGGCATCATCTCTGCACACAGTGATGTCAGGGCAGTGTCTCATTATGCTTTACCCTGGAACCATTACTATGTAAAGAGCAGTAGGCAGACATTTTTCTGACTGCTGCTGGATAATTTCAGAGGTCTTAACGCACATTCAGCCAAAAAATGCAAGTCTTCTACTGTACTAGAATGACTACATTCCTGTCAGCACCTCTGTTTACATAGTGACTGATGAGTAACTAAGTAACTAGAAGCAGCCAGATCTTCTTTGATCAGGTCACATCCACTACAGTGTTTCTGAGCTGAGCCTGGCTTCAGAGCACACTCACTGAGTGATGACAAAACTTCCATAGAAGCAGAAACAAAGCCATGTGATCGATGGATGTCACATGATATGCAGGAATTAGGAAGAAGGGGAGTAAAGGGCTCTTTGCCTGGTTTTGCAAAGCAGAACAGGTAAAAAAAAAAAAAATAATGAGAATCAATTACAAAGTTCATTATAATTATGTTGTGATCTCTATAACACATAAAAAGATAGTTCCAGAGAACCCCTTTGAGTATGTTTTTATCCTCACAGCAGTAGGTGATTATCTTGCAATAGAATTACTTTTATACCAAACAAATTTATTTTTCTGTATCAGCATTTATGATGCCTTTAATCAACAACTAATCACCAGCTCCAGATGTTGTTATACATAACCATACCAGCACTAATTCTTTACTACGTTGACTGATGGTTATAGACATGGTTCAAAGAGTCTCTCATTGCTTTGATGGCATACATAGTGCCTTCTGTTACTTGCTTAAATCTAACATTTAGACTCATCAGTCCAAGACACCATATTCCACATCTCCAGATGTACAGTTGCAGTGTTCTACCACAAATGCTCATCTTTTTTTGTAATTATTCTACTCAACATTGGCTTTTTGACAGTATCTTGTATTCAAATAATGAAAGGGTAGCTGGAAACCATTATGATTTTTTTTAGATATTTGAGTTGACAAAAGAAAATATGCCCTTGCAAGTTTAAATGCCTTCAAGGGTTTGCATATTCTATTTAAGTTTATGTCAGTTAATAGACTAATCTATAAGTAGAGAGATAGATAGATACAGTGGGGAAAATAAGAATTTGATACACTGGAGATTTTGCAAGTTTTCCCATCTACAATGAATGGAAAGGTCTGTAATTCTTTTCATAGGTAAACTTCAACTGTGGGAGACAGAATCTAAAAAAAGATCCAGAAAATCACATTGTATGATTTTTAAATAATTAATTTTCATTTTATTGCATGAAATAAGTATTTGATACAATAGAAAAAAAGAACTTAATATTTGGTACAGAAACCTTTGTTTGTAATTCCAGAGGTCAGGTGTTTCCTGTAGCTCTTCACCAAGGTTGCACGCACTGCAGCAGGGATTTTGGCCCACTCCTCCATACAGATCTTCTCCCAGATCTTTCAGGTTTCGGGATGTTGCTGGACATTGCGTTTCAGCTCCCTCCAAAGATTTTCGAGTGGGTTCAGATTTGGAGACTGGCTAGGCCACTCCAGGACCTTGAAAAGCTTCTTAAGGAGCCACTCCTTAGTTTCCCTGGCTGTGTGTTTCAGGTCATTTTCATGCTGAAAGACCCAACCATGACCCATCTTCAAAACTTTTACTGATGGAAGGAGGTTGTTGGCCAAAACCTCCCGATGCATGGCTCCATCCATCCTCCTTTCAATACAGTACATTTGACCTGTCCCCTTTGCAGAAAAGAATGCCCAAAGTATGAGGTAAATATTTTAATAAACAATCCTCGATAGTAGTTGGTGCAAGTGGAAAGACAAAAAAAAATTTTTTTTTTTTTTTTTTTTTTTTTTTTTTTTTTTTTTTTTTTTTTTTTTTTTTTTTTTTTTTTTTTTTTTTTTTTTTTTTTTTTTTTTTTTTTTTTTTTTTTTTTTTTTTTTTTTTTTTTTTTTTTTTTTTTTTTTTTTTTTTTTTTTTTTTTTTTTTTTTTTTTTTTTTTTTTTTTAAGGTTTGCAACCTGTAAATTGATTACAAATTTATATAAAATCCAGAGAACAAAGGGTTTTTTTTGCTTAAAGTGATTTATATTATATATTATATATATATATATATATATATATAAAATATATATTATATATATATAAATATAAAATTTATATATATATATAATATATATATAGTGTTTAAAAGTGTATATTACAATAGATTGATTCCATACAAAAAATATCAAGGATACGGAGCCTTGAGCAATAGCATAATCCTGTAGTGATGATGTTTCGGTCGTCATAACGACCTTATTCATATGAATCACTGTGAAGAAAACAGATAATTGAAATACATAGACAAATCAGTGCATAAGGAATAAATTGTTCTAGAAAACAAGGGAAAAATAAAAAAATGAAAAAAGAGGGATTATGTAGAGACTTGAGGCCACATGCATGAACACCGTTTACGTCTAAAACTCTCTGTGTTGCCTATAGCAACCAATCAGAGTGCCCCTCTCATTTCATAGTGCTCTGAAAAACTGAGAGGGGTGCTCTGATCGGTTGCTATGGGCAACAAATAGCGTTTTAGACCTAGACAGTTTTCAGGCATGTGGCCCTTAGTATAAATGAGGGAAGAGGGAGAGAAAGAAAGAACAAGAGAAAAGGGAGATCTAGCCAGAGGGAGAAGGTAGAAAGAGACAGAGGGGAGGTAATAGGGCCTATCTTTTTTCATTTTTGTCCCTTGTTAGAATGATTTATTCTTTATGCACTGGTTTGCCTTTGTATCACAATTATCTGTTTTCTTCATAGTGATCCAAAGTATAATGTTTCCACCCCAATGCTTCACGGTTGGGACGGTGTTCTTGGGGTGGTACCCATCATTCTTTTTTCTCCAAACACGGCGAGTGGAGTTGATACCAAAAAGTTCTATTTTGCTCTCATTTGACCACATGACCTTCTCCAATGCCACTATGGATCATCTAGATGGTCATTGGCAAACTTCAAACAGGACTGGACATGTGCTGGCGTGAGCAGGGGGACCTTGCATGCACTGCAGGATTTTAATTCATGACGGTGTAGTATGTTAGTAATAGTAACCTTTGAGGCTGTGGTCCCAGCTCTATTCAGGTCATTGACCAGGTCCTCTAATGTAGTTCTGGGCTGAATCCTAACCTTTCTAGGAATCACCCTTACCTCATGAGGCGAGATCTTGCATGGAGCCCCAGAACTAGGAAGATTGACAGTCATTGTGTGTTTCTACCATTTTCTAATAATTGAACCAAAAGTTGTTGCCTACTCACCATGCTGCTTGCCTGTTGCCCTGAATCCCATCCCAGCCTTGTGCAGGTCTGTAATTTTTCCCCTGGTGTCCTCAGACATCTCTTTGGTCTTGACCATGGTGGAGAGGTTGGAGTGTGATTGAATGAGTGTGTGGGAAGGTGTTATTTATACAGATAACAAGCTCAAACAGGTGCAATTAATACAGGTAATGAGTGCAGAGTAGGAGGGCTTCTTAAAGAAAAACTAACAGGTCTGTGAGAGTCAGAATTCTTGCTGGTTGGTCGGTGATCAAATAATTATTTCATGCAACAAAATCCAAATCAATTATTTTAATATCATACACTGTGATTTTCCTAATTTTTTAGGTCCTATGTCTCACATTCTTTGTAGCTTGAAAAACTTGTAAAATCGCCAGTGTATTAAATACTTATTTTCACCCCTGTAGATATGCAGATAGAAATATGAGATAGAAATAAAGTCTGTCTTTAGAAGTTTGTGAACTCTCCTCACATTTGAATTAATAGAAGGAACTATCCACAGATATAAAATAGCTAGATAGATGAAGTATCAGTATCCCTCAAATTTTCGTAAATATTGTATTATACCTTTTCATGGAACAACACTGAAGATATGACACTTTTATATAATGTAAAGTAGTCAGTGTGCAGCTTGTATAACAGTGTAAATTTACTGTGCCCTCAAACTAACTCAACACACAGCCATCAATGTCTAAATCGCTGGCAACAAAAGTTAGTACACTCCTAATTGAAAATGAACAATTTTTGCCCAAAGTGTCACTATTTTGTGTGTCAACCATTATTTTCCAAATAGTCTCTAAAATATGGGAATCTAGCAAGAGAACAAAGAGTGACTTTTAATCACTATATTTACTATTTTGCCATAGGCAAACTAAAACTCTATCAGTTCTCAATCTATAAAGCACTAAAACGTAACTTTTATTATGTTATACATAATACACTTAAGTTATACACTTAACCTCTATATACACTATTTAAAAACCTGATTTCTAACGTCTCAATTTATTCCTTTCTAATTGTGAAGGAATAAGTCCTTTTCTATTTTCAAGTCTGGTGGGACACCACCTATTAACAGGGGAACCTTATATATACAGTGATTTACTAACTCCAATAAGGGATCCAAAACATCCCACTTGGGCAGTCATCCCTAATCTGATGGACATAAAACATATAAGGTTTCCTTGTGAGACCCTCTGCAGCGGGTGACACTTGTAGAAAGAGGTGAGAAATCACAAATTAAAATGTCATGCCTGAAATCCCCAACATGTTTCTCCAGCTAACTTGCTTCATCATGGGATAGTGTTCAGGTCCCATGTGGTCTAGCTCATTTCCTTTTACATCATGTTAGATACACACCCTATTCAGGTGCTTACCAATTGGCCACCAGAGATTCAACAATACCCATTCCCCCTTTTACTCTCCTGCATGCATACTGAAACTATGTGCTGCTGCATTCTTATAAATAACATTCCTCAGGCAAATTCACCATCTCCATAGCGGGCTTGTGCCCTATCTTACCGTGCCGCCCGTACCCACGTTCTGTACCAATGGACATTTCTGCCCTAACTGTGATGAACTTCCGTCCAACTTCTCTCATATTATTGCGTCTGCGCGGCTCACCTAGAACGGACTAACAGAATAGGTATTACATTTTACAGCACACTACTAACTTTATCACTCCCTATAAACTTTTCTCCTCTATTTCTAATATGCATATTCATTGGGAATACATGCTCCATTATACTGTACACTGCTATTTTTTTCTCTTCCCATAAACCTCTTCTCCTCTGTATCTAATATACATATTCATTTTAATAAAGCTTCAGGCCTTATGATTAGCCCGTCCCCCCTCCTGCAACCTCACCTCCTACCTTCCCCACTAAATATTCTTTCTAACAGGTCTCAGTTAGTTACCTCAATCATAACGTTACAATGGGAATATGCAGAAATGTTAGTACATTCATGCTCTATTATATTTGCATACATTGTATTGCATATATTGTATTTGTAGTTAACACAAAATCTACGCAGTGGGTAGAAACAATAAATGTATATATAAATAGGTGGTAATTTACTCCCAAACTGCGTCTCGTCATAACAACAAAAGTGTATATATTGTATGATTCAGTTGCTAACCAATTCTTTGTGCAAAATAAAAATATATCCCAATTTGTTAAATAGAAACTGTGGCTTCATGTGATTAATACTTATCATCATTGCAAGATATTGGAAAAGTGAGGGACAAGGTGGGGGCAGAAGGGGCAGGAGGAGGATAAGGGAAGAGAGAGGAAAAAAAAAAAAACGTATATGAACTCTGGTGCTCCTATAACCATGTATTCAGCCATGCTTATACAACTGACCATACTTAATCACATATATTATGTTTCCTCAAAAATTATATAGGGAATCAGCAGGATTAAATAAATGCTGAAAATGAAAAGCCTTCATTTATGCCATTGGGGTTCAATGTATTGAGTCTATATATTCATCTTGCCTCTTCCTGCAACAAAACTTCATCCAGATCGCCCTTTCTTTGCCCTAGCTTTTTCACACAGATGCCCCAAAATTTTAGCACCTTTATTTCACCATTATGTACTTCCAAAATTATTCCACCATTATTTTCCAGCACTGTCTTAACTCTCTTGGGCATTAAGTTCACTATAGCTTCACAGGTTGCAGCCACTGAAATCCACTTCCACTCCTCCATGACGACATCACGGAGCTGGTGGATGTTAGTGACCTTGCGCTCCTCCAACTTCCAATTGAGGATGACCCACAGATGTTTGATAGGATTTAGGTCTGGAGGCATGCTTGGCCAGTCCAGCACCTTTACCCTCATTTTCTTTAGCAAGGCAGTGGTCGTTTTGGAGGTGTGTTTTGGGTCATAATCATGTTGAAATACTGCCCTGGGGCCCATTTCCTGAAGAGAGGGGATCACACTCTGCTTAAGTATTTCACAGTACATGTTGGTATTCATGGTTCCTTCAATGAACTTCAGTTTCCTACAGCCAGCAACACTCATGCTGCCTTAGACCATGACACTCGCGCCACCATGTTTGACTGTAGGCAAGACACACTCCTCTTTGTACTCCTCACCTGGTTGCCGCCACACACACTTGACACCATCTGAGCCAAATAAGTTTATCTTGGTCTCATCAGGTTCCATTAATTCATGCCCCAAGTCTGTTTGTCTTCAGCAAACTGTCTGCAGGCTTTCTTGTGCAGCATCTTTGGAAGAGTCTTTCTTCTAGGATGTCAGCCATGCAGACCAATTTGATGCAGTGTGCAGCGTAATGTCTGAGCACTGACATGCTGACCACCCACCCCGTTAACCTCTGCAGCAATGCTGGAAGCACTCAAATGTCTATTTTGAAAAGACAGTCTCTGAATATGATGCTGAGCACGTGCACTCACCTTCTTTGATCGACCATGGCAAAGCCTGTCCTGAGAGGAACCTGTCTTGTTAAACCGCTGTATGGTCTTAGCCACCATGCTGCAGCTCAGTTTCAGGGTGTTGGCAACCTTTGTATATAGCCTAGGCCATCTTTATATAGAGCAACAATTCTTTTTTTCAGATCAACAGAGTTTTTTGCCATGAGGTATCATGTTGAACTTCCACTGCCCAGTATGAGAGAGTGTGAGAGCAATAAGGGTATGTTCATACAGTGTTTTTAGATGCCTTTCTAGATCCCTGTTTCAAACCCAAAATGGACCAAAACAATAACAATGTGCAGTGTGATTTTCATTGCCGTTTAGATGTCTAAACGCCAATGAGTGTTTTACATGCTTGTGTTGGAATGTTGACAGTATTGGGTTGCCATGGAAACCAGGGAGTAGGATGGCAAGCTTGAGGGGGAAGCTGCAGTTGGTGACAGTTGAGAGTCAGAGTGACAGTTGGGACTGTTCGGGCGAGCAGCCAATCAGGAGAGCTGAAGAGGGCGGAGCTGGAGGTCAGGCAGACAGTTATAGGAGGGAGGCTGTCTGCCCCTTAGTGAGTTAGGAGTATAAGTATGTTTGGTGTATATAGTTTCAGTTGAAAGCAGCAAGTTAAGGGGACCCTGTCTATCCAGGCACCAATAGACAGGGCAGGCCAAGACAGAAGAGAGCAGCCTGACTCACTGCTATACCTGAGATTGAGCAGCCACTGACACAGAGAAAGTGTAGATCCGGACAGAGTGAACATTGAAGAGAGTCAGACAACCCAGAATTACAGGTGGGCAGTTTGGGGGACTGCCGGAAAAAAGTCAAGGGACTCATAAAGTGGACAAAGTGTGTCCTGTGTCGCCAGGCGCCAGCACCTTGCACAGCTGGACTGGGTCAGAACCAGAAAGGGGTTGAGAGAGTCACCAAGTGTCCTGAGAAAGAGGGTCTAAAATGTGTTTAAGTGACATGTGCCTTACTTCATAACTATGTAACGTCCACAGGAAATATACCGTGAGTAAAGCCTGAAGTTCCCCAGAATACTTGTGTCGTCTGCTGTTATTGATGAAGGTGCACCATCCCAGCACTAGAGAGTCCCACACCGCACCTCTCCCCGCAATACGAAAGGACCTGAGGATACCAGGGAAACCTGGAGGTGAGGGTAGTTGCTCCGGGCAATGGCAAGTTCACCTCATACACCCCCTCTGCTGGCACAGGGGAACCTGGGGGTGCGGGTGCTTACCACGGACAACGGTCAGGCACAGTCGGCTCCGCCGTAAGATACTCCATACCTCCCACCTACCAACATCCTCTTATTTTTACATTTTGCATAGTTGGCAGGATTGCGGTAGAGAGAATAGAGACTGTAAAGATCACAGGGAGCCAGCAAGGTGAAGTCCAGATAACAGAGACCGAACCACCCCATCCGGATGTACTCCTGTGGACAGAGCCAGGTGAAGGGGTCGCTGTGGAGACAGAAAATGCAGCTGCAGCAGTGCCAGAGGTGCCGCAAAGGCCTGTCCTGCATCCCTTGTCCTGGGATTGGAAGCGGGAGTTGGAAGACCAAGTGGAGCAATGGTTGCAGGACTGCCAGAAAGCTGCACTGCAGTTGTTGAGCCACCTAGGTCAATCCAAAAAGCAGTGTGAGGTACGGAGTGCCCAGAGTAAGACGGCACTCGTTTCGATGGGTGCTTATTGTTGTGGGGTCAAGGACTGTTTGCAAAGAACGCTGAAACCTTACCCCGGGGGTTGCCCACAATATTTACAGTATTATGTTTAATGTCTGCTGATAACACAACTATACAAAATGTTTTATTTCCCTGCAAAATACGTGTGTGTGTGTGTATGTGTGTGTGTGGAAGCCAGGGATGGCTTCATTTTAAGGTGGTGGAAATGTAAGGGGTTATGCTTGTGTTGGGATGTTGACAGTATTGGGTTGCCATGGGAAACCAGGGAGTAGGATGGCAATCTTGAGGCGGAAGCTGCAGTTGGTGACAGTTGAGAGTCAGAGTGACAATTGGGACTGTTAGGGTGAGCAGCCAATCAGGAGAGCTGAAGGGGGTGGAGCTGGAAGTCAGGCAGTTAGTTATAGGAGGGAGGCTGTCATATTCCTCACTACTACGGGACTAAGTATGTTTGGTGTATATAGTTTCAGTTGAAAGCAGCAAGTTAAGGGGACTCCTGTCTATCCAGGCGCCAATAGACAGGGCAGGCTGAGGCAGAAGAGAGCAGCCTGACTCACTTCCATACCTGAGATTGAGCAGGCACTGAGACAGAGAAAGTGGAGAACCAGACAGAGAGGACCCTGAAGAGAGTCAGACAACCCAGTATTACAGGTGGGCAGTTTGGGGGACTGCCGGAAGAGTCAAGGGACCCTATAGAGTGGACAAAGTGTGTCCTGTGTCGCCAGGTGCCAACACCTTGCACAGCTGGACTGGGTCGGAACCAGAAAGGGGTTGAGAGAGTCGCCAAGTGTCCGGAGAAAGAGGATCTAAAATGTGTTAAAGAGACATGTGCCTTACTTCATAACTATGTAACGTCCACAGGAAATATACCGTGAGTAAAGCCTGAAGTTCTCTGGAATACTTGTGTCGTCTGCTGTTATTGATGAAGATGCACCATCCCAACACTACAAAGTCCCACACTGCACCTCTCCCCGCAATACAACAGGACCTGAGGATACCAGGGGAACCTGGAGGTGAGGGTAGTTGCTACAGGCAATGACAAGTTCACCTCATACACCTCCTCTGCTGGTACAGGGGAACCTGGGGGTGCGGGTGCTTGCCACGGACAATGAGTGGGCGCAGTCAGCCGCCGCCGAAAGATACCCCATACCTCCCCCCTACCAACATCCTCTTATTTTTACACACGTGTCTTTCTGATGCGTCTTTCGAATCTGTTCAAAGAATTGTCATATCAATTCTTGATCCTTTTTATGTAGCAGACACCCTATTTAAAACTATAGGGTGCATTTCTGCTGCACAGAAATCACATCCAAAAACACACGGGTACGTCTTTGGACACGTGTTACGGAGAGGTTTTCAACCCGTTTTTGAAAAATGGATTGAAAAACTCTGTGTGAACATCCCCTAATGCCAAATTTAACACACCTGCTCCCCATTCACTAATAATTCAAATGGCACCAGGGAGGTAAAATAGCAAATTGGGCACAAATTGTCCATTTTCACTTATGGGTGTACTCACTTTTGTTGCCAGCGGTTTAAACATTGATGACTGTGTGTTGAGTTATTTTGAGTGTACACTAAATTTACACTGTTATACAAGCTGTACACTGACTACTTTACAATGTATCAAAGTGTCATATATTCAGTGTTACACCATGAAAAGATATAATACAATAATAATATATATATAGTATCTCACAAAAGTGAGTACATCCATCACATTTTTGTAAATATTGTATTATATCTTTTCATGGTGTAACACTGAAGATATGACACTTTGATACAATGTAAAGTAGTCAGTGTACAGCTTGTATAACAGTGTAAATATATATAAACACTATTTACACTAAGTAAGTAGATGACATTTTGAACTTGTGGATCCCTTTGAACACCTGTGGATCCCTTTTCACAACAGTCACCTTCACCAAATTTTCTGGTAGCTGCAAATACTATTCTTACAATGTTAGCAGAGAATTTTGGACCATTTCTGCCTGAAAATGCTTCATGCATAGCCCTTCTCAGGTCATGCCATATCATCTAGATAAAGTTAAAAGACATTTGAAGGGATAAATAGCCCAAACTGTGCAAATGTATTATTATTTAGAGCTACAGAAGCTACTTGGTTTAGGTGACCGCTGCTAACGGTGGTTCTAGAGGTTAGTAAATTGAGTGTCCACACTCTTTTTTCCTAAACTCTAGGGCCCAGATGTATGAAAACTGCCTAGCAAGTAAGACTGTCTATGTTGCCCATAGCAATTAATAAGAGCTCAGCTTTCATTTCATATAGTGCTCTGGAATAATAAAAGCTGAGCTGTGATTGGCTGCTGTAGGCAACAAAGACGATCTTACTGCTAGACAGTTTTATACATAAGGCCTAGATGTTTACTGATTGTACTCAGTAAAGCAATGAACAGTACCAATATTTCTGTGTTATTTATTTATATTTTTCATTACCCTTCAATTTGCATGTTATTAAAAGTCAGTGCAGAAATCTATCTATCTATCTATCTATCTATCTATCTATCTATATGTGTATGTACAGTCTTTCTAACTGTTGCACAGATCTGCATGCACATTTTCAATATCTGGAAGCGAACATCCTAAACAAAGCATAGGGTAGATCCATTATCATATTACGTAACAGACAAACTGACAAAACTGCGATGACAAATTCTTATTTAGAATTGAAGGGAATTTGTAGATTTAATATCCAATAATGTGACAAAGTATTTTAGTCTGTCTCTGATTTAGTTTTATGTGTTCTTTAGATAATAAATTGGTTAACTAAAATTGGAGCAAAGTGCATGATAATTATAATAATAAAATTGCAGCAATAATTAAAAGTAAATTAAAACCTGGAACATTAACATCAGGTGAACATCAGTTGTATATACTGACCATAATGTATAAAAGGCTGTCCTGACTCTACCATCGAGGAAAAACAGGATTGGGCATTGGGATATTAATATGCCCAATCATTTGTTCTCACGGTAAATAAACTGCAACCTGAGGTGTCCAGCTGCAGCTTATTACCCTCTTCCAATGAAAACATATGCTCACCTGGCCGAACCAAGCATGCATGTGTATGTAAGGGGTCTAAAGTACTATATATTGGCCAAAATAATACTTGACAGGCATCGAAAGTAAGAAAATTTGTCTTTTCATTGTACTTTATCATTATGAACTGTAGTAAGAAATTTAAATACAAACTTTTATGCGCATCATGTTCTTAGAACAAATAGTTAAATACCGCTGTTTCTTCTTACGTTTTTGTAGTAAGCAGGATAAATACAAACTATTATGCGCACCATGTTGTTTGAACAAATTGTTAGTTTTTTTTTTACATTTTTAAAGTCAGCAGGGTTTACCTGGTTATGTAAAACAAAATATTTAACCTTGTCATCTTTTTTATATTCTTCGTAGTTCATATTATATTTATAATTTTTATATATTTAATTTACAATTAGCTATTTAATTTAAAATGTATATATATATTTATATATATATACATACATACATATATACATACACATGTATATATATATATATATATATATATATATATATATATATATATATATATATTTATTTATTTACAAGAATTGTAAATATAATATTAACTACTATATATATAATTCACACACATAATTGTTTAGGAGAAGAAAATTTAATTTTTGGTGCCCTGCAAAATTAAATATCAATAGAGCATAGTTGAAAGGCATTAAAGAAAATGATTAGTGCAATCAATGATAATTTGTTGATTTACCAGTAATAGCATTATTAGTTGATTGGCACAGCATACTTCTGGACGTCATTTAATTATGTCACAACGTTCAGATTTTTTAGGGATCGTCAGTATTGTACTTTTCCCAACTGATTTATTTTTTTACTTACGATTATTAGGATTCTGTTATTAGGAAGATCCTTATATTCATTTGTTAGCATGACGACGATGAATATTTTGATGATTACTAAAAAGAACAATTATTAGAATTCATCCCTTTTAATTTTGATCAAGGAAATTTACGATAAGGAGGATAAAAAAAGCTAAAAGTTGTAGCAGAAAATGTAAATATAAGATGCTGCAAAGTATCTGTCCCGATCTCTTTTTCCAATGCCTATAACATTTTTGTAGCTGTCAGTATAAAGGAAGGGAGTCGCTTTCAAGTCACTCAGTCTTGTGCCCTGTTAAGGAATATGGCATTTACTATAGCGTAATTAGATACTGGTCTATTGGCTGGTAGCATGCCAGTATTAGTAAATGTACCCCATTGTATTCCAAGAGAAGTAGTTTTTGATGGGAAATATGGACTGAAGGTAAAGACACTTTTGTGGCTCATGATATTGATCTGAGGAATAGCTAGAGACAAATTATAAAAAATCTTTACAAGTGAGGTCAGAGGCATCCACTGTATTACTCAATGCATCCACTGTACTACTCAATGCTAATGTTGACTTAAAAGTAATCTATAAATTGTTAAAAATTTTATAATTGTGCAGAGTACATGTCAGAATTACGCTTAAATCTCCATAACAGTACATACGAAAAATAAAGTACTGAGAATCGATACACGTGGATCATTTATAGTGTCCTATCTACTGTCATCCAGGAAGAGCACAGTCTAAATGGATGTATACCTTTAGGAGTGATGGGGTTAAAGCACATGGCAGACCACAGGACATCAAAGATAATGTGCTGGTCTTGACATCTGTATCTTATTTAGTAAGAATATGGTGCTAATTGTTCACATATGACAGTGCTGAACCCTGTTCAGAGCAGATTGTTGAATTAACTCCTTCATAGTTTGATGTTATAGGTCCCATTTTAACTCTTTCAATCTAAGCTGGCTCATGTCATTAACTTAGCAATATACCGAGGGATATATTGTATTTATGAGCGTGTGTCTTTAGCGGAATGAGTTGACCTTTGCAAATTGTATCCATGTAAAGAATGCCAATTCAAGGCAAATCTGAATTTACAAGATTTTGCTATGAAAAACTTAGTGAATCTCACAATCAACTGGTTAAATGAAGACAGGTTGTTGCTGGAAATCTGCCGGTCAACAGGTCTGAAGTAAATGCAAATTATGTCTGCGCGTCCATAGACACAGCTGATGTAGAAGCTGATCCTCTGCACTGACCGACTCCTCTGGGGTATAAATTATGGGAAATATTTCGCTTCTATAATACAAATAATTTTAACTCTTTTATGTCTTTTTATCCACATTTTTGCATTCAAGTGACCAATACAATCTTTTACTATATTTCTTTACAAAACAGGCTAGATATTTCTAATCCATTTAATACACAAAAAATACACACACTATGGTAATGAATTATAAAATAAGGAGCACACTTTTGATGTTAGGAAATAATATCTCTATCAAACAACAATATATATATATATATCATATGGCGGCACGAGAATAACCATAAGGCTCATGTATTATAATTGTATATATGTAAGTATTATAAATGTCTATATACACAACATTTTAGTTTTTAGTGTTTTGGGGGCCAATGGCAATTTTTATGAAAAGGCTGCATGCTGTAGGTATGACCTGTATAAAATGTCCTAAAATAAAAAAAATGGTACCAAAGCACATCAAAAAAAAAAATTCATGGTGTTTTGTACACATTTTATAATACATAAAAAAGTATGTGTGTAGGAAGTCTAGGGGCGGCCATAGAGAAAGAAATTAAAAAAAAAACATCTTACAATGAATTGCTTATTACATTTGCAGCCTCTAAGAATAATTCATTGCACGGTACTAAATATACATTGTCACTAATTTAGATTTCTTTATGAAATTTTAATTTTCTGATTGGACAAAATGTAACCATTTTAGAACTAAGGGCCACATGAATGAAGACTGTCTAGGTCTAAAACTCATTTTGTTGCCCATAGCAACCAATCAGAGCGCCCCGGTCCGTTCATATAGTGCTCTGGAAAAATGAGAAGGCCCTGATTGGTTGCTATGGGCAACAAAGTGAGTTTTAGACCTAGACAGTTCTTATACATGAGGGCCAAGTGGAAAACCTTTTAAAGTCCCTTTAGAAAGGAGGACTGGGAAGAGGGGTATTATCTGAAAGGTTCCGTTATCTATGCGATGGTAGATGCTTGATGTGCGTCAGGTGTGTTATTTCCTTGTACATTAAGCAGTTTTTTAGACCTGGACTGAAATAAGGGTAATAAGCAGTATGAATACATTTCATATAAAGGGATTGTATTGTATTTCTATTGCAGATCTTGACAAGTGCACAACAAGTGTGAGCACCACGCATCTGCCCCCTGTGTATAGTA
>JAODAL010001254.1:0-175000 GCA_025379985.1 Phyllomedusa bahiana | reverse complement strand
GCATCCCCTTGTTGGCTCCTGGGGGAGGATCACAAGTAGGGCTGAGGCAGCAGGGACCAGTGCATACAAGATGAAAGAAGAAGGAACATGCCCTGACTCCCCTGAAGGCAGTCTGGTAACCAGCGAAGAAGAGGCTGAGCGCCAACAGAGGAAAGCCATACGTAAGCGCACAGTGCTGGTAGGCAAAGGTAGTGAAGGGAGGGTGCCCCTTTCTCCTCCGTGCAAGCGTAACAAAAGAAGCCCCCAATTAGATACGTTTGAGGATGTACACACACAGAGAATCATTGCCAACGTGAGAGAGCGGCAGCGCACACAGTCCCTAAACGATGCTTTTGCAGAGCTCAGAAAGATCATTCCTACGTTGCCATCTGATAAGCTAAGCAAAATACAGACCCTGAAGCTGGCTTCTCGCTATATTGATTTCCTCTATCAGGTCTTGCAGAGTGATGAGCTGGACCACAAGATTGCCAGTTGTAACTACCTTGCCCATGAAAGACTCAGCTACGCCTTCTCTGTTTGGAGAATGGAAGGTGCCTGGTCCATGTCTACATCCCACTGAACCCACCAATGATGCCTCTCTTGTCTGCTGTTAAAGAAGGTATGTGGATCTCAGAAAGAGAAAGCATGTCATATTTCTATCTGAAGTCATCCTTAGATATGTTATCAAGTTATCTGGATGTTTAGGATGACCACCTTGGATCTTTTATGACTTGTCTAAGCAGATAATGTCAGAGTATGAAGTACTTGTGCCAAGAGCAAGAGACGTACTCAGCTCATGAGTCCAAATACTCTAGATTCCATGCAATCTAACCTACTTCTTTAAATGTTGTTAGTTTCCGCACTCTCCAGCTGTTTCAAGCCCCCTAACATTAGTGATATACAACCCTCCTAGCAGCACTCTCAGTCTAACAGAAGCACATGTCACTTATACCTTTGCCATATAAACTTGCAGCTAAACAGAAAGGGACGTCATGCACTCCTGTTATAAATTAGACAATACCACGGTCGGGCTGACCTGGGCCACATTATCACTTTTCATGGCTAATCATGTCTCCTGTGCAGTAACTAGGAACAAGCACTTTCTTCATTACATTATCCAGGCTGATTGAATTGTACAACCAATAATGCTTTCACCACACTTAGCTGTTGGCAAAGTGCACAGTGCATCATCTACATTTTTCAGCCCACTAATGTGATGCGACATGAGGGAAGGGTTCACTAGACGATATAGTAATATAGCATATTGTTATATACAATAGTTATGTTATAGTCATAATAAACCCATATACAGAGGTCTCTTTTATATTATAACACATATATTTAATATACAGTCAATAACAGTCACTCGACTTTAAGGACTCTTCTTGATATGAAATAATAAACGCTGTAAATAAGAACATACATTAGATAATAATAATAATCTTTACTTATATGGCACACACATATTCTAAAGCACTTTACAATGCAGAGGGTAAAAATACAGATAAAATAAAAAATTACAAAGCAACAAAGCTACTATTAACAGGTCAAATAAACGATATCAGGGCCCTGCTCGCATGGAAATAGGAGTGAGATAGATAGAAAGTGGTATATCCAATCAACACCCACATTAGTTCACATTTTCTATTTAGTTAGCACTTGAGAAGAATAAATTGCAATACAAATAACTCCCTGACTTAGGTATGATCCACCTATTTGATATATACAATACTGCAGCTAATCAGAAACTCAATTTATCTAAGTTTGAAACTTTATGAACCTCCTTTTTGACATTTTGGACCTTATGTTTTTGAACAAATGTACAAGGTTTTTGCATTTGATTATATTTTTATTTACTATGTTATCGTAGACATCACTAAATAAAAGTCCACCTTGTAAAGTCCAGTAAGAAAAGTATGTTCAAACTCACTTCACTCTTTCAAAAGTCTCTGTAGAAACTTAACAAAACCTCAGGAGATTACAGAGCTCACATGTTCTGGAGCACAGATCTGGGCAGTTCCCTTTGCTTCTTACGTTGTCTGTTTAACATAGCTTATTTATCTTGAGTTGACAAGACCAATATCAAAGCTGAAAGCCGTCATTGGTACAGAAAGCTATTCAGCTTGCATGTATTGTAGCGCAGAGCTTATGTCCAGTTTTTGCATTTGGGATTTGTACTATAAACAAGTTTTCAGTCTCTGAACACATGGTGGGCTGCAAAGCACGACAATGTTGAATTCTGTTATACTAACAACCTTGTTGCAGAATGCCTAGTCTGACTGGGCTTACATGGCTTCATGTGTTATAGTAATCACTTTCCTATGCTATCATGTACAGTCAGTAAGTAATACAGTGTTTATATTCCCTGAAGTCAAATCATAAACTGTTAAAATCGGAGGCAGTGGAACTCAAGTCAAAGTGTTCCAAGGCAAAGTGGACATGGATTGTCATTAACCAGGACTCCACCACGTGCTGCAACCAGGTGTTAGCGAGACCTTTTTGGTTATGTTAGCGTCTGAAAGCATATACAGCAGATTTATGTACTGTACAATGACAATTGAAACAAAAGCAACTGTTAATAAAATATCAAAAAAAGAAATGTTATAAGATAATTTAATTTGTTATATAGACACAAAAATAAATAATAAACAATTTTGCCACCATTAAATATTACTTAAATACTGCAAATAAAATGATAAGAATGGTCCTAATAACACATATGAATAGGCCTAATAACATAACGGTTTTACATTTAGCACTACTGCTACCACCAACCCAGGTAAATTATGATGATACTTTTATTACCAGCCATTTTCTATTACTTCTACTACCTCTATTGCTATTAATAACGATCTTTGTGAATGTATACTATGCAAACTTCTAAACATATAACAATGCTACTTTGTAACTGCTAACACCGCTACTGCACTAATAATGTGTGTATCATTAATACTTTTGTTACCAGCAACCCACTATTACTTATATTACTGCTTTTATCAATAATCATTGGTAAACTTATATTAATCATTATAGTAGTAATTATAATAATAATAAAAATAATAATGATTACTATAAGTTTGTCATTAATACTACCATCCCTAACAATAGTTCTTCCATTAATACCACCACTACAGACACTAATAGTACTGGTACCTTTAATACTACTGCTATTAGCAACCCAATTCTATTACTTATATTGCTGCTATTACCAATTACATAAGGACTTCTGTAGGTGTATCATTGACAATACCAACCCAATAATAATTCTTCCTTTAATACCACCACTACAGATACTAATAATTGTATCTTTAATAGTACTGTTACCAGCAATGCAATTCTATGAATTATATAAGGACTGTTACCAATAATATAATAGTGTGTACTATAAGTGTGTCATTGTCATTGATACTACAAACCCTAATAATAATTCTACCTTTTATACCACTACTACAGATCTTAATAATAGTTGCACCTTTAATACTTATATGGCTATTACTACTTCATATAGTACCATAACTTTTATTATGGTATCTAGTTATAGTACGCTTAACACTTCTACTAATATTAATAAAATATACTGTTTTCTTTAATATTACTATTTAATATAGCTACAAAAACTACTGCTATTAATAATAGTTTACCTTTATACTGCCATTAACAATTTACTGCTGAAAGTATCAGTAAAAAAAAAAATGTACATTGAATTCTACCTAATTATTTCTATTAGACAATCCCTTTATTGTAGGAATAAACACAGTACATCTTTTACTTTTACAGGTACCTTTTATATCTATCACTTCTAAAAGTTCATGTTACTACTGGCATTACTTACAATTAAAGTGATATATTAGTTTGAGTTCACCATGGGGAAGGGGGTTTATTAGACATATCCATCTACAGAGACAAATGTCAAAATCATGTTTGTTTAATTAACACTTGACCTGTCTGCTCCTGTTGGGACCTTTAGCAAATCAAGGGGCACATGAGCTACAGACTGTTATTTTTTTTTTTGGTTCCAGGAAGCGCAGGGAATAGAGCTCTATGTATAAGATGTCAGGCATTGTCAATCTTGTGCTTAAACAAAGTGAAAAGATGGCTTTTGTAATTGAAACGCCTGACATAAAGGGTTTGGGAAGGCAGCCTTTTAAATGATAGAATTTATACTTTTTTATTTTACAAATAACACAATAATTAAAAAATAATGACTACTATATCGTATAACTGAAGTTCACATCATTACAACCAATCAGAACAAATATACTATAAATTTTGAGTTGTAGCTACGTATGGGGCAAACTTGCTTGTTGGTGCGCCTCTTGTCACCCAGAGCACATATCCCATCAGCCCCTTGCTATAAATTTAATACAATCATATATGTCAAGAGTAAATTAAATGCAAAAATTGCTTAGATATCAGTATTGTTTAAGAATATAATAATCATTTATATAGCGCCAACATACTTCTTATCTATCAACCTTAAGATTTGTAACAATCCCTATTCAAAAAATATAATGTCACCGTTAAGCTGTTAATAACATTTGTCCTTTAACAGTTTACATTATGTTATAATTATATATATACAGTACTGGCAATCATTTGGATTGTAATTGGTTAAAAAGGAGAATTGCAGCCGGCAAAGTGATCTATTGTAGTTGTAGAACTACTAAACAGTGGCAGGTCATACTCCCTTATCAGCTGTCAAGGCAAGTCAACCTTCATTTCTATAGGAATTTTGCCTAGTCTTGTACTCAGGCGTCTGCACAAGTATTTGTACTCAATCACAAAATCTGGCAATAGGCAGTAAAAAAACCTGGCCCTGACATACAGCCTGTTATAAGGATTAGTGTTCCTCATTTTTGCTGATTTACACAGAGGAATTCAATCTATTTATGAGGATATTTTCTTCTTTTCTTTGCTGTATAGATAATTTTTCGTCCTCCTGCAATGATCATGTGAAATTCTATATGGGAACATTAGTAGATCTGTGGGATTTTGGAAAACGTTAGGGTCACATGCGTGGTGAAACGCAGAGACTTTGATTTCAAGCAAAAGGTTCTCTACAGTCTTGCCACACTCTTAGAGGATGTATGCTTTACCCAAGACTGACAATAGTACAGATATAGATATATTTCACACTAGTACAGATATAATAGTACGGATATAGATATATCTCACACTAGTACAGATATAATAGTACAGATATAGATATATCTCACACTAGTACAGATATAATAATACAGATATAGATATATCTCACACTAGTACAGATATAATAGTACAGATATATCTCACACTAGTGCAGATATAATAGTACATGTGTATATATATATATATATATATATATATATATATATATATTAATTATATGAAGGCTATTATCGATAATATAATAGTGTGTACTACATATATCATCTCATACAATCATGCACAGATTTTCCTTATCTCCTTCCCCTTTTTATTATCTCTGCTGTAGTTGTTCTTCTACAATTTGTTCTCTTCTTCCCTTATCTTGTAATTAATCTGAACATGTGGCTCCATTTCAGTGCTCTTTAATATTTCTGTCCTTTTTTGATGCTGTCAGTTGCTGCTGGATAAGATTAAAATGAAGGTGTCTCGTGTAGGTCAAGGAGCTCATGGTGAAGCTGATGTCCCGATGATTTGTTACAGCAAACTTCAGATTTGTCATTCAGTCATCGATCAGCTGAAAATCATTTCCAGTTCTTCCTGACAGAGGCACTTTTACCATTAAATATAATCCTGACTCTTTGCCATGTAGGACTAGAAAACCAGCAAATAACACCTTACCATGCTTGTATAGTTTGTAGTCATGTATATTGCAGGCTGCAGAGAACTTAATGACTGTTGTTCGTTAGAGAGTTGATAAAGTTTATCACATAAACATAACAGTAATATACGTATTAATAGTAAAATCTCTTGTCTGGAGACCTTCTTCCTTATGCTTGTTCTATTATTATACAGGTTTTTCCTGATGTAATAACAATATGAATAATTTGTTATAGAGAGGAAGACATTTAGAAAAGTTTAAGAATTTCAGTTATAAAGATATAAGTGCCCATAAAAAAACATGGGCTCATTTATCAAAACTGTCTAAGTTTAGACACTTTTGATAAATAAGGCCCATTGTGTGTTGTCTATATCTACACAAGTAGAAAACAAAAATAGGTAGCATTTCAGTAAGTACATTGGGTGCCAGCGAAAAGAACCAAGGCCTATTTTATCTACAATATAAATAAAAAAGAGAAACAGTGGCACTCCCAAATAGTGAAAAATAAAGAATTGAGTTTATTCCAGCATGTCCACAAGATGACGGTTCAGCTCACATATGAGCCTCTTTTCATTCTTAAGCAAGTAGATAGAAAGATAGATAAACAGATAGATGACTAGATAGAAAATAAATAGGTAGATAGTATGTAGATAGATAGAAAAGAAATAGACAAGAGATAGATAGATAGATAGATAGATAGATAGATAGATAGATAGATAGATAGATAGCCAGACAGATAGATAGATAGATAGATAGATAGATAGATAGATAGATAGATAGATGGATGATAGATAAGGAATATGATCGATAGATAGATAGATAGATAGATAGATAGATAGATAGATAGATGATAGATGATGATAGATATGAGAGAGATAGATAGATAGATAGATAGATATAGATGGATAGATATGAGATAGATAGATAGATAGATAGATAGATAGATAGATAGATAGATAGATAGATAGATAAATAGGATGTAGACAGATAGAAAAGGAATAGATAGACAAGAGATAGAAAAGATAGATAATATTGTAGATAGATGGACACATACATACATAGATAAACACAGATAGATAGATAGATAGATAGATAGATAGATAGATAAATAGATAGATAGATAAATAGATAGATAGATAGATAGATAGCAGGACATATCTACAATCCATAGGGCCCAATCACCTAATGACAAACTAAAATAACAACATAAATAGCAGTAATTAAGGGTATAAATAATACCGCCATATATCGGGGAACCTAAATAAAGCCACCACCAACTACTAGTGCCCTACAGAAAGGAACAATGTTCTTGTATCTGAGATGGCCCCCTCATCCTCTGGGCACCACAGCAGTCCCTATGGCAGCTATGGTTATAGTTATGTCATGATAGATAGATCGACAGACTGACAGCCAGTTCTATATGACTAGTATAGAGTTTTCATGAACATCACAATTGAAAAGCTCAACTGTTTTACATAATACCTAAGTGAATACAGATTGTAGCTACAGGGATCAGATGACACTTGTAATGTAGCAGTTGTGAGGCACTGTCTTATGTAAATTCACAACATGAACATATGCAAAGTATACTAACCCTAACCCCTGTCAGTGTCAGCAATAACAAAGAAAAAATGTGCTGCGAGGCTCTGAAAAGCGACATGTTGTCTGGGCACATCCTGCTTTGCATGTCGAATAAACGCAAAAATATTTGCCAAATAGAGACAAGACATAAGAGAAAAAAAAGTCTAAAACAACTTCAACACATAACAGTTTATTTTTCCGTTTTTATTGGTTTACCTTCTAGCAGACAACAGTAGGCAAGTTTATGACATCTCTACTGAATGTAGCAATCTAGAAACATGAACTGATTAGTGTGTAACAATTCAGTTTGGTATTCCCAGATTCACTTCCAGTGGTGTCACTTTCACAAAAGCAAACATCTTAACTAGATTATGAAAATTCAATTACATATCATACATTTGTGGCCTGTTCTACTGTGCCCAAAAGGATAAAAGTGAAATGTATAGCCACATATATGGAAGGCATTGTTTGTTTCTATAGTTAACTAATTAAACTATTACATTAGCAGTTTAATGAGGGAAAGACATCCTCTGGGCATTTATTATAATTACAGTAGCATGTTACCATGGTGCCAGGAACTGAAATGTATCTTGATAATATAATAACAGACCTGTATTACAGAACAGCATGAATTACTATTCAAAACTATCATACCAAATTATACTTTTTTTCATGGCTTTGTAGTTAAGAAAATTGCTAATATTAAATTTATGATCAATATCTTGATATTTTGTTGGTTAAAAAAGACAAATTCTGTAGAAAAGCAGAAATAACCAATATGTCTTAAAGAGATAACCAAGATAGGCATGTAATAAACATAGCAGAGACTTCACAGTTCTTACATAAATGAATCTGTAGAGATAAACAAAGTCGTATGTAGTTTAAATTACATACAAGATTTAACAAATTACAGTTGATATAAATAAAGCTAAGAAATATATGTTTTTTTCATAGGTTACAGTCTACAAAAGATGTTTTCTAATTAATATCACAATGGTAATAATTATATTGTTTTCTTTATTTTATGTCTCTAAATTATGAGATACAAAATATAAAAAAATAAAAGCATAATACAAAATTTGTCATAAAGCAGAATTAGGTAAAAGGTAGTGTGGATTCTGGGAACATACATTTTTAAATGAATGGATTTTGTGACCAAAGGAATCTCTTATATCATGTTTTGTTTGTAAATGCTGCTGCTCCAAATATCAATAACAGAAGAAAACTGTTAAATTCTCAGCTGACACCTATATATTGTAAAATTTATGTATAATGTCCCAAGACCACCAAAACATGATAGAATTACATTTAATAATAGCATCATTCCTGAAATTTTGAAAAGAACTAGTGCAAGTCATATGCAAAAATAAAGGGTGAAAAGCAGTGTGCAAGGATTTCTACTAGCCCCGCTCAGATGAATGGGACAGATTAATTCATGCTATTACTCTACTGCGGAGGAACAGACTTGAAATGAGCCGACTGGAGAAAATACACCCTTCCACTTTCAGCTACTTTGATTGCATGCCTTTGAGGGTTTGCATATTCTCTTCAAGTTTACATAATACATAGACAGACAGATAGATAAATAGGCAGATAGATCAATCAATAGGTAGATGAGCCCAAACCATAGGCATAATAAGTATCCCAAGAAGGGTCCGGGACTTGAGCAAAAAAATGTCTAAGTGGACTTTTATAGATGAATAGATATGAGATAGATAAAAATGAATATCAATATAAGCCTGTCCTTAGGAGTTTGTATATCTTCCTCTTGTTTGGAAGAATGAAGTGTCCACAGATATGAGATAACTAGATAGATTATATATAAACGAATACAGTTTGCAGCACTTCCAAAGAAAAAATAAGACAAAACTATTTATTTCAACTTGCACTGAGCCCTTTTCAGTGTGAGCAGTGAATACACAGTATATGAAAGGGTGTTCTCATAAATATTATGTTGCTTTCCTTATCTTTTGGATATACATATATCTTTTGTATATACTGTAGATATAAAACCATATTACCAAATACAAAAGTTGTTCCATCATGGTTCGGAAGTATCATTTGTGTATATATGTTAATCTATCTATCTATCTTCATCATATCATTATCTATATATTATTATTATCTATTAATAATATAATATAATATATATATATATATATATATATATATATATATACACATATACACACACACACATATATATAGTATATGTATATATGGATAGATAGATAGATAGATAGATAGATAGAAAGAAAGAAAGAAAGAAAGATAACTAAATGAAAACAACTTGCAGCACTCACAAAAGTTTGGAAAAAAGTGGAGCTTTATTCTATATCCACAAGGGACGTTTCGGCTCCTAATCGAGCCTTTCTCCAGCTCTATTAGGAGCCGAAATGTCGCCTGTGGATATGGAATAAAGCTCCACTTTTTCCCCTTTTTTCAAAATTTTGTGAGTGTTGCATTTTTTTTTTCATTTATGTACGCATTGACCTGTGACAGAGGTCTTAAATTTGCTGGCACCCAACTTCATATTGGTTATATGGAGTGCTACCTATCTTTCACTTATTGATATTATATCTATATCTTTATAGATATATATGTACATATGTATATTATATATATCATACATAAATACTCACGCAATACATACAAATCATGTTAGAACAACTGTTATTTTCGGATTAAGTATGCAGCTATTAAGAACTCAGCATCAAAATGTTAAACAGCTGTGTGAGAAAAGCGATGATAGTATAACAAGGAGCCTACTATAAGATAACAGAGTATTAGGGGAATTTGGGTCTGCTTGGTACTGTTATACTTTAGAATGGCTCTCTTTCTTTGCAGTGTTTATCATTATAATTTTAGCTTATGTAGTAGACAAGTATGTTATTTTTAGCTATATATTGCACCAAGCTTGTGAAAATATTAGCCATGAAACATTGCTCTGCAAGCCCTTAGATGATAGTATGTAAAGCATCTGGAATATATGCTTCAAAAAGTCCTTTCTAACTTGCCTTGGACCATGAAATGTCTTAAGAAGAACCCATCTTCCACTCTGCACCAGATGTTTATAGTTTCTGAGCTTTTATGTGATATCCCCAGCTTTTTTAACTTACTCTCTGTGTTTAATAGCCTCCTGAAAGTTTAGGTCACACATGCCTTCCATTGCTTTGAAGCAGTTTGATGTAGACATATAAGGGGAGGTAGAGGCTACCCTCAGGCTGAAGAGAGGCTGGGATCATGGATATGGCCTTCAAACGGTTTTTGAATAAATGTAACCTAAAGTGCTTACACAGTGACAAGTGTTGTACGTCTGCTGAATAAAGGAGAAAGTGAATATTGAACTAAATGTCACGTTAACAGAAATGACTAAAATATTTGGTTAATCAAAACTACTGCAAAGAGCAAAGGAGCTGCTCAGATTTTTTTTAAATTGTGAATAGACAAGAAAATCAGAGCTAGAATGTGATTGGTTGGCAAGAGAATTAGTTGTACTAGTTTTTGGTGCATTTCTTTAAAATAATCTAATATAGACATAATAGTAACAGAAAAAAATTATATATGCAAATAAGTAAAAAAAAAAACTGCAGGACTAAATGTATTTTACAAGATAAGGAACTCTTTTTCACATTTGTCTTGTTAGGAGATAAGATAATCTAAAATGTGTGTACTTAAAATATCTTAAGCAATCTGTGGCTACATAATGCACACCTTAGATGTCATTCACATCTCAGTTTAGACCACGCTTTTGTGTCTGATGCAGAAATGCTTAATAGAGCAAACTTACTCCAATTAGGACTACGTTTGTCTTTTTTTAAGTCAGTGGCCCAATCAAGGATCTGCCTTAGAATCCACTGGGATAAATTTTTGCAGGATCACGATGGATACCATGAACCGGCTTCAAAACGAGATGTGAATGGGGCCTTAAAAGGTACATTATACGTACAATTGAACAATGTTTGACATGTGGTTGAGAGGTGTCAGAAAAGGTTAGAAATGGGGGAACAAGACTTCCATCAATTGCTTCAATCAGCTTATTTTGGATATTTCTGCATTTCCAAGAGAGACTCAAGAATATATAGACTTCTCCAGTGGAAGTCTTAGAGCCGAGTCCAGTAAAGTGCTGGCTCCTTCACTCTAGCAGCCAGGGAGGGTCTTGGTCCACACACCCTTATCTATAAAATGTTCTGAAATATGTCAGAAGACATTCAAAGTTGCGCATACTCAGAGGTCATTTCACTAACCTACTGTCATCTAACTATGTCAATAAAAGCAAACTCCCGGATTTCCGGATACAACACCAAAGTGAGGCCTGTACCGCAAGGAATTCCTTCGCCCGGTCTTGGTAAAAACAATCAACTTTATTCCAAAGAATGAAAATGACAGCAATACGACAACGATGTGCGAACTTACTAACTCACAGACGCGTTTAGAGCTTTGCACTCTTGTTCACAGCTTACTAGATTGAACATAGCCGCCAATATTTAAAACAAATGTTTAACCAATCAAGTAAAGAGTTAAATGTCTCTGTAAATTACAGCAGCTGATTGTTTAGTACATAGACACTACAACATTACTAAGTACTATATGTATAACGTGGAAGCCCTGCTCTTATCCCTCTTTGAGTAGTAGACTGCTTACGGCATATACAAAGTTTCGTCGAATTCTGGTCCAAGAAGATCTCTGATTTAAAGCAGAGGAGATCTCATTAGTACTTCTTCATTATACCTGGGACATCCAATCTATTTAGATAAAAGGCCCCTCATCACAATTTTGACTTCCTCTCACACTGTAGACACATCCTTCTTTTGAAACTTATCTTCTGACTCATTCATCATTATTTTATCTGATATCATCCCTAATATTGTAGACTATTTATGAAGTGAGGTTAATTCATTATGTTACAGTATTTGTTTTTACGTTAAAAAAATGCTTTCTTTTCAACAGTTAACCAACTTAAACCAGGGGTGCACTACCTGTGACTCAGGGGCTGTATGAGGCCCATGATGCCATTCTGTGCAACCCCCAACCATCTGGTTGAAGAAATACTTATGTAGCTTTTATGTTTTATCCATGTGATAGAAGAGGATTGGTACATATGACTGGAGCAAGGATTGGTAACTCTTACTGGTGCACTTTGTGGCCATCCCTAGAACCCCCATATATTGGCAGGACAGACCTTCTGACCCCTGTGTGACCATCCATAAAGAAGTAGATTAAGTGGACAAAAAAGAGATTGAGCATCCTGGACTTAAACCTTGCAGAAGAGTTAGAGCCAATTAACCATCTAAGTAACCACAGTAAATATTTCACTAAATATGCAGAAAGCATAGTTAACATGATCTTGCTGCCAAGGTTTATCCTATTCCTGTCCCCTCTTTATGTTCTGATGTCAGCACCGGTCCATCCATAAACGTGTCACAGACTACCAAAGCATAATGTGCATAGGGTAGTCCGAAAAATCTGGTGGCCATTTTACATGAATAGAGAAGGGACTAAGAATATGATACTGAGGGATGAGCTGTGGCAGCAGGATTGAGAAGAAGAACACCTGGAGGAAGAAATCAGGTGTGTTAACTATGAATTACAGAGGTGCAGTAGAGCCTCAGTGATGACTATAGGTGTTGTATTATGGCTCCATACAAGTGGTTTTACAGGGCGCTAATACAGTGGTGTATAAGCGCTCAGTATGTCAATGGGAGGTTTCTGAATGCTTGTGTGCCCATTTATATAATATGTTTTATATAATTATATATTATAATTCTATATAATGGTTTATGCCTCAACAGACTGCTGCTGCTGTACATTGTTATTATATAGAGTGATTCTGATAATAACGTTATATTATGGAATTACAAATCATTCAGTTTCTCGATCAGTAAGCAGGCTCCCGAGTAATACATCTGATTTCTTAGATCTTGATAGAAATATTACAGTCGTGTCTGCGGCCACTTACTGCAATATTTATAGTCATGTACATGTGCATCCTCTGTTCTGATACGATGTCTGTCTTTTCAATCTATTGCAACTGAGGGAACAGACTAATGTACTCCACATTTACCTATCCCCATGTGTCTTAAAGGAGCTTTATTGACATGAAAGATGAGATATAAATCCACTTGACTCCTAATTAAGATTACTTTGTAATGTGAAATTTAAATACACATTAGCATGTATGATATTACATATAATTTCAACTTGACTTCTCTGATACAGGAACTATTTACAATTCACGCATTTGGGTCCATCTATATTTTTTAGTACATTTCAGACCATTGACAACCAGGCGTTGAAGGTTGTCTACTTTGTGGATTCCTCTAGGAATTCTATGTGATCTTCTCTTCCACAGTTCTGCAGATGTGTAATACTTATGATGAGATTCGTAAAACTGATCCGTATCTTCCCTAATTAATGAAAAACTCATGGTACCAGTGCAGTACATATGTGCTTATATACACTTCATGTGTACGTAAACCTGACTGTCCTTTCATTTGCCAGGTGGGTGAAAATTCTAGAACCCAAATGTTCTTACTCGATAATCACACATATACATGCTAGAATCCTCAGAGGGTTTTTATGTCTTCATAAAATCATATAATCTAGATATGGGTTAAAATAACAAATAATGATTTACTCCTATGGAGATAGTTGCACCTGCACGCCCCCAACTCCACCTGCCAATAGCTGTATAATTGCCATCTTGACAGGATTCTCAGAAGAGGCATACGTACAAGCTCCTAGGTCCTAATGCTAAAAGTGTACCAGGTGTCTTTTACAATACTTTTGTGGCAGAAAGGTTTTTGGATCCCCTCCTACTGAGGGCCTATTAGCAATTGCTAGCTCTGCAACCACTATAGCTATGCCCCTGACTGTCAAAAAGTCATCATGTCACAAAGCAGTACATCAAGTGATTGAATGCTGTGGTCTTGAGTCCGGAGGGCATATCGTCAATACAGGGACCACAAAAATGTTGGCATGAAAGTGACGGCGGATTCAAAGTTTAATAAATCTTTATTTGTAATAGGAATCCACATATAGCTTAATTGAAAATGCTTATAAAATCTGTCAAACTATTATAAGATCAGTAGTCTGCAACCCATTGCTGCTAAACTGCTACTATAAAAGTATACACACCAGTATACTATGGAAGCTGCAAAATGTCAGAATAAGAATAAGGCCATATCTAGCGCTTGGCCAATTTGTGGCTGTTCTGCTGCAACAAAACATAACGTTATGTAATCTTAAGGGGATTTTATCATCTCAGACATATACTGGATATCAATAGGATGTGTCATAAATGTCTGGTAGGTGTGGTTCCCACTTCTGGGACCCAAACTTATCTCAAGAACAGGCCCTGAAACTCCAAGTCAGAAAAGAGAAGTGGTCGGGCTTACGCAGTTACACTCCATTCATTCCAATTGGAGTTTGAGTACAGTTGTTGTATTCGGCTCTACTTAAAACTCCTATCGAAATGAATAGAGGAGAACTGTGCAAGCGTGGGCCACACCTGTCTGACATTTATGGCATATCTTAAAGATATGCCATAAATGTCTTAGGTAATAAAACCACTTTAACAATATTTGGAGTCCAATAAAGGACAACATATCCATGGAGTTTGTATGTTCTTTGCCAGTTTACATGAATTTACTCATGACCAGAATCCAAAAAAAGTACTTATATTTTAATTTAGAGTTCAGAATCCTAATAGGCACAGGGACTCATGGACAGAGCTATGGAATGTGTCTGCATTATGTAAATGAATAAAACAAAAAAAAATGCAGGTTTTACCTTCAAGAACCTTTTCTAAATGTATAATACAGTTTAAGAAGTGCAGAGGACAGGGATAGGAATTGGCAAGTTCATAAAGATTCAGTTTTTTTGAGCAAATAATAATGTTACTTTGGTTTGGTTCAGCCTTAAAGTGTATTAGTATATCTCTAATAGATTCAAAAAGTGGTCAAACATGATCTTTATTCCCTGAATTATATAATTGGGACTCTTTAGATTATCTTAATTTCTGCATTTGTATGATGTATTTTATTGTTTTTAGCACTACAGAGCTTTGTCATGGCTAATAAGATAAAAAATCTTCTTTTAGGCCATAGGCAGTTTGCAGAATAAGTTCTACATTTTGAAGACCCCACAAAACAACAACCTATAGTTTTATGGACCCTGGGAGTAGAAAATGAGAGGGTTTTGGGGGTTACTGGACCTGTGCAATGCATTTCTCTCTCTGCAGGCAGTGTATTTCTTGTAAAGAAGACAGGCTCAAGAACTGTATATTTTTCACTTTTAATGAGGATGACATGGGAGGGCTGTTTGGGTTTAATGGGCATTATTTGCAAACATGGAAAGGCTCAAGAGCCTTCGTCAACTTTCTGCCTGTGCAATGTGGTCAGAATTCTTTTGATACCCTAACTCTACAGACACTGGACATAGGACATGTGGCGTGGATTATTAGTTATTAGTTATTATTTAATGGACACGTATAGTGTTCCTTCTCCACAGTGCATTACTTGAAAAGTCTTTGAGACATGGCCATATCTTTAAACTCTCTAGTATTATAAACCCTAGGACAGACCTGCCAAACTTGGCAGCAGGTGGTGGCCAAAACTGTCCAGGAACTTCCCCTGGTTGAATGAGAATGCCCATTTTATGCTGTGATTTGTGCATGCTTCACCAGAGGCATAACTTGAAGCCCCGTGGCCCTAGTGCAAAAAGTGAAATGGTGGTATCTCCTTATGTGGTAAGAGGGCTTTTGGGCCCCTTAGGCTGCAGAGCCCAGTAGCGATTGCAACCTCTGAGCCCCCTATAGCTACACCCTTGTGCCTCACCCCTTTGCAGTCCCGTTTGTGTGCCACCAGAAATCCTTTAGCAGGCCTGCCCTACGAGTGCAATATGTGGTTGAATTTTTAGGAATAAAGGGGTGTCTCTACGAAGCAAAGTATACTGCTCTCAGCTAGTTATTCAAATAATTTTTTCTTTCTTAATATAATTACCTATGGCTAGAGCACTTTTGATCCTTGCAAGTCTCCCCACAACTCTTAACCTTATGGACAGCCCCTGGGGGTTGCAATAACTTACAATGTTAGAATAAGTCACCATGGTGAAGAGAAATGACCAATACTCTATATAGTCCCATTCACAATAATAAGGTCTTTAATGTGATTTTTGGACGAGTATTTTTTACTCACAAAAAAGGTTACAGCCAACTAAGAGCACATGTGTAAGAGCATACTAATGGGATCCCCCTGTAGCTGTGGCACCTCGCCACATCCTTAAACTTAAGGTGCTGAAGACTTTAATCAGGATTGCTGAGAAACCTGGCCATCATTTCTAGCACACTACAAAACTAAATCTATACGTATGCTTGAGAGCATGCCAATGGAATTTTATTGCGCTATAATGTAAGAATATAATATTTTTCACTTTACAAAGAAAATATGTCTAAGGCACAAATCCTATTTGATGAATTGACATATTCCAGTGTAGCATGCTGTGAACCAACTAATTTTGCTAAGGTCTTTGGACATCGATCATATAAAATACCTTTATTTTCTCTTCTGCTACGCATACAACAAGGGTTAAATAAATTATTAATACTCTGATACTAACAAGGTTCACGTCTGATTTATGGACGCTAACATTCATCTTGTCCCATGGGATAAAGCTCTTCAAAGGACAACAAAATATGCACACTATGTTTCTCAGATCATTATTGTTTTTTAAACTCATTTTCTAAAGTGGTTTTGCCAGAAATATCTGAAGTTTTGCCCAAAATAATTTAGTGTGCATGCAGATATGCCAAGTGCACACATGGGAACTCCAGTAAAACATTAAGAACGCTGCTTTGGCCTTCTTAAAAACCTAATCTGTTTCCCGAGCCTTGGGTATGGTTATGGAATAGGTTAAAAATTACTCACCTCAAGTATAGTCTACATGTATGAGTAAAATGCTTAGTAGCTAGTATGAAGATTCAGTCATAAACGCATTACCAAACCATCCCACATATTCCCAGAAAATAAATGTTCAGAAGGGAATACATTTCTGACAACAATTCCAGTTAATCTACAAGCTATTGTGACATACATGTCTAACCAGGTACAGTATATATAGCAACAGCATATTCCTCAGTGCTGTACAGAGAATGGACTCACATGTGGTTTCCAGGGCTGATTTGACGTATGAGTCTAATGCCAATTTCATAGAACATTAATTAACCTCTTCCCAACAAAGAGAATTTTGGCTCTGACATTTTTTATATTTTCATCTCCAGCATCCAAGAGTCGTAACATATTCATTTTACCATCGACATACAAGCATGAGGGCTTTTCTATAGGATGAGTTGTACTTACCATGGTTTTATTGATTGTAATAGATAGTGTATTGTAAAACCTAAAAAAAATGTACTTGGTAGGATTTTTTTTTTTTTTTTTAAAAAAAAAATCACAATTCCACCATTGTTTTTATTCTCGTTTCTACAGTGTTCACAGTGAAATATTAATGACAAGTTAACTCTATTCTGACGGGGATTATGGTAATGGTGATACCAAATTTAAATTGCTTTTGTTTTGTTTTACTACTAGTAAATAATACATTTTCCATTTTTTAAAAAAATGTTTAAAATTGTTTTTTATTTTTTCCATGGAGCCGTACGACATTTTTTTTTTTTTGTGGGGTTAGTTGAACTTTTTATTGGTACACTTGACTGTTTTATCACTTTTTATTAAATTTTTTGAGAAAGCAAGATTAAACAGCAATCCTGGCATCTGTTTTTGTCCACCATTAACTATGTAGGATAAATAATATAATATTTTGATGGGTCTTATTTCTACGGATACAGCAATAGCAATTATGTAAAGTTTGTATAAGGAGAGTAGGGAGTACGGGAAAAGGGAGTTCTTTAAGACTTTTACATATTTAAAAAGTTTATTTGGCTGCACCATCTGAGTTCACCATTTAGAAGTGAGTTGCTTATTTAGCTTTTTATTATTTTAAATGTTCAACATTAAGGTAAACTAACTATTATGTATATAATATATATAATAAAATATAAAATATTATATATATATATATAATTATATATATATATATATATTTTATTTTAAAAATATATATATATATATATATAATATATATATATAATATATAATATATATATATATTATATATAATATATATTACAGTTTGGTCTATATATATTTGGACAAAAATTTTTTGTTTTTGTGTACCTGTTTAATAAAACATATTCAAGTTATAGTCATATAATGAACATGGACATAAAGTCCAGATTTTCTTTCAGCTTTCATTTGAGGGTTTATCAAGGGTTTTGGAGTTTCAGCTCCTTAACATGTGCCGCCCTATTTTTAAAGGGACCAAAAGTCATTGGACAAATTAAATAATTGTAAATAAAATGTTAATTTCTAATACTTGGTTGAAAATCCTATGTTGGCACTGACCGTCTGAAGTCTTGAACTCATGGACATCACCATACGCTGTGTTTCCTCCTTTTTAATGCTCTGCCAGGCCTTTACTGCAGAGGTTTTCAGTTGCCGTTTGTGACTTTTCTGTCTGAAGTTTAGTTTTTAACAAGTGAAATGCTGCTCAAATAGGTTGAGATCAGATGACTGACTTGGCCATTCAAGAATATTCCACTTCTTTGCTTTAATAAACTCATGAGTTGCTTTGGTTTTATGTTTTGGTCATTGTCCATCAGTATTATAGAACACTGAGTTTGGCTGTATTTGAGCACATAGTATGTCTCTGATGTAGACGTATCAATATCCAAATCTACCATAAAGAGAAGACTGCATGAAAGTAAATACAGAGGGATCACTGTATGGTGAAAGCCACTCATAAGCCTCAAGAATAAAAAGGCTAGAGTTGACTTTGCAAAAAAAATGTAAAAAAGTCAGCACAGTTCTAAAAGAACATTCTTTGGACAGATGAAATCAAAATCAAGCTCTACTAGAAAGATGTAAAGGAAAAAGTACAGAAAAGGTGTGGTACAGCCATCATCAAAAGCATACCACATTATCTGTAAAACACGGCAGAGGCAGTGTGATGAGTTGGGCATACATGGCTGCCAGGGGCACTGGGTCACTAGTATTTATTGATGATGTGACACAGAACAGACGCAGCCAGATGAATTCTGAGGAATTCAGATACATACTGTGTGCTCAAATCCAGCCTAATGCAGCCAAACTGATTGGTCAGCATTTCATAATACAGATGGACAATGACCAAAAACATAAAGCCAAAGCAACCCAGGAGTTTATTAAAGCAGAGAAGTGGGATATTCTTGAATGGAAAAGTCAGTCACCTGATCTCAACCCAATTGAGCAGCATTTCAATTATTCAAGACTAAACATCAGAGAGAAAAGCCAACAAACAAACAGCAACTGAAAACTGCTGCAGTAAGGGCCTGACAGAGCATTAAAAAGAAGGAAACACAGTGTCTGGTGAAGTCCATGAGTTCAAGGCTTCAGGCAGACCATCACTAGGGCCTCCTCTTGTTTAGTGACTTGAATACTGCGTGCTGCTGAGGTTAACAGTTGGCTCCCACTGTGTAAAGAGTAGGTACAACTCTGTATGTCACATGGCTATATAGCACAGGCCATAGGAGGTTATGGGCAGTGTATTATGGGACTGTAATATGGTGTATATGAGGAGAGCAATGATTTTAGAGAGATAAAAAAAGGATAGAAGAATATCAATTCAATGAACACTTTTATGGCCAGATTCAAACCCACAGTCTCAATATAAGTCAACAGAACGAATGCTTAACGCTGAGCCGCCATATACAGGAAATCTTCTTACATAACATACTTCAAAAGATAGACTCACTATAAATACCATATTCATGCTGATCACGAATCAGACAACTCTGAAAATTATTTTTTAATTATGTAATTTTAATGAAGAATGAGAAAGATAAAACTGTTAACACAGAAATCTTCTTTAATCCAGCATCCTCAATTCAAAAAAGTTGATCCTTCAGCACTTGTTTGCAGCACAGGGCTGAGGAATTTGCAGTGTCACATAACTAAATGCAGGCAATATAGGTCCAGGCAGCACTTCCAGTCAATTTCACTGAAATGTGCTTAAATAAAACTGCTTTACAGATTGGAAGTGCTGCCTGGATCTATTGCTTGTACTGAAAAGAGCCTTTGGACTGGGTCTGTAGATCTGCACCCATATTTTGTATCCTGTGCTGCAGTTTACCTCTTCATTTATAACTAGATGCAGAAGACTGAGCGGAGACAACCGAAAATTATTATAGAAACAGACTTTGGGCCACATGTATGAACCTTAAGGTAACCTGAAGGTTACTATGGACAAAAAAGTGAGTTTTAGACCTAAACAGGTTCATACATGTGGCTCTTTGTGTTAACAATTTAACTTCCTTAAAGAGATTGTCTCTCTATAGATATTGATGGTATACTGATAGAAGATGTGATCAATGTCCGTTTGGTGCAGGTCCCACTTTTCGGACCTGCACCTATGTCGAGAATAAGTCCTAAAACTTCACCAATTGAAATCAATAAATATGATAATGTAGCAGCTAACACTAATGTTGGATTAAAGGACTTTTATTACATTTGGCCTTAATTTTACATCAGTTTGTTGAAAAAGTGGGCCACATGTATGAAAACTTTCTAGTTCTAAGACTTTCCTTGTCACCTTTAGCAACCAATCAGAGCTCCCCTTTCATTTTATATAGTGCTCTGAAAAAATGAAAGGGGAGCTCTGATTGGTTGCTATGGGCTCTGATTGGTTATATGGGCTCTGATTGGCTGCTATGGGCAACAAAGAAAAGTCTTAGACCTAGACAGTTGTCATACACGTCCCCCGTAGCCTTCAAAATCCTTGTGATGGGGTAAATGCACACAGGATGAATTTACTGCAGAAATTTTCCATAGCAAGTTTTCAAGTAAATCTGTACATAAAAATCTGCAACAAATTGGCTTTTGGCGCAAATTTAAGGGTGGATTGTACCCACTCCAATCCCGTGGGATTTAATCAGCAGTAAATCTGCAGTTGAAACTGACATGCTACAGATTTCAAAAAAACACCAGGTCAACTCCCACCACATGGGCATGGCATTTGTAAAATCCCACCACATGGTTGGTTCTGTATTCTGCTGTCAATTTTTTGTGCAAATTTGCACAGCCAAAATGTTTATTTGTAAGTATTTGGATGTGCGCTTGCTTTTTCAGCCTTTTTATGCATGCCTGCTTCCCTTGGATGTGTCTTTTGCTTATTTTCATGCGTTTTTCCAGTACATGGGACTTCTCTGAAATTAATGCGCCTTTTGGCATGTTTATGCGCTAATAATGGTCATGCACTCTCAATTTTTTGTGCACCGGGTAATGCGGCAAATGATGCAAAAAAGTGCAGTGGTGTGCCCAATGCATGCTCATTGCTTTTATAGTCATTTGGACATTAATATCACTTTTTGTGCGCTTTTTGATGCATAATCGCAAAAATATTGGAATTTTGCGCATCAAAAAGCGCACAAAAGCAAGCAGAGGACTTGGCTTCATAGTTGCCTACGGTCAGATTACAGAGAGCTGTATACCTTATGTACATCATACACAAAGTAAGAGTATGCCCATATGGCAGATTTTTTCACGTTGAAAAATCCAACATGGAATCCTTGTCTGTAATCTGACCTTTTAGACACGTACTATAGATTTCAGTACTTTCTTGATGAAGATTAGCCCCATTTCTGTGGCCCGCTGACAGATTATCCAAGTGCGCTGTACTTCACTATGTAAACTATGGCAAGGATTTTCCATTTAAATGAACGGAATGTGGATACCGCATCAGATTCCACAATCTGTCATGTGATTAGACCCAAGAAGTCCACGACAGACTGTAGATTCTGATATGAATTTTCCATTGCACAGGGTGAAATCTGCAACAAATACTGAAGAAATTGAAAACAGATAGGTCATAGTGTGAATGGGTTTTGATTAAAATACCATTGACGTGCACTATCCTGCAGACTGGAAACCACAACACAAACACCAGATGTGAACATGGCCTAAATTTGATCAATTTGAACAGTTTTCCAGCAGCAATAGCAGTAAAGGAGTTAATAGCATTGCACTCTTGTGAACTCAACACACTTTTTGAGGCCACTCCATTACCAATGTAATTTTGCCAAAAGCCTTTTAACAAATCATAAAAACTTCAATCTTTATGCCACTTGGATTGTTTTCCTCTGATTATAGCAAAGCTCAAACAAAGGAAAATTATTTTCTACGCTGTATTCTGCTGCATATAGCCAGAAATGTGGCATGCTTTCATCTGGAAGTATGCTTCCTGAACGTTTTTGAGAATACCAACTCATATTTATATGTTTTTGTAAGGCTGAGTCCTAAAATAAGTAAGGACTCGTTAGAGAGGGATTCCCAGGTTTGGATGTGATCTGTCTATATCCCATACTGGGACTCTGGCCAGCTGAGCGCCACTTCTGCACAACTTCCAGAAAATCTTGGTAAATATTTGTATAAGCTTGGATCGCCATTCGCACAAAGTGGATTATCTCTCATACATAATCACACAATGGACTATTATACATTTAGGGCGATATGTATGAAAGGGTTTTTCACCTTTTTTCTGGCATACAATGCACCTAACTGAGCCGGCTACAATGTCTAATACGCCCAAGGTATGTGTTAGGCGCATTGTTCGCCCAGGGGTGTTCTGGGGCGTTATGGAGGCGTGTCGCACCACATTCGTAAGATTAGACACACATATGAATGTGGTTCGGCAAAACTAGGCGCATTACTGCTCGGACAGGCAGACCTATTTCAATGTGGTCTGCCTGAGCCTGAGGAGTCGAAGTGAAACTAGATTTGCTGTAAGGGGCAAAAATGTCTCAATTTACATCAGTACATTAATAAAAAGTGATTTATTATAATTATCAAACTGTATAAAATTTAATTATTTAAATTTAATAAAAAAATGTGATCATATAAAATATAATATAAAAATATATAATATCCCCAAAATATAGAAATATCTCCTACAAAATGTATTTAAAATTCATAAAATCTTAAACTAATTTTACATTAAATAACTCCAGCCGCTATACTGATGCCTCTACCCTGTGTCAGTCACTGCACTGGTTGCCCATCCAGTACAGGATACAGTATAAACTCAGCACTCTCACCCATAAAGCTCTCCACAGCGCTGCTCCTCCCTACATCTCCTCCCTAGTCTCTGTCTACCGCCCTACCCTGTGCCTCCGCTCTGCTGATTGATATCAGACTACATTCCTCAATCATCCGAACCTCCCATGCCCGCCTACAAGATTTCACGTGCGGCACCAATTCTCTGGAATATGCTACCGCGGGCGATCAGGCACATTCACAACCCTCACAGTTTTAAGAGGGCCCTGAAAATACATCTTCTCGGTCTGGCCCACCAAGATCCCTAACTGCTATCACACACATCTGTCACTCCCTGCACTTGGGCACTCACAGGCACTTATCTGTATATAGATGTACAGTCTGGGTGGCAGGTTCATCCATTTTTCATGTAAACCACCCCCTATTTATGAAACATGGCCGGACCATTGTAAACTTGGCACTTCTTACCGTATGTTTCACCCATACACCCTAATAGATTGTAAGCTCTCACGAGCAGGGCCCTCACACCTTGTGTCTCATTTGTAAGTACTTTTAATGTGTAATGACTGTATGTTTACCCTTGAATTTGTAAAGTGCTGTGGGATATGTTGGCGCTATAGAAATAAAGATTATTATTATTATTATTATTATTATTATTATTATTATTAAATAACTCACTGATTATGTTGTTCAGATTTTTAAAATTTTAATTTTGACTACATTAAATTTTAAATGTATTTTTGATGCTCTCACCCTTTATTCCACATACGGCAAGAGCCAGCACAGCACAGGTATTGCTGGGACCTGTCGTCTACCAAGCAAAATCAGTACCATAGTTTCTATTCACTATCGTGCTATTCTAATGATTTTTCTCTTATTTCCAGCCTATCTATAGCATCCAGCTATAGCCTTTATACATGTTAGGCGCACTACTAATGCGCCTAAGTTTCGTAATGCGCCAAACACATAGACGAGGCACGTTGAACTTTACACACCATTTATAATCGCACAAAAACCACATGCATCAGGCGCATTATACACTGAAAATGAGACTTGACTATTCTCTTCGACGCGCCTTCCTTTATACATGTCGCCCTTAGAATGTTACTCTTGATGTGGCCATTTTTTAGACACAAAGGGAGACATGTATGAAGGAAGGCGCTTTGAAATGAATTGTCGAGTCTTGTTTTCAGTGTATAATGCATCTGAATGTATGCAAGTGGCTTTTGTGAGTTCATAAATGGTGTCTAAAGTTACTTGCACCTCGCCTGTGTGTTTGGCGCATTACGAAACTTGGGCGCATTAGTAATGCGCTTAACATGTATAAAGGCTATAGACAGGATGGAAATAAAATAAAAGTCATTAGAATAGCATGTCAGTGATTAGAAACTATGGTACCACAGGTCCCAGCCAGACCTGTGGTGTGCTGGCTCTTGCTATATGTAGAATAAAGGGTGAGAGCAGCAAAAATACGTTTCAAATTAAATGTAGTTAAAATTAAAAAATCTGAACAACATCATCAGTGGGTTATTTAATGTAAAATTAGTTTTAGATTCTATTAAATTTAAATATATTTTATAGGAGATATTTATATATTTTTGGGATATTATATATTTTTATATTAATTTTTTTCAATAACATTCTTATTAAATTTAAATAGTTTAATTTTAGATAGTTTGATAATTATCAGAAATTATTTTTTATTATTGCACTGGTGTAAGTTGAGAAATATTGGACATTTTTTTTCTTAGCAGCAAATCAAGCTCCACTTCGACTCCTCAGGCTCAGGCAGACCACATTAAAATAGGTCTGCCTGTTTGAGCAGTAATGCGCCTAATTTTGCCAAACCACATTCATATATGTGTCTGATATTATGCGTGTGGTGCGACACACCTCCAGAATGCCCCTAAAACGGCTTAATGTTAGGCGCATTAGAAAATTTTTACGAACAATGCGCCTAACACATTCATTGTAGACTGCTAACATAGGCACATTTTACGCCAGAAAAGGGTGAGAAACTTGATCATACATGTCTCCCAAAGTTAGAAACAACAGTATGATATGCAACTTGACAGCCATCACTCCTGATATACTGTATATGAGCCAATTCAGTAATATGTATCCCTACTGTACCTGCATATGGAAGAATAAGGAGATATTTCTGTTGGATTTTATATTAATCACACATAAAAAGGAATTGCTTCCAGAGGAGACTATCAATATTACAGAATACCATACAGTGGCACGAAGAGTGCCTGTAGCTCCTTAGTACAGAGCTATAGGAACTTTGCGTGGACACAGAAAACTGCTGTAGGTTCTACAGAAGAAATGTACAACAAACATCTGATAATAGCACGGAAAATGTAGTACCATATGCTGGGCATTCGAATAAATGATAAATCACCATTGATTGTTATCAGCTCTCCACTCTGTCTAGTTAGAGGAGTCCAAAGTGGAAGGTCCCCTTTCTGTGGTATCTATATGCAATAACACCTTTAAATTATTAACAGTATGTAGATGTATTCCCATCTTGGATATTTAGGGCATATCCAGAGGACTCAAACCTGTCTCGAGAACAAGGTTCCCCTTACCCATGTCCTTGTTTGCTACAGTGAAACAAAAGGTGGCTACAGATGTGTCCCTCTCTACATTCATTTTGATAGAAGCTTTGAGCACAGCAAAGTAAAAGGCTGTTGTAATGGGCACACTAGACAGTTTACTGTGGCACCACAAGCATAGGGGCCACATGTGGTGAATGTATATTCAAGAAATCCCGTGCATATGTCGCTGTCTATTTATCTTTTTGTTTTGCTCTTAGGGTTTTCAAACAGCTAAAAAGTTGGTGGAGAAGAGAGCCATCGGCTAATTCGTCTTGCAGGCAACAGGCTGCCTACAAGATTCCATAGGTGGCATGATGATATGGATGTGCCTAGGGATAGCTAGATGCATGGCCTCCTTTGGTGTCATGTTTGGGCATGGCTAGAGGTATAGCCTAGTGTGATGTCAAGTATTTGTGAAGGGCACACTGCACTGCTATGCCCGGGGACCCATAATTCTGTTAATATAGCCCTTGACAAGCCCACTTACTCAGCTGTACTAAGAACTTCCATAGAAGTGAATGGAATGGAAATAGGACATGCTCCCACCTCTCCGTTCACTGAGGCAATGGCACAAACAAGAACTGGGGTAAATGGACTCCCATTCTCAAGAGCCCTAGGACCTGTACCTATCAGACATTATGCCATACCCTTCAGATATGCCATAAATGAACACGATGGAAATACCCCTTTAAGTGAAGATTAAAAGTAAGAAATGTTGGGTCTGTTGCTGCAATTTGTATTGGGCTTTAAAGAGGAACCATGACATCTCCTGACATATCTGTTTTAGTAAATTCTTGTGTTCACTGTACTGTCCCGTTCCTCTGTGTTGTCCCGTACTTCTGTTATTCCTTCTAGAAATGTATTACTGAATCATTCAGATAGGTGTTAACATTTTAGTTTTCAAAGGAGTGTTTCCCTGCATACAGAGTCTCTCAGCACTGATTGGACAAAGTCAGACTGTAAAGGGATTCCCCTCCTAAATCCTAACACCCAACTGACAGATTACTAATGAATTTCTGTAAGGAATAACTAAAGAACCACATAAAATAGAAATCTAAGAAATGATGCTCCAGAATTGTTGTTTCATGGGGGATACATTTTTTTTTTTACTAAAAAAGATAGGAGTGGCTGCAGGTTCCCTTTAAATACTTAAAGGAGTTTTCTCACTACAAGCTTTCAGCCTACTTCAGTGTGTCTGGCAGCATAGGATTTTTGAATTCAGGGGCGTGCTTCTTGTCTGCCTCTTCTCCTCCCCCTTCCCCCTTCCCTCAGCACACAGACAGCTCTCCTTCTAAACAGCAGGGGGAGGGCGAAGGGGTTTGCTGCCAGGGTTAACCCTGTGTGTGCCTGCCTAGATCTGCTGCTCACTGCTGGATCAGCTGCTCTGTGGTGCTGTGGCCAAGCTCTTGCTGCTCCTCTCCACAGAGTCAGGAGACAGGAGAGGGCTGATCTATGAGTGTGGAGAGGTCTGTGAAGCTGTGTATGCTAATAGCAGAGCAGGGGGGAATGTAAGTGTTCCTATACCCCCTGCTTAGCATACAAATCTCCATGGACATCTCAAGCAACAACAAACAAACCCTGTCAGAACAGACACAGGGCAGCTGTGAAGTGTGTTACTATAATCACGATGTGTCACTAATACAGCAGAGCAGGGAGGGATATGAACCGTTTACATGTCCCCCTGATCTGTTCTATTAGTATAGTCAAAGCTCCACAGACACATCATGATTATAGTAACACACTTCACTGCTGTCACATCCTACTGACCACAGATCAGCCTCACCTCTGCTCTCCTCAATCTGTGTAGAGAGCAGGAGGGAGCAGGCATACACAGGGTTAATCCAGGCAGCCCAGCTACATAGAAGCCAGAGCCCTCCCCCTCCCTTCCCTACAGAAGCATACTGTGCAGGAGGGGCTCTGTGCTCCAACCTGTATTCAGAAGTTGATGAGTCACCAGCACTGACAGCCGGTGAGATAAAAATCAACAGGTCGGTGGCTATAGTGATTTGAGAAGCTGATGTACTCCTACTGCCAGGGATAACTCAAAATCAGTAGGACATTTGTAATGAACATTTATTGCAAAGCTGCTTGTTTTTTAAAGATCTTTTAATTAAAACCCAATCATTGTAGCGAGACAACCCCTTTATAGGAGTTTTACCACAAATTTGATTAGTCCTGCTTCAGCTTTCAGTGTGTTCAAAAGGAGACGTATATGATTTGTTTGAACTGTGTATCATGTGACACAACAGGCTGGCATCATCATGGCTTTCTCCACAGTGTGCTCACTGTAGTCAATGTTCTGTTTATGTAAAGAGCTGTGAGTAGCTACAATGTAGCTGAATGGTTAGCAATTTTGCCTCTCAGCATAGGGGTCCTCCTAAGTTCAAATCCAACAAGGAACAAAATGTGTTTGTTTTTTCCTCAATGCACATGCCTGAGGTTTCTTTTTTCATTTATTTGCACTGTTTGACTAATTACTAATGAGTACAGAGGACAAGAGTAGAATGGCAGCACCCTGGGTTGAATAATCGCTCAGTAGTGAGTGTGTGTGATTACAAAGCAGGGAAGATACTGACAGTAGCTGCCTGAGAGGAGCGGTACGGCTAGGACTGAGGAGCTCTCGTCAGTGGTCATATCCCCTAGAGACGAGCTGTACACGATGGATCACTAAGGGAGCAGCTACAACAAAAATGGTACAGAATTTTGAATGATGATGAATGATGAAAATGTTTATTAATTTATTTGCAAACTTCCCACATCAATTTAATTTGTGGTAAAACCTCTTTAATAACCAGTTTGGTTAAAGGAATTTATGAAAGAGAAGAAAGCATAAACTAGATAAAATGTAGTATGTAGGCATTGTGTGCTCCATTATATGACTCTACTTAAAAAATTCCTGGCAGTCATCTACACTGGTCAATGATATTGCTTATTTCCAGCCAGCACACCATTGAAACTAATAATGTATATCTTTTCTCTGACTCAATTTATAACATTTCTTTTAATCATGCATTGTGTTAACTAGACAATTGTATAGCAACACATAAAAAATGGATGTTAATATATATAGACACATATAAGGAAAACTATAAAAGCACAAACTGCATCCATAACCGGTTATCCACCTCATAAAAATATTCTGTAAGGATAGGTTCCCCCGTAGTTTTTCCACTTTACATATTTAAACTTGAAAAAGGAATTCCCATTCCTAAAACTGATGGCTGAAATAGTTACATGCCGTATCCAGAAACCCCCACTCCTCCTCCCTCTCCCTCCCTTTGCTCATTTAAAATCCCAGGGCACTTTCTTTTGAAGTTAAGCTCAGTTATTTTCATTTAAAATACTGTGCCAGGAGTTTTTTTTTTCTGTTTAAAGACTAGTCAATTAAACCCAGCATTTTTCATTACACGAGAAAAGTCATCCAGGACACAAGGGATTATGGGAAATTAGATGAACAGGGGAGTGGAAACATGGAACCCATTATGTGCCAGGATTGGAAATAAAGCCAGAAATATCTCAATGTTGCTCTAAACAATGAACTATGTCTTCATTCAGTGCAAAAATGTTATGATATTAACTCCATAATGACCGCGCCCCGTCTTTTGATGTCAAGCATTTCAGGTCATTCGTCTGCAGAGACGTCTTTTGGCGTCGCTGCAGACATCGGAGTTTGCGGCGCCCGGCGCCGCATCAACGCTGTGCACGGGGCTGTACTACACAGCCCTGATCCCATTGCAGCTCCTGCAAGTGTCGGGGAGTGGGGGAAACCTCTGCTCTATGGTGCTTTAACCCTTTGATTGCCACGGATTGTCACCGTGACCCAATCAAAGGGTTTCCCTGCTGTCTCGGGTGATCGGAACGCCCGGTGACCCAACAGAGCCCGGGGAATGGCTGCACAGTCAGCCCTGGGGATCTAGAGTAGCCCCAGGGCTGCCTGTGTAAAAAGCCAGTGATCAGGACAGACTGTGTGCTGCCCTGATCACTGCCTGTGTCAGACTGATTATAAAGTATTAGCATATATGAATATGCTAATACATTACTAAGTGGTAAAAAAAAAAAAAAGTAACAGTGCTCCCTTCAGGGGATTTTTTTAAAAAAGTAAAAAGCACATAAGTGTAAAAAAAAAATATAAAAATAAAAATAAAATATTTAATAGAAAATAATTGTGCACAAATTACACACACAAAAAACCTACACATATTAGGTATCCACAGGCTGGCTTGAGAAGCGGAGTAATGGACCTGGCGTCCGAGGAAGTAAAGAAGCGCACCTGTCTTTACTTCCTCGGACGCCAGGTCCATTACTCCGCTTCTCAAGCGCCATACACTATCGGAGACGTTACTCCATTACCATTATTTATATTACAGCCATCTCCTTTAGCACTCTATGTACTGCTGATATATCTATCCCATATATACTGTATATTATACTACAGGTCTTGTTACTCCACTTGATGTGCTTGAAAAAGGCTCTATCAGCCGAAACGTCGCATACATTCACATCTGTGACTCCTTACAATATTATACCGATGTAAAAAAGACACATTTGTTGAGTATATATTGTATATCAGTGTGGATCCTTGGCTCACTGTATATTTTTTTGTTTATCTATTAAAATCGTTTTTGCAAATCAACACAAGGTGTGCAGTGGATATTGTATATTCTATAGTTATCGGACTTACATGTCCTTTCCATTATTGCACCCGTTAACCTTAAATTACCCAAGGTGTGCGTGACTAAGTTCTACAACAATTATTTATAAGTGAACTTAAACTATTCCCCCATAAAGTACAACTCGTCTTGAATAAAATGAGGCCTCATCCAACTGCGTCATTGAAAAAATCAAAAAGTTACAACTGTTGAAATACAAGAAGGCAAAAACTAAAAAAAATGTTCAGGTCATTAACTACTTTTTGGGTCTGGGGTTTAAGGGGTTAAAGGAGTATTTTTTTTTTATCAGTTTGTTTTGTTGTCTGATCTTCAATTCACAATTTTACAGTTTGTTACCAGAAGACTTTTATTCTATGCATTTAAATCTCTGTTCTGGGCTTAGAAGTCTAGTGGGTAGGGTTAATCAATGACTGACCTTCTCCATATAAGTGTCAGCCACTAATTGTGACCACCCACTGGACTCATCAGCTCAGAATGAGCAGGGGTTTTCATAAACAAAAAACTGAATAATTTCAGACACAACTATATATGAATGTTACTTTTCATTTGCATACTTTGCATTTATATTTGATTCCGCCATCTCAGAGATTTATGGCATAGCCACAGGATTTGGCATCAATGTCTGATAGTGTGGGCCTCACCTCTGAGACCTGCACTTATCTTGCGAAAGGGCCACGTAAATCCTATGTGCAGAATGGAGATGGGGCTGTAAATGTGTGGCTATTTGTTCTGCTTTAAAGGAGTTCCAAGTACAACCAAAGGAGTATGTAAAGCAGTGCTCAGAACTCCCAAAATAAACAATAAGGGAGACATGTATGAACCAAATGCATTGAAATTCATTTTCTAATCTATTTTTCAGTGTATAATGTGTCTGAATGTATGAAAGTGGTTTTTGTGTGTTCAGAAATGGTGTCTAAAGTTCATTGCACCTCGCCTATGTGTTTGGTGCATTACGAAATTTAGGCGCTAACACGTATAAAGGCTATAGAAATAAAAGAAAAGTCATTAGAATAGCATGTCAGTGAATAGAAACTATAGTACTTATCTTGCTTGGTGGACTACAGGTCCCAGCAAGACCTGTGGTGTGCTGGCTCTTGCTGTATGTAGAATAAAGGGTGAGAGCAGCAAAAGCAAATTTCAAATTTACTGTGGTAAAAATTTAAAAATCTGAACATCATCAGTGGGTTATTTAATGTAAAATTAGTTTTAGATTCTTTTCATCTTAAATACATTTTATAGGAGATAGTTTTATATTTTTGGGATATTATATATTTTTACAATATTTTTTATATGATAACATTTTTTTATTAAATTTAAATAATTAAATTTTAAATAGTTTGATAATTATCAGAAATTACTTTTAATTATTGTACTGGTGAAAGTTGAGAAATAAGGGACATTATTTTTGCCCTAATGGCAAATCCAGCTCCACTCTGACTCCTCAGGCTCAGACAGACCACATTGAGATAGGTCTGCCTGTTCGAGCAGTAGTGCGCCTAGTTTTGCCGAATCACATCCATATGTGACTAATATTACGAATGTGGTGCGACACGGCCCCCAGAACACCCCCAGAACGCCCCCTCATGGTAGGCGAATTAGAAAGTGTCGTCTTACGAACAATGCACCTAACACATTCATTAGGCGCATTAGACATCGTAGCCGGCTCACTTAGGCTCATTTTATGCCAGAAAAGGGTGAAAACCCGATCATCCATGTCTCCCTAAGTGGCATGTATGTATGACCACCTCTTCATTCTGCATGAAGGAGTTCAGGGGCCAAGAGGAGGGAACCACACCTCTCAGAAATGTATGACTCGTCCAGTGGATTGGCAATACGAATGCAGCAAAGTTTACTTGGTAGTTACAGCTACAGTTACTTTTTACTTGGTAGTGTACCATGTATTCTGATCTCAGAAAAAAGCCATTAAAAATCAATAAAAAAGTTAGAATAACTTTCTGTGCAATAGTGTCATAGTGCATTAATTGTCAAATTAAGCTTTGCTACATCTGTAGATGTCGGAGATGGCAATATCCCTTTAGTGTTTTAAATATTTTCCAGACTGGTTGCCAAAAAGGTACAAAAGAAAAGGTGGGAAAGTATAATTGCCTATACTGCTAACTACACATTCCAAAATATTTAGACCTTTTATAAAGAGGCAATTTCACATACATTAATGTATAAAGTAACTGGGTCCAAATCAGTAATTGCCTTTAAATCAGCCTTAAATGGAGTTGGCTTCTGCCTAACATTTGGGGCGACATGTATGAATGTTGGCGCTGACATGCCAGTTCAAAATAGCTTTAAGGCAGTACAGAATGCACCAGAATGTATGAACCTGTTCTTCTGCAGTTCATACATATATACACATTGTAGAGCCAATACGACAAGTCTGCTCAGGCACCACCTTTAACCTGGTCTGGCTGTTCTTCTGCAGGTCATACATACAGGTGCAGTGTAGTGCCAATACAACAAGTCTGGCTGAGGCAGATCACCTTTACCCTGGTCTGGCTGTTCTAACTGTTCTGCATCTAGGTTTGGCATCAGGGACTCATAAATGTGTCTACTTCTACTAATGTGGTGCGATGTCCCCAAAACACCCCAAATCTTTGCCGCTTTAAAAAATGTCACACTGGCGCTTATCACGCCAAAGCATGGAATGCGACTGTTGATACATCTATGGAATCGGTCTACCAAAGCACTCTCACGTTCTTACATATCGCTCTTGATGTCCATTACTGGGATCATTCCACCTGAGGATGCTCTGGTCCCCTGGTGAGCCAGTCCGACCCTATATAGGTACCTTGTTTTACGCTAGTTAAGCTTATGGTGCATTATTTACAGGTACCATTTTAAGTTTTTCCATCATGGGAGATACTTTGTTTTGAGAACCTGCCAACTGAATTCTGTACATTATGTTATTAACATAAGTCTGACACTGTTTCTGGCCCGGAATATCTTGAATTATTGGAAGTAGAAGATGGAATAAATTCAGTCTATTGTAGAAGAAAGTAACAAGGGGCACAAAGGCTTTGTAATGTTACAGGAAATAATTTAAATGTTACATATAAATACTAAGGAGGGAATTTATATAGAATGGCATTTAATGCTCCAGTTTAATATTGTAGCCAGCTAGAATAAGACAGAATGAATTGTATGCCTCTTTATAAATTTGTTGCATTGGATTCCTTACAGCCTAGTTCAGTAGTATGCGCAATGGACAGACAATGTTGATGATGTGCTGACAGAGACTGCTATTGCTGTGCTGAAGCCTGAACTGTACAATTACTAAGTGGGCTGTAAAGAGAGCAGGCCATAGTGTTCTACCATAAAAGTAGTATGAAATCGCGCTCATTTGTAGATGGTCGCCACACACTGGTGGTAAATCTCACAACCCACCATTAACTAGTAATTGTTTGAATAAAGGAGGTGGTCAGAACACCAATAGCTGTTGCAGTGAAAAAACTTTTTGTTTTATTTACTTATCCTATGTAACATTACTTGTACCATCAATAGCAAAGTGAAAAAGGGAATATAGCAGATGTGGCATGTGTAGCAATGTTTAGGCCCTTCTTTAGGCTATGTCTACACAGCATGCAAAAACGATTGTATTTTTGGCGATTTTAGGATTCTAAAACTGCTGTAAATTTGATGGTTTTGCATGCCCATAGACTTTAAGAGAAAAAAAACACCTGTAGTCTGCACAGGTCCTTTTTTTCAGATCGTTTTCTGGCATGGATGGTTTTAGGTACAAGTTGTAAAAATTGCTGTAACCTGGCGTCTTTCTATCAGTTTCCCGTACATTCAATTGTACGGGCCAGCAGAAAAAAGCTAAAACTGACCACGGCTTTTGCGCAAAACATGACAAAAACCGTGGTCATATTGCACTAATGTAATTATCCCATAATCCCCGGAGGCCACACTTTTGTTTATGTTCAAGTGTTCCCAAGCCTCTTACAAAAAAATCCCTAACTAGGCATCTTTTGCAGACTGCAAAAACAGTAATTCCTCGCCATTGGCATCAGTCCGCCCCGCCTTCTATGGTAGAGTAGATAGAGGAGGTTACCTCGACCTTTCGTATGGAGGAACTTAACGCATGTTCCCCTGACGATGCAATGAGGGTCCTCGGTACTTCGGGACCCTGGATAACATATCAGTCCTCTCCTGAACTCAGGGCTTTATCGGGTTAATGGGTGCTCTAGGCACCCTTAACCTTCCCTAAGCGGTTAGCCTGATATCTTTGCTTTTTGCATGATTGCGCTCCCCCTGGGCTCCGCTGGACTGATTCCTTTCCCTTCCACTGCTCCCACACCCCATTTTTTTTCTCCATCTTCTCTCTCTCTCTTCTTTTTTTTTTGTTTGGTTGTGTTCACTTCATGGGTTTTTGGTTATAACAGCCTAAATAATCTCTCAATGCTAGAGAGACCTAGCGCTTCCCGCCTGTACATTCTCTTTTCTCCTTCACTAGGAGTCAAACAGTCCTGACCAGGATTTACGACCCCCGGCTGAGTTATGTACACAATGAAACATTGTAAGGCTGTTTAAAAATCCTTAATAAAAATTTAAATAGAAAAAAAAACAAAAAACGTGGTCATACATAGGACAAAAACTGGTCAACTTTCGGACACTTTTTCGATGCTGTGTGGATCCAGCCTTAGGCTTACTATTGTAATACAGAAGAAGACATGGCCGGCCGGCAGTGCTCTACCTCTGCAACAGCGGTTAGAAAAATAAACCAATGATGGTTATGTACAGTTAACGTCACCTAACTGCAGTCTGGTGGAGTAGAATGCTGGTGGAGTAGAACTTCTTCTGTATTACAATTTTAAGCCTGAAAATGGACTGTCTGCATAAACCTTGCTACATATGCCACATCTTCTTGCGTTTTTTTTTTGTTTTTTTTTGCTACTGATAGAAAAAGTAATGTAATGTGAAGTATATAAAACAAGAATTTTTTTCCCCGCAACAGCTATTGGTGTGCCGACTATCTCCTTTTTTTGGCAAGTGTTGTCAGGCACATTGGTTGTCACCACCACTGACAGAGGAGAGCAGCCTGAGAGACAGGAGCATCAGAGAAATCAAAAACATTTGATGTCAACTCTCCTACTAACTTGGATGCAAAATGGGTGGTGTTAAAGAAAACTCCACCTCAAAAACGGACGTTTACAGCAGGGGTATTTCTGGGAGGATCAGAGGTATTCTCAAGGTTGAGGCTAGAATCCCACAGTATAGGTATATAAAAGAGAATGACTTAAAGTGTGTTTGCCACATCAGAAACACCAGTTTTAAACTGTTATATCAAATTCTGTGACTTTAAGAAAGAACTTCAAGATCTGATCAGTGCATCATGTTGCAGTAATCACCATGCTTATAGCGCCTCATCTGAGTAAAGTCTACTTGAGATCAACTTTAATGTGTCGGTCAAGTTATTGCTGCACCATCTCCTCAGTGAGGCAATTCCCACTAGGACTCCTTCAATGCCAACATCAGCCTATAACAGTTTACTATAACCCCCCACTTGGCCCTTCTTTCAAGCCTGTTTAAGTAATTTTGATCCCGATATAAAACTGTGCAAATTATTTTGAATTATTGTGAAATCACGTATTATTATTTTTAATAGCTGAATATAAAAAGTAAAACTAAAGTTGCAAAGTTGAAATACACATGATACCATAAAGACTGACAAACAGATCAGTCTTAGTGTGAAAAGATCTTTGCATTCTGCCATTTTAACTACAGTAAGTGGTGGAGGAAGATGTCATCTAGCATTACTAGTCATCATGGCCTTGGTGATCTCAAAGTATTTTATAGCTTTCAGAACCTCTTGTACGGCAACAACTCTCAAAACAAGATCTCTGGCCCAGGTGTTAACGCTCTCCTTTCCAGAATCTCGGAATATCTAACATCCATATCCTCCTTCTTGTCTTCCCATTTTATCAAACTCAGTATGGAGAAAAGAGAGTTCATCATTTTCCTCCAACTCACTCCGCCTCTACACTGGATCTCTCTATAACGGTCAATGGTTCTTTGCTCTCCCCAGCTCTACAAGTCCGCTGCCTTAGTATAACTTTTGACTCTACTCACTTTTTTAAACTGAACATACAAAACCTTTACACCTCATGCTGCCTCTGCCTGAAAATATTTTAGAAATCTGCTGATTTCTTCACTTTCCTAGTCCATGCCCTTGTCATCTCCCACCTAGATTACTGCAGCATCCTTCTCCTTGGACTCCCATCTAGCACTCTCGCTCCCCTTAAATCCATCCTCAACTCTACTGCCCGCTGACCTAATTCTCTCCTCGTCACTCCTCTGCCTTTCCCCTCTCCTAATCCCTTCACTGGCTACCCATTGCCAGTTCAGTTTAAGTTTCTAACCATGACATGTAAGGCTCTCCATAACCTCTCCTCTCCATACATCTCTCTTTAATCTCAAATGTCACCTTCACACAATCTCCGCTCCTTCTCTGCTCTCCTCTTGACAGCTCCTCACACAACCATCTTCAAGATTTCTCCCGCGCTTCCCCCATACTCTGGTACTCACTGCCCCATCACATGAAACTCACCGTTACAACTTTCAAGAGTGACGTGAAAACCCATATCTCCAGCGCCCTGAAATGAATGGCACTGAAAAATTTTGAAAATGCTTTGTTTGACCCCTCTCTTTGGATTTTAGAATAATTCACTACTATTAGTCATTTTAAATGAACCAGGAAGATATGGATGAACAGTGCTATAACCTTTGTGACAAAATAATGCTCCTTTGCATGAATTTATAGGAATGACACAAAAATAATGAATTTATATGATATTGCACTTGTCGTTTTAATTAGCACCACAGAGCAATTCTGCACCAGTAACTGTAAATAAACATAGTCATCCATGCATAAATATATTGTACACATCTACGTCTATATTAAATGATGAAGCTTTGTGAAAAAAATTATATATATATACTGTATTGTAGGAGTCAGTTGTATAGAACTGTAATACAGTATTCATAGATGGGCCAAAATGTAGGGCCAAACCATATCTCTATATTTCTACGTATCTTCTGATATGTACCATTACGTCTATATTATGGTTATTTTCCTTTATAAGTCCTGTTTTTCAAAGAGAGTACAGTGTCTCGGACATAACATATAGCATGATAGATGCTAGAAAATGTATATATACAGTTTATTTATGCTAGAGGGCATACATGATGTGAGCTCACCAGATAAGCCTCCATCACATACAGCCCTGCTATTTAATAAAATAATATATTGCTGCCATGGCTGGAATCTAAGATAAATCTAATATCAGCCATGTCAGCTTGTAGCTGCGGTCAACAATGACTCCAATATCTAAGCTGCTAAACAGAGCAAGGTTGTGCCCTGTATCACTTGATCGCTCCGGCTTCCCATACTTGATTGCAGGGTGCTGTTCAGTTATTATGGAAGTCGGGCTACATTTTTATCAGGCGCACTCCAATATCAGGCACATTACAGACTGCCCGCCGCACATAAGATGGGGGCGTGCTGGAGGCGTGTCGCACTACAACCGTTCAAAGCTACACATTTATGCCTTTTTGTTGCCAAATCCAGGCAAGTTACTGCTAGAACAGGTAGAGCACTTTAAAAGTGGTTTACCTGAGCCTGAAGTGTTGCTTTGTAGTTAGAAAACGCTAAATCTATGACACGCAGTAGAACAGGTTCATAGATTCAGGCGCATTCTACACTACTAATGAGCGCAAAAAATGGCGCCTGGCTGCCAAATATCATACATGTCTCCACTAGAGAAGGCCAATAGGTCTGCCAGGATGCTATTTTAGTACTCCTACCAGAGAAAGAGATAGGGTGTTATAGATTGACAGCAAAAGCCCAATGGACTGTACTACAGAAGAATTGTAGTGTACTCTAAAAAGTGATCAAGCAATAGCATGTTCAAGTCTCCTAGTAAAACAGAAAATTAGCTTTTTAAGTTCAACATCCCACATTTCACCATTTATCATGTAAACAAGTAAAAGCAATAAAAAATAAACATGATAGTTGCTGCCACACTGAGAAACACGTGTACTGTTAAAATATCGTAATATGTATCCCACAAGATAAACAGGTAAAAGAATGTAAATCCTCAAGTGCCAGGATAAATTAAGGGTAACCATGGTCTCCACACAGTAAAGGCAATAAAACGGAAACCAAAAATTGTGATTGTGCTTTTTTTTTTCCACTTTACAACCAAAATTTTAAATGTTACATAATACTTTCATTATACTGTAAGATCGTATTACAAAACCAACTCATATTTCAAAAAACAGTCCCTTATACAGTTATGTTGATAGAAAATAAAAACAGCTATGTCCCGATAAAACGTGAGGATTAAAAGTAAATAAACATATAAAATAAATAAATAAAAACTGGCTGCAGTGGAAAAGAGGCTGTGTTCACACGGCTTATTCAAGCCGTATTTGTGGGATGGCCTCATAGACAATGCATTATTTACGGCGCGTATGCGCCGTAAATAATGTGCATATCACTTTCTCCCCCCCGCTGCGTATTCGCCAAGCAGGGAGGAGCGACGGAATCCACAGTTCTCTATGAGAGCAGTGGATTACCGTAGTTACTGGGACGGATTGGAGCCGTACTGAAGCGCAAATCCGGCACGCAGTACGGCTCCAATCCGCGGCCAAATAAGCCGTGTGAACATGGCCTTAGTATCAGCAGGTGGATATCATGTGACAGAATCCAATCCAAAAACAGTCTTACAAGGTTATGATGTTAAGGGTTATTCAGAAAATTGAGGGAAAAATGTACAAGAATGGGATTAAATAATAAGAGGAGCAATAGAACATCTAAGAACAGATCAAATGTTGAACAATATGTACAACACCAACAAAGGAGTAACTTAAAGCTCCATAGCAAAATCTGTAAAAGGGCCGCTACCTATCCTGTCCCATAAATAATTCCTATTTCCCAGAAAATAAGACATCCCCCGAAAATAAAACCTAGTGTAATGTTTTTTCAATCTTAGAACTATAAGGCCTCCCCTGAAAATAAGACCTAGTGGCAGTCATTGCTATAGCTCCCCCACACCATACATTAGCGTCAGCCAGGGGCGTTGCTAGGGTCCTAAAACATCCGGGGCTCGGGCCCTTTTGATAAGTTTTGCTCAGTAGGGCTGGGTTCACACGACATTTTTCACGCCACATTGTGAACTGCGGATGTGTTTTTACAGAGAAAAACCTTCTGCTCCTGTCACTAATTTTCAGCATATTCCACATAGAGTGACCCTATATCTATATACCTGCCTCAGCAGTCACAGCACAATGAAAATCCCCAATGACAATTTTACTTTTTCAAAAACCCCTCACCTCCGTATGACAGTGTAATATCCCTAAATAACAGTCACCAAAACATACACCTACACATGGAGCCAATCTACCGGACAATGAATGTTTACTAAAAAACCCCCTACAAAACCAAGTCCCAAAACTATTATACCCAAAAGGAAACCCAAAAAATCCTGCCAGACCCTGACCAAAGCGACCCCCACATGTGGGCCATCAGCTGTACACAGGCTCTGAAGACATATACCACCGCCATACGGGAAACCCTATAGTGGTAGATACTAGTTGTATGTAGATGCTCTGCAGAAATATAAGTGATTACACTGCAGTTACATTTAGTAACTCACCGGAGACATCATTTCTGATCAGCGTCATTCACGTTCCCTTTTCTTCTCCCGGCCAATACTCGTCCCTGCGGATTTGGACACAAATATCTTAGAATCCTCACATTTCCAGCAACTCCTTAATTTTTAGGTATATAAGTCCCCTCAGTTAGGTAGGTGTATAGGTCCCCTCAATTAGGCAGGTATATAAATTTTAGGGTCACTTAGGGAGTATAGGTGGCAACAGGCAGGTATTTGGGGGCCACAGGCAGTATATGGGGATGCAGGCAGTTTTAGGGGGCCACAGGCCGGGTATATGGGGCCCCAGGCAGGAATTGGGGCCGCAGGCAGTATATGGGGCCAAGGCAGTATATGGGGGCCACAGGCAGTATAGAGGGCCGCAGGCAGCATAGGGGGCCGCAGGCAGGTATATGGGACCACAGGCAGTATATGGGGCCACAGACAGGTATATGGGACCACAGGCAGGTATATGGGACCACAGGCAGGTATATGGGACCACAGGCGGTATATGGGGCCACAGGCAGTAAAATGGGGCCACAAAGGGAGTAATGGGGCCACAAGCAGTATATGGGGCCACAGGCAGGTATATGGGGCCACAGGCGGGTATAGGCGGCCACAGGCAGTATAGGGGGCCACAGGCAGTATAGGGGACCACAGGCAGGATTTAGTGGCCCACAGGCAGTATAGGGGGCCACAGGCAGTATATGGGTACACAGGCAGTATATGGGGCCACAGGCAGGTATAGGGGGCCACAGGCAGTATAGGGGGCCACAGGCAGTATATAGGGGGCCACAGGCAGTATAGGGGGCCACAGGCAGTATATAGGGGGCCACAGGCAGTATAGGGGGCCACAGGCAGTATATGGGGCCCACAGGCAGTATATGGGGCCACAGGCAGTATAGGGGACCACAGGCAGTATAGGGGACCACAGGCAGTATATGGGTGAACAGGCAGTATATAGGGGGCCACAGGCAGTATAGGGGGCCACAGGCAGTATATAGGGGGCCACAGGCAGTATATGGGGCCACAGGCAGTATAGGGGGCCACAGGCAGTATAGGGGGCCACAGGCAGTATATAGGGGGCCACAGGCAGTATAGGGGGCCACAGGCAGTATATAGGGGGCCACAGGCAGTATAGGGGGCCACAGGCAGTATATAGGGGTACCGAGGCAGGTAAATGCTATAAAAATAACAACATTAATACTCACCTTAGCATCCCCGGCGAGCGCGCTCCGTCCTCTTCAGCCCGCGCTCCTCCGGCAGCTCCTCGGGCGCACAGCCTGTGACGCGCTGTGCACCCGAGGACAGGCAGCGGTGTGATGAGGTCATTACATCGCACCGCTGCCAGCTGAGCCGCACGGGGCCCGCGCCGGGTCCCAGTGCAATGAGAACCCGGCCGGCCCCCGCTGTGTCGGACTCGGAGACGGTCCGACACTGTCAGCGGGGCAGGGAGCGCTCGCTCTCTGCTCCGCACAAGCCCTCGGATGTATGTGTGTCCAGCGGACGCACATGCAGCTGAAGGGCGGCAGGGCCAGTCAGTGTTCCAGGCCCATGGCAGCGGCCTGGAGCCCGGGAGGTTCGGGGCACAGGGGGTTTTATTCGGGGCCCGAGCCCCGAATAAAACAGCCTAGCGATGCCTCTGGCGTCAGCAGATCATTTAGATAGGTCTTACCTTGTGTGGGAGGCTACCTGGACAAGAGGTGCTCATTTAGAAAGTGCTATTGCAAGACACAAGAGATTGGGGCCAATAATCTAAGAGAGATAAGAGAAATGGAGCCACAAGAAATTCACCCTGAAACTCAGGGTTTGGAGAGTTATGATGATGATGTTCCAGAAGATGACGATATGAGGGTCTTTGAATAAATGTTGCTTTTTGTTCACAAATACCGGGATCGGTAAATGTACCATAGATTGTTGTAAATGGAAATAGTCACACGAAATTCTTCATGGAAGTCAGGGTTGGGGTGGTTCTGCTGAGGTTTGTGATGACAGGACTACAGTATAATAATAAATGTTGACTTTTTGTTCAACAAAAAAATGTGAATTCTTCTTCATGCAAATGAAAATAAGACTACCCTTTCTTAAAAAGCAAAAATTATAACTTTAGGTTTTTAAAGGGAAACGGGGTACAAAGCAACCTCTCCCACCAAACTTCCCTTTTAACATCAAAATTTTTTATCCATAATAAAATTTTTTTTTTTTTTATTTATTATGATGGTATCAATGTCAACAGTTCCCCAAGCTTGATGCGCTCATACCCTGAAATTGTGTACCAGTACCATATTTAAAATGCCATAGCATTTAAGGTCTTGCTATCTTTTGGGGTTTTTCAAAATACATGATAAATACTTCACATACTGTACAGTATCTAACCCAGGAAACGCATGTTACACAGGATATAAATGATCCTGCTTTGGTTTTGAGTCTAGTTATAGGCTTAATACAAAGGAAGAAACGCATTAACCATTTCAAGTTTTGGTAATCACAAGAAGTCATGGAGCAGCATTTACAGAAACCACAATGAAAACAAAGATTTTACTGCAGGATTATACCGTGAATTATTGGATAATGATTAAAAATGGCAAAGCAGAGGCAATTTGTAAGGAGGTTTCTGTCAAAGATCAATCAAATCACAAAAAGGAAGTGCCTGGATTGGAAATCCTACTCAATATAATCTTGGTCTCTCCAACCTGATTCAATACATTTTATTATAACAAAGCTGCAACATTGCACCGAAAACTATTTGACTGTTAGGCCGTGTTCACACGGCTTATTCCCGACGGATTTGTGAGCCGTATTGAGCTCACAAATCCGCCGTGAATAAGGGGCGGGACGGGGGCGGGGACGGAGCGCGGCCGGGGCGCCGCTCCCGGCCCCATAGACAATGCATTGTTTACGGCGCTTCCGCGCCGTAAATAGTGTGCATGTCACTTTCTCCCCCCGCGGCGGATTTGCCGAGCGGGGAGGAGCGACGGAATCCACTGTTCTCTATGAGAGCAGTGGATTACCGTAATGACAGGGACGGATTGGCGCCGTACTGAAGCGCAAATCCGGCGCGGAGTACGGCGCCAATCCGTGCCCAAATAAGCCGTGTGAACGAGGCCTTACAGTCCACTTTTGTAAGCCTAATATTTCCATAAAAAATGTAAAGGGATTGTCTCACTACATTGATTCATCTTACCTCGGTCCTGTTTTTTTGTTTACATTTTGTATTCAGGGGAGTGTTTACTGGCTTCCACTAGACTGCAGTAGAAGTCAGGTCTGTAGCTATAGCAACCAGTGCTGGCAGCCTATCAGGTGAGATAGAACAGGTCTGTAGCTATAGTGACCTGAGGAGCTGATGCAGCCCATACAAGAGGGGATATCTAGCAATATGTTAATTGACATACATTGCAAAGTGACTTGTTTTCGCAAGATCTTTAACATAAAAAGCAATCCTTGTAGTGAGACAACCCCTTTAAGGACCCTTACATTTGACAAGAATTTCACCTACGTGTTCCAAATCTGAGTCAATACTAAAATATGTGCATTTTTTCTGCATGTGTTTTTGATGTGTTTTCGAAGTGCATCTCAAGCTCAAACAAAAAAGTCTACAGTGAGCCCTGCCTTAAAGGAGTGTTCCAAAATTCAATAATACTCATCACCTCACCTTTTCCATTTACTCATCCTGACAACAGTGCTGGAACGAGTGGATTTAAAAGGTGAGTTTATTGATTCTATTTTTTTTTCTACTGTGAACTGGTGCTTATCCAGTGTGCAGTTTTTGGTGTCAAGCACAAAGAATTCTGCGCAAGAGAGAGTGTGTGAGAGAGAGATAAGTAAGAATAAAATCTTAGTTGTAAAAAACAAATAAAAACAATAAATAACTTAGTAGAAACAATCTCACTCCTCCCTCAAAATAAATAAAATAATGTTAATCAAAGGTTAAAAATTAAAGCACTATAAGAAATATGGCACGAATGTAACTACAGCAGCTGCTATTGGCCCAGAGTATTAGGGAGCACACTCCGGCGCAAGAATAATGTATTTTTGTAGTAAATGACAAGCTAGTGGCTTTCCATTATCAAGCACTACTATATGGATTTTCTTATGTATGCTGCTAATGTTCATATGTTAAATTATTGCTACTTAAGTTGCTTTTTAGTTTTATGTCATTAGATGCTGGGGGCCTATCTTACCTTGATATGCGACCATCTGAATCCTAGTGACTTCCTTTGTAGAAGAAGGTCTTTTTGCGAGCTTATGCACCTGTATTATCTGAGATATCTGGGACCTATCCAAATAACAAAAAATAAGACAAAATATCACTCACTAAGGCCAAATTCATATCTGCATTTGCGGTTCCATTCTAAGCCTCCATTGCAGATTTCATCAGAAATTACAGAAAAAAATAGAGCTGCGTGCTCTATTTTTTCCATTGAAATGACAAATACCATGATGGGAACCTAATGGCACTGCTAATATTTTCGGTTTTCTACCCCTATGACAGAACAGAAAGTTGGAAATAACAATGTAGGTGTGGACCTAGACGTAAAGAAGTATCTGATTTGTGGTTCTACAAGTGTTGTGAGCGGGCTGGACTCAGGTTGTCTGGTCATGCTAAGAGAGTGACAGATTGGAGAATGCTTTTCTGAAGATCTGTATACATCAAAATATTAAGGATTGTCTCTATTTTAAGTTTGACTGCTCAATCTAACATCATTAGGCAATTAGCCTTATTTATTTGTCCCTATCTCAATGCCATGGCCTTTGGGGTTGTAAAATATTTGGTTGGAGTGTGGTTTAACTTTACTAAATTCAATGAAACCAACAGCTTTTGGTATTTCTTTTTATTCTGAATACTGTAGTTTGTCATGGTACGGACCACCACGGTAAAGGTAACATGTATAGCAGCAGCTATTAAGTTCTTAACACAAGGGACCAAAACAAAAATAAGGAAATATCAAATGGCATAGAAATAAAAATAATCATTTTCTTTTCATGTCCCAAATTAACTTTCTACTGAAATTTGTCATGGTGGCCTGTGGTCCTATTCCAGGATGTACAATGGGGCCCTATGGATATATGTTACTAGTATGTACATATTCTACCCCAGTATTAAATATCACCAGTCCAAAATAATAGGAGTCTAACCAATTGACCATCACAAAAGTCTCTTTTACATCTCATAAACTGTACATCATGTTTAACCGGGATTACATTGATTAACATGCGCCATGTTACATTTTGGCTGGAAGACTGGGATTCTGATGCTGATCCAAAAGATTCACTCACTCCTTTAAAATTGAGCAATGCCGCTATTTCCAGCGTGTGAAGCTCCCATCATCCCCACTCACTATTTCATCTCTAGGGACAGGATGTTTTGGAAGATGAAAGGAACACTAATCTCAGCCCTCAATTACTTCCATACTTCTCTCTCTTTATGAGCAGAATCCCTTTTAGGGAAGGGAGGAGGGGGTTTATGTTTCTCCATCCACTTGGATGGATTTCTTTGCATGCCATCTGTTTTGAACTAAAATATAATGTGATCAAACTATAACATTTTAAGCAAACTCAGCTGGGCAGAGTCCTACAAAGTGGAGGTGAGAGCAAGCTTACAATTACAGTAAATAGCATTCAGATCTCTCATGGCAATTTATAGGTCCAACTTAACTTCAATACCTGGATGAACCACTCAGCAGACATTATTTGCAACGTCTTAATAATCCTTTGTGGCAAGAGTATTAGTGATCCCAATAAAAATATAAGAATGCATTTCTTGCCTCTTGTGACCCTTTAAAGTTGTCTTTTTCGATTCTTCTTTTGTCCAGATGCAAACATCATACTTATCAACAATGGCTAGGTTATTTCAGTGCTGTTTATGAACGTCTGCATAGGTGCAGCATGACTGATTTTCCTACAAATATACTTTTACACTTTTGTATACATTGCTATGCATGATATCATTCTCTAATGAGTCAATCATGATGAGGACCTGGGAAAAACAAGTGAAAAAATGGCATAAATCTTGGCAGTTTTAAGTAAAGCTCTTTCATAGGTCTAACATTTCTGTACAAAATATTATCGTTCTTCATTGTGCCATGTTCTAATCTTACTTCTGATCTAAAAGATGTGCTGAACAGATTCCTAAAATGTAACCCTGTGTCCTGAGTCTGGACTTTGAATCATACTGAAATTCTGTTTATGGTACTATTTAAAGGGAACCTGTCACATTGAACATGCTATCTGATCGGTAGGTAGCATGTTATACAGCAGAACGAGCTGAGTAGGTTGATGTTTTATAGAGAAAGATTCAGCAGAACTGGAATTTATTCTTTAATTACTGCTTATTCTGAGTTAAGGAGTCAAGTAGGCGGTCTTATAAGTGATTGAAAGCCTTCCTTGTATCAGTGTGCATATAGAGATAGCTATCAATCACTGATAACTCCGCCTACTGGACTCCGTACCCCAGAATAAGCAGGAATTTAAATAGATAAAATACAAGATCTATTTAACCTTTTCCCTACAAAACTATATATCAATCTGCTCAGTTCTTCCTGCTTTATAAAATGCTAACCACAGATCAGAGAACATGATCTCTATGACATGTCCCCTTTAAATAGAAACTTCAAGTTTGAATTAATGAACAGGTGCAAAAAAAAAGGAAGTGGACTCTACGACATTACCCAAATTTCTGCATTTATTATTAAAATGTGGTCTGATTGTCACAATTATAGACAAACCTAATTTAAAGGGTTTCTCTGGGAAAAGAAGAAAACTAAACAGATAAACTACATGTTATAATGAAAACATTCCTAAATACCTTTAAATAGAAAATTCTGCTCGTTTTTTCTAGAGGATAATCCTTATAGAAGAACAAAATGGCCGCCATGCTACTTCCTGTGCAAAAACCTGTCCTACAAGTAGGACAGGTTCTGTGAGTTAGTTCCTGGTTATACTGACTGACATAACTAAGCATGTGCTGTGTTCAGTCAGTCTGACAGATTTGTGGTATGAAGGATGGCTCTGTCGAGTAGAAAGGTGACTGAGGGCTGTACACACACAAACACACATATATATAGAGTGAAGGAAATAATTATGTGATGCCTTGTTGATTGTGTAAGTTTGCCGACTGACAAAGACATGAGCAGGCTATAATTTTAAGGGTAGATTTATTTTAACATTGAGAGATAGACTATTAAAAAAAATCCACAAAATCACATTGTATAAATTATATAAATTTATTTGCATTTTGCAGTAAGAAATAAGTATTTGATCCCTCCGGCAAAAAATACTTAATACTTGGTGGCAAAACCCTTGTTAGCAAGTACAGCAGTCAGACATTTTTTGTAGTTGATGATGAGGTTTGCGCACATGTCAGGAAGAATTTTGGTTCACTCCTCTTTGCAGATCATCTTTAAATCATTAAGAGTCGGAGCTTCAACTCCCTCCATAAGTTTTCTATGGCATTAAGGTTTGGAGACTAGCTAGGCCACTCCATGACCTTAATGTGATCTTTTTGAGCCACTCCTTTGTTGACTTGGCTGTATGTTGGGTCATTGTCTTGCTGGAGAGTTCAGCCGGGACCCATTTTAATATCCTGGCGGAGGGAAGGAGGTTGTCACTCGGGATTTTACATGGCTCCATCCATTCTCCCATTGATGCGGTGAAGTAGTCCTGTGCCCTTAGCAGAGAAACACCCCCAAAACATAATGTTTCCACCTCCATGCTTGACAGGGGGGACGGTGTTCTTTGGGTCATAGGCAGCACTTCTCTTCCTCCAAACACGGCGAGTTGAGTTAATGCCAAAGAGCTCAATTTTTGTCTCATCTGACCACAGCACCTTCTCCCAATCACTCACAGAATCATCTAGGTCTTCATGGGCAAACTACAGACAGGCCTGCACATGTGCCTTCATGAGCAGGGGGACCTTGTGGGCACTGCAGGATTTTAAACCATTATGGTGTAATGTGTTATCAATGGTTTTCTTGGTGACTGTGGTCCCAGCTGCCTTGAGATCATTAACAAGTTCCTAACCTGTAGTTTTAGGCTGATCTCTCACCTTCATCATGATCAAGGATACCCCACAAGGTGAGATTTTGCATGTCAAATTGCACCAACAATTGTCTCCTTCTCAACCAGTGTCTTACTTATGGTTTTGTAGCCCATTCCAGGTTTGCTCAGGTCTATGATCTTGTCCCTGACATCCTTAGAAAGCTCTTTGGTCTTGCCTATGTTGTAGAGGTTAGAGTCTGACTGATTAATTGAGTCTGTGGACAGGAGTTTTTTTTTTTATAAAGGTGACTATTTAAAACAGCTGTCTTTAATGCAGGTAACAAGTTGATTAGAAGCATCTAACTGGTCTATAGAAGTTAGAACTCTAAATGGTTGGTAGGGGATCAAATACTTATTTCTCTCAGCAAAATGCAAATACAATGTAATTTTCTGGATTTTATTTTGGAGATTCTTTCTCTCAATGTTAAAATTATCCTACCCTTAAAATTATAGACCGTTCATGTCTTTGTCAGTGGGAAAACTTACACAATCAGCAAGGAATCGAATAATTATTTCCTTCATATATATATATATTTATATAAATATATATATATTTTGTGTGAATATAGTACATAGAATCTACAGCTCAGCAACTGTAGCTCTGCCTACTAGTCCAGTGAGGAGAGAGATCTAACAAAGCGATAATATACAACACACTGTATGGTGACAGATATTTACTGCTTATCCTTAGTATTATTGCACTATATGTTATTTTTTTGGGTTTCTCACACAACCCCTTTAACTAAACTAATAACACACAGAAGGTGGTACTATTCATGTCTTTTATTGAGCAGAACAAGTAAGTGAACCCATAAATCACCTCCACCAAACATTTCCTGAAGCTACCTTCTGATAGGTTTATTGGCAATATGTGAGTTAATTAGACACACCTTTGGATTTTTTTTTTTAATGCACATTAGAAACACACTGCTTCTGTGTGTAACATCTTGGGAATGTCTAAAGAAATCAGCCAAGATATTAGGAAGAGAATTGTGGACTTGCACAAGTCTGGTTCATCCTTGGGTTCAATTTCCAGATATCAGAAGGTGCCTAGTTCATCTGTACAAACAATTATACCCAAGTACAAACAAGATGGGAATGTCCAGCCATCATACTGCTCACGAAGGAGATGGGTTCTGTGTCTCAGAGGTGAACATGCTTTGGTCCGACATGTGCATATCAACCCAAGAACAAAAGCAAAAGACCTTGTGAAGATGATGGCAGAATCTGTTAAGATTGTGTCATTATCTACAGTAAAACAAGTACTGTATGAACATAGGCTGAAAGGCCACTCTGCCAGGAAAAAGCCACAACTCTAAAAGAAACATAAAAACCAGAATAATGTTTGCAAATGCTCACAGAAACAAAGACCTACATTTTTGGAGACATGTCCTGTGGTCTGATGCAACTACAATTGAACTGTTTGGCCATAATGACCATACTTACGTTTGGAGGAAAAAGGAAAAATATTGGACGCCTAAGAACACCATCCCAACTATGAAACATGGAGGTGGCAGCATCATGTTGTGGGATTGTTTTGCTGCAGGAGGGACTGGTGCACTTCACAAAATAGATGACGATACTGAAGCAGCATCTCAAGACATCAGCCAGGAAGTTAAAGCTTGGGCTGAAATGGGTCTTCCAAATGGACAATGACCCGAAGCATACTGCCAAACTGTTTACAAAGTGGCTTAAGGATAATCAAGTCAATGTTTTGGAGTGACCATCACAAAGTCCCGATCTCAATCCTATTGATATTTATGAGCAAAGCTGAGAAGGCAGGTGCAAGCAAGGTGACCTACAAACATGGCTAAGTCACACCAGTTCTGTCAGAAGGAATGGGCCAAACTTCCTACCAGCTATTGTAAGAAGCTTGTGGACAGATATCCAAAACGTTTGACCCAAGTCATACAGTTTAAGGTCAATGCTACCAAATACTAATGAAATGTATGTATTTTCTGGCATTTTGAAAATATAAATAATTTTGGTTCCTAATTGACCTAAAATGTTTATTCTAATTTCATGTCAGATAGTGAGAAAAACATGCATATGTGTATTTTTATATAGTGTATGTAAACTTCCGGTTTCAACTGTATATATATATATATTAATTTGGTACCCAAGCTTTTGGAACGTTTTTGAATTCCTTCTGGGTTAGCATGTAAACATGTGATAGTCTGACATTTTTAGAGCTCTAAAGTTCATGGAAATTCCATAAACAATATCATACACACAATCCTCTAGGGTGGAAAGAGCCATACTGTTCCTCTGCATGCCTCCAACTTCCTCAGCATACCAAGTTTTTCTGTCACATTAAATAGAATATGATAGAAAAATTGATGAAGTCACATCGCTGCTGTATTGAGCTCTTTTCTTATCATGTACAGGATAGCCAGGTGGATGAAAAAAAGTAATAAATGAGGTACAATTCTTAATAAAGATCAAATAGAATCTCAGTTAATTTCTATTAAAGTGACCACATATTGCCAGGAAAAAAATCTTGGTTAGGCCTTTCAATTCATTTTCATCACAATGAAATTTTCCAGTACATTGGAAAATCTTATGTAATATTATGCACTTAAAATCATGTAACTAATGATACAAATCTGAGAAACACAGCTACAAATTATAATTTCCTACAACAAGATAAAATAAGATGCAGAAATGAAAAATTCATGGCTTAACACATAACAAAGAGCTGTGACTGGTTTATTGATGGCCCTAGAAAACAGAGGTGGCCATGCTTTTGTAGCAGTTTCCGCTTTTATGACAGCACTGAAAGCAACAGATTAAGTGTGCTTCACTGTATTTGGAACTTACATAGAAATGAAGTGAGAAAACCGGGGAGGCATGGCCAACTTTCTTTTATCTGTGGCCGGCAGAAAGCTACCCACAATGTACAAATTTCACAATGAGAATGACCATTGAAGAGCTAACTATCCAATTGAAGAAGACCTGTGATATTTCTTGACAAGTCTGTTTTAGTAAATAATGTTATTTAAATTATTTATGCCCCATAAAATAAAGATTCCGGAGCTTCTTCTCTTTAAGGGGTATTCTCATCACAGAAAGTGTTGGAAAGGCCTATTACTATAAGATAGACAATTTTCAAAATGCATGTTATTAAAAAATATGTATGCTTTGCCTAATACGGGCCTTTTTTACACCTTTAACTTGATCTTATGTCTCCTTGGTTACTGACCACGACTGTGTGCTTTCAGTGATGACCATTAATGCATTGTCATCAAAGACTGTCTAAGAATAAGTTCCTCTGGCCTGGCCAGGCCAGGGAGAGAGAGGGAAGGTACACATAAGCGAAAATGTGCATCTCCGCTATCCCGGCCACAGGCAACATCACAGTAATGCAAGTTGAAGGTGCAAAAAAGGCCTGTATTAAGTAATGCATACATATTTTCTAATAACATGCATTTTGAAAACTGCTTACTTGGCCCTTTCCACAGCACTTGCTGTGATGAGAATTCCCCTTTATGAGAAAATGCTCCAGAATTTACTAAATCTTTACTCATTTACTAAAACAGACTTGTCAGGAGATGTGACACTTATCAGACAGTATGAGACTGTGCAGAGACACACCAACAAGAAACAACCAGCTGACAATTTGGTAATAAATTTCAGAATAACTGAAAGAACCACTCAACATAAAGATTTAATTAAAGATGCTCCAAAAGTGCAATTTCATGGGAAACACACAACTTTACTAAAGGACATGTCAGGAGAGGCGACAGGTCCAGATCCAGTACAGATGATAAATAGGAGCTGGAGACCACCTGCGATGACTATGTGATGACCTGGTAACTTGGTGGGGCTGTCCTTCTAAGGACGAGGAGATCCTCCGGGTAAGGAATGGGGTGGTTACTTTTTGTTACGTCTTTATATTATGGCACTTTGACTTGTGTTGTATTGCTGCTTTACCTAAGGAAAAGGAATAGTTTGGAATACCCGCAAGGCATTGTACTTGCAGTTTTTCTATTATACATATAGGTTAAAACCATATGCTTGGTTCTACATTGGAGCTCGGATTATAATTGGATACTTTTTGATCTTTATACAAAATAATAGAACTTAGTTGTAGCACAATCCCCAAGGTCCCTTAGTGGAAAACACAAACTAAAACTTTTTTCTTTAGAAACAATCCATAAAACCTTACTGATGATAAGACTTTTTATAACAGCAAAGTTTAGAAAGGGACATAAATGTGCACGGTGTGGCTGAGATTGGCATCTTGAGGTTAAAAGCCAAAGTGGGCCACCTAGAGTTCCTAAATTTTAGTGATAAGTGAAAGTGCCAGCTCCTGTACCACCACTATCTATGACATGTCGATATGGTCTGGATACAATAACCATTCAGCACACTCTATTATTATCTATTGTTTTAATTCTGCCCAAAATGTCTGTCAACTATGAGTAGGTATGGAAACATTTTATTATCATGGCTAAGTATTGGCAAAGTTTGGTTACAACTTTGAAACATTTTCCATAATTGCCTTATGTCCCCCCGAAAAGACTTAAATCTACAGTGATGACATGTAATAATAATCACTATAAAATAATAATTTGTAACAAGATATTTCTGTCTAAAAAAAGACAAGCGTTCAAATCACTAAACCTGGTTTTAATTTTGGATACAGTTAAGTTTAAAAGAAACAGCACGCATGACATAACACCAGCGATGTTTGATGGTTGAATTACAAATTTTGGCACCAGTTCATTCTCCACCATTACATATATACATAACCTCTATAATAAATATATATGAATCTCTAGATTGTTTCTAGATTGTTTCTTTTTTACACGGAGTCATATATAAAATTATTTTATTGTTGCGTGTTTTATTGTTGCTTCTTAAGAACTCGAGGTTCAAAACACTACCTGCTCATTTCTTGGTTATATGAGAACAAAAAAAAGCCAAATTGCCTCATAGCCAGGTGTTCATAAACATGAGGTAAACCCTTAAAGTAAGTTCCCTCCACAGGTCCCTAACATAATATGACAGCTAAAAACAGAAAATACAGTAGTAAGTAGTCTGCATATGTAAGGAAGTTGAAACCAAGGGCCACATGTATGAACCTGTTTAGGTCATAGGTTACTATGGGAAAAAGAGTGAGTTTTAGACCTAAAAAATTTTCATACATGTGGCCCCAAGTTTTTACCTATATTTACAATATATGCCAGGAAATGTTTCTAATGAATACAATGAATATGTCTATAGGGTAAATTAGACCTGGCATACACTGATCAACCATAACAATTAAACGCCTTATGTTGTGCAGCTTGCTTTTGTGCTTCCAAAGCAACACTGACCCATTGAGTAGTGGAGTCTACAAGACCTTTGAAAGTGTTCTTTGTTATCTGGTACCAAGACAGCAGCAGATCTTGTAGGTCTTGGTAGTTACAAGGTGCGACCTTTGTGGAATGGACTTTTTTCAGTACATCTCAGAAATGCTCAACTGGACTGAGAGTTGGGAAATTTGGAGGTCAACACATTGAACTCCTTCACATGTGCCCTAAACCATTCTTGTATGATTTTGCAGTGCAGCAAGGAACATTTTTATGCTAAAAAAGACCCCTGCCATAAACAATATAACTGCCATGAAGGGGTACTTGGGTTGCATCCACCTCTGAGTAGGTTGTACATTTCAAGGTAACATCCACGCAATTGCCAGAACCCAAGGCTTTTTAGCAGAACATTGTTCAGAAAATCACAATGCCTCCACCAGCATACCCTCTTCCCATGATGCATGCTAGTGCCATTTCTTCCTTAGGAAAACAAGGCACAAGCACCTGGCTGTCCATATGAAACATAAGGAAAAATGATTCATCAGGTCAATATAACTCTTTCCATTGCTTCTCTAGTGGTCATTATAGGTGTTTTTGCCAGTGGACAGTACCTTTTCTTTTCAATTGGATGAGACAGGTAAGCCTACGCTACAATGAACTTTGGATGCCCATGACCTTTTTGTTACTTCGTCAGTTGCTTCCTTGGACCACTTTTGGAGATACTAACCACTGTATGACAGGAATACTTCACAAGATCTGCCATTTCCAAAATGTTATGACCCACTTCTCTAGCCCCTTAAGAACCAAGCAATTTTTTGCATTTTGTTCATCGTCGCATTATAAGAGCCATAACTTTCTTATTTTTCTGTTGACATAGCCATATGGGGTATTGCTTTTTTTAGACAAGTGTTATTTTTTAAAGCCACCATTTTAGGGTACATAAAGCTTATTGATGAACTTTTATCAACTTTCAGGGAGGACCGGGGAAAAACAGTAATCTGTCACTATTTTTTTGCATTTTAAAGTTACTCCATTCACCTTATGCTAAACATACTGAGATAACTGTGTTCTGTGGGTCAATACTATTATGGCTATACCATAATTATATAGGTTTTTAATTTTTTTTTTTTCACTTTTGAACAACAGAATGGTTTTTAAATAAATATTTTAGTTTATGTGTCGCCGTGTTTTAATACCTCTAACATTTTTATTTTTCTGCCGACTGATCTGTATGAGAACTTGTTTTTGCAGGATAACCTTTAGTTCTTATTGGCACCATTTTTTGGGTACATAAGGCTTTTGCTCATTTTCTATATTTTTTTTGTTAAGAAAATTAGCAACAAAAAAGATAAATAATGTGATCATTTTATAGTTTGGGTCATTATGGCTTCAGCTATTATGTATAGGTTTTATTTACTTATTTTTTTTTTCCGTATATAGGATTTTGGTTATGTAAAAATGGGAATTTACTTTTTTTTTTTTATTTATGTCTTTCTTAAACTTTTTCTTCTTCTTCGTCTTCTTCTTCTTATTATTATTATTATTATTATTATTGTTATTATTATTCTTTTATCCCACTGGAGAACTTTTATATGCAATCATTTGATTGCTCATTTATACAGTAGTGCATTATAATGAATTATATTATACCTGTCAAGTTAAAACTGCCAATCATCCTACTGGTCCCTACCTCTGGAAGGATCTATAAACCGTACACAGAAGTCATACCCAGGAGTCTTCAATAGTTCCCCAGCTACGATGTAAACACATTAGGTCTTTGAGAAGACATTATAGCAGATGCCAATGAGGTGAGAAAGAGAACCCCATACCGCTAAAACCACTTAGAGGCAATGGTCACTATTCACTCCAGAATCTAAGGGGTTAAACAGTATGGATCTGAAGTATGTCCACTCTTGGCTATTGGAACAGGGTCCTGGTTTTCATCAGATACCTGAGCTACATCCTTTGCAGGGCACTGAAGTCAGCTAATTTCAGAACCACCCACAAAAGGCGTATTGTGGTTCTCAGAGTCTAGTCACCACAATTAACTCCTTAACGACCGCCCACCGACTTTAGACGTCGGCTGGTGCGGGTCTTTCGTCTGCAACAACATCTTTAGACGTCGCTGCAGACACTGGAGTTTGCGGCGCCCTGATCCCAGAGCATCTCCTGCGAGCACCGGGGAGCGGGGGAAACCTCCGCATCCCGGTGCTTTAACCCTTTGATTGTGGCGGTGCGTTACCGCAGTGCAATCAAAGGGTTTCCCTGCTCTGTCGGGTGATCGAAACGCCCGGTGACCCGACAGAGCCCGGGGAACGGCTGCACAGTCAGCCCTGGGGACCTAGAGTGGCCCCAGAGTTATCTGTGTATGAAGCCAGTGACCTGGACACACTGTGTGGTGTCCAGATCACTGCCTGTGTCAGACTGACACAGATTATAATGTATTAGCATATATGAATATGCTAATACATTACTAAGTGTTAAAAAAAAATAATTGTAAAACAGTTCTCCCTTAAGGAGATTTTAAAAAAAAGTAAAAAAAAAGAGAAAAAGTGTAAAAAAATTGAATAAAAAAATAAATAATAAAATGAAAATACATATTTCATAAAAAATAATTGTGCATATATTACACACACAAAAAAAAAACCTACACATATTAGGTATTTACACGACCGTAATACCCTGTAGAATTAATCTAACAAGTTACTAAGTGTGAAATGTGAATGGTGTAAAAAAATGTAAAAAAAATAAAATTCTGTAATTATTTATAAGCGAATTTAAACTATTCCCCCATAAAGTACAACTTGTCTCGAATAAAACGAGGCCTCATACAACCGCGTTATTGAAAAAATAAAAAAGTTACAACTGTTGAAACACAAGGAGGCTAAAACGAAAAAAATGTTCTGGTCATTAACTACTTTTCAGGTGTTCGGCATTAGGGATTAAGCCCTTGTCAAAGGCATTCATCTTCTTAGAATTGCACGCTTTTCCTGGTTCCAACATAATGTGGCATATCTATCAAGGCACGATTTGTGCCAAAAATAATTTTGTACATGCTTTACACCACATTGATTATGTGTTTTAGACTGATTCTAGACACTTCCGCACCTCGGCTGACAAAAGAGGTGTGGCCTCATAGAAAGGGGTATGTCTTTATATGGAAAGGGGGATGGCTTAGCATGCAATGCTGTACGCCAAAAATGAGACAAAATTTTGGCCTAGTCAGTGGCATAAATTTAAGCCAACATAAAAGTGGTATAAAATTAGACAGTTTTAACCTGCACCAAATTTAAGAGCACTATGATAAATGTGTCGCACTGTAAGACTGTCTAGTCTAACCTAATACTATCTTATAATTAGACACTATTGATAAATCTTCCCCATCAACTTTAAGAACTGTCTAATATATTCTATTGCTTGACAGGTGCCATTTGCAAAATACAATAAATATTACTCACTTTACTTTCTTTAAACTTTTGGCTGATTGGTCTCATGATAAAATATTGTCCATTTGACTTCTACCCTGTATACCTCTGTATTGAATGACACAAGTAACTGCATTCAGTACAAGGTCGACATGCACGATTTTTGGCGCCATTTTTTTTTGCATGCATTTGTAGTGTAGAATGCGCCTGAATCTATGAACCTGTTCTACTGCGGGTCATAGATTTAGCGCTTTCTAGTTACGAAGCAACAATTCAGGCTCAGGTAAAACACTTATAAAGTGATCTACCTGTTCCAGCAGTAATGTGCCTGGATTTGCTGATAAAAAGGCCTACATGTGCAGTTTAGTACAGTTGTTGTGCGACACGCCTCCAGCGTACCCCCCGATCTCAGGCGCATTACCAAGTGCCGCGGGTGCTTTGTAATGCACCTAATATTGGAGTGCGCCTCATTAAAAATATAGCGAACAGGCCTGCGCCACTTTTCGGGCTGAAACAACGTCAGACTTCTTCCGCAGCCCCATACATTGTCACCCCAAGTCTCATGTACTATTGTTATGGATTATATTCCACTGACTGAAAAATCTATGTTAAAGTGGTTCACCAGTAAAAGAAGAAAAATAAAAACATAAACAACATGCCATAATGAAAGAATGCTTAAATACCTTTAATTAGAAAAGTCTGATGGTTTTGTCTAGGTGATAATCATTAGCGCTGAAGAAAATGGGCGCCGGGCTTCTTCCTGTGCAGAAACCAGTCCTGGAATACAGAGCACAGCAGTAGGACAGACTCTGAGTTACTTCCTGGTTAGGCTGACTGGCATAACTGAGCATGTGTGCTATAGTCAGCCTGAGAGACTTGTGGTGTGAGGGATGGCTCTGCAGTGTAGAAAGGAGACTGTTTCAAATAAAAGTGTGTATAAATATATGTGTATACATTGCAATATATCCATAAATTTGATGTGTACATTACATTATATAGAATATGGAGTTCAACAGGGAGGAAGTGGTTGTTGTGGGAAATGTTGCGCCTAGCAACTATAGCTCCGCCCACTAGTCCAGTGAGGAAAAAGATCCAACATGGCGATATTAAGCAATATAACAGCATTTGCAAGTAATTCACACACTGGATTGTGACAAAGATATTCTGATCTTCAGTATTCCTCCATTATATATTCTGATTTTTTTTTTTGTTTTTCTCACACAACCCCCTTTAAGCAATTATACACGATTTACATTTATCCATGTATATCATACCTAGAAGTGTTCTGGGACAGATGCAAAACAATGTACATTAGGTTATGACAGGGGAAGAAGAAGTTTGCAGGTCTTGTTGTAGTCAGTATTGTTTCTAGATTCGATGTGTTTCCAAATTTTGACAACATTGACTTGTAAATGCTCACATCCTGTAAGATTGATACATTGATAAACCTTTCCTACTGGGATAATGTTCAAGGACTTCTCTGTGCAAGTTAACGGTGCAGTTAAGGTCCTAGGGCAAGCCTGAACAACATGCTTTGGTGCCCTGTAAGGAACCGAAAAAGGGGTATGGCCAGGTGAACTCCACCCATAAAACAGGCGGTGCCACCCCGATTTGGGAGAAGTCCCGGGTTCATTCTCATGTGGTATCAGCGGGTGGAGGGCGAGGGGGTTGCCGTGCGGTCCAGTCATTATGTTGTACAGGTCTGTCCAGAGTAAAAGATAATAAGAGATCCATATTCATGCTCTCACAACAATAAGTATAATTAACATTCACCAGTTTGTTTGTTCCTCCTAACCCCTTCCCACCATAATTTTTGGTTATGTCATGCTCGTTTCCCTCCCCTCCCACCACCTTCCAAAAACCACAAATTTTTTAATTTTCTGTCTACATAGTTACATGAAAGCTTGTTTTTCTGAGGAACAAGATGTTTAACAATACTATTTACTGGGCCATAGGGTGTTTGGAGTTTATTCTGCAGCAGAAATGACATGACATCTTTATTCTGTGGGTCAGTACAATTCTGGGGATACCAATTTTTGTCGTTTTTGTTATATTTTACTACTTTACCTCTGATCTGATATAACAATTAACCTCTTTATAAGAAGCTAAGTTTTGTTTAAACATTGAGGGCGACATGTCAGAAAAGAGGCACCTCCACACCAGTTTTAAGGCGCATTAAATGATTGTATAGTGAGCATGAATGAATAAACCTGTCATATGTGGGTTCATAAATCTGGCGTAAGGTATGCCTTACACAGCATAGCATATCATAGGTGCATAACTTAGGCGCGTAGCCTATTTTAGGTGCATAGCTAGGATCTTAGGCGCCTAAATTAGTCAACTTTAAATGTGTTGTGCCTGGTGCAAATTGCGCCTAGTTTTGATGTATGACTGTTCACACATGTACAGTATAGAATAGGGCAACAACAGTTTATTGACGCAAAATACATCAGAAAAATGGTGCAGCCCAAAGCTGACATGTCGTCCTGAATCTGGAACAAGCAAAGTTTTGTACTATAAACACGTTAACACGTGTGAAATCAAATGTTTTCCTTTTGTACACTTCCTAGCTATTACTCACGGGCCAAATATAATTACACTGTAGACCACATTTGACCTGTGGGCCTGTATTAGACACTGTAGTTGAATGAATCAGACGTTTAGGGATGCAATGACTTTTTATGGTATTCCTATAAAATGGGCTTTTTTGAACTTTTAATATTTTTTATATTTTTCAAATTTTAGTATTTTTAGTATTGCAGAGTAGCATTGCAATAATATTGCAGCATAGCATTAAATTACAGCCTCAGACAAGGTGTAATATGAGGAGTGAGATGGCAACCCTGGGAGCCTTCATTATGCCCCTAGCAACTATGACAACAATTGGCACACTGCAATTGGGTTGCGGATGAGTAGATTGGGAGGTGGAAGGGGGTGCCCTAATTCTACATAACTGTGTAGATTCTATGGCTGCATTGACGACATCTAAGTAGTTTAATTGCTGGGATCAGAGTTATCTCGAATAGGAGTCATTGATAAGTATGTATGGGGGATCATTCTCACTGAGTGATGAAAGTGACCACAGAGAATAAGTGACTGTGCAGAGAACTGGAGGGTCAATGTTTTTCACTAACGAAATGGGCACTGAAGGTTATTGGCTATTTAACTGTCTGTTGTTTTCACACATTATTACAATTGGATCTAAATTTTAAGCTTGGGCATGCTCTGTTCAAGCATTGACTTATACAGAGCGATGATAGGACTCCCAAAGTAGTCTATGAAGCCCTACTGTACTGATGTACACCTAGGCAAACATTGGTCTATGAAGATTGTACAGTTAAATGCATTTTCCTATCTTATTGATTAGCTTTAAACATGTAGGCAAAAATAAGTAAGAATTATTACCAAAGACATTGCTGTCCTACTTTTGATCTACTTCAAACATGGCAAAATCTCCTGCTTGTTTACAGATGCTTTCCTAGGTTACCGACCACCTTTATGCTCTAACAGTGGCCAGACTGGTAACATTAAACCCAGCTGTGCCTTATCAGCAGGTTGGAGTTACTTCTCAGTCTCTGATCTTATCTTACTAAAATAAAAAACTCAACCTTTAGAGTTACTGACATTGGACCTTGTACCATCCTTTTAGGTCTTCAGAGCACGTATCTGTGTATTTACACAAAAGATAACAGTCAAACAACAGCTAACATTGTGTCATTGCAGCATGAAAATTATTTTCTCTCACTAAATGCTACAACACTATGTAAAAATATTCTGAATCTTATTTTTTCTGCATTTACATAATATTTTTAGTGATACTATTGAATATTTCCACATACCGCCTCAGAGCTCTTTTATGACAAATACAGCTCTGCTAGCGCACATTTACAGCCAGACATCTTGCTTGGACAGTATCATGTTACTTTAAAACCATCACCATTGTCCCTCTAACAGGCACAGTTAGGCCTCGTTCACACGGCTTATTTTGCCGCGGATTGGCACCGTACTGCGCGCCGGATTTGCGCTGCAGTACGGCGCCAATCCGTCGGAGTAATTATGGTAATCCACTGTTCTCTATGAGAGCAGTGGATTCCGTCGCTCCTCCCCGCTCGGCGAATCTGTCGCGGGGGGAGAAAGTGACATGCACATTATTTACGGCGCGGACGCGCCGTAAACAATGCATTGTCTATGGGGCCGGGGAGCGGCGCCCCCGCCGCGCTCCGTCCCCGCCCCCGTCCCCGCCCCGTCCCCACTTATTCACGGCGGATTTGTGAGCGCAATCCAGCTCACAAATCCGTCGGGAATAAGCCGTGTGAACACGGCCTTAGGGATAGGAGCTAGTAGAGCAGAAATGTCAATCACTGTTGTAAAACCGCTCTCAATCTGCACAGGAAGGGGGAGACTGAAGTCGGGGAAGAACAGGTGTTGTGTTAACAGCCAGAAAACCTCTTTCACAGCAAATTAGCAAATAACTTTTATTTTGCCTATGTAAATAATAAAACCTGTGCATAATATTTGCTGCTTCAACTAGTTGTATTTTTCCCTATATGATGTCAGATTAAGAGGGACATATACATGGACAGCTCTTTTAATGGTAAAATAGACAGTCCTATTCATATTCTCTGTTTCTAAAAAAAAATGCCATGTATTTACACAGTTACAGTGTGTGACTTTACCCCTATACTAAATCTGCAAACCTATTTTATCTAGGTAAATGTGTAATAAGCTGTCACACAGGGACAAAGCCACGACACAGCAATGCATATGTGTGTTAGGACATCAGCTTTCATGTAGGATACCATGTTCCTTATTATTTCCACTCCCTTTAAATTGGGACACAATTTATCTGACTCTCCTTGTTAAATTCTTATTACTGGTGAGTGAATAGTTGCTGAGCATATGTTTCCAAGCAGTATTACAATGCTCTAAATGCTTGCCAAAATGTTGAAAGGGTCACCGGCACTGCTTTGGGAACTTAGTAATAAACATACATTTCTTTTTGATAAATCTTCTCTGTTTACAAGGCTCGTCTCCCACCCACGTATGTTTAGACATGATTGTTAACTCGTTACTGTTCTACAAATGAACAAATTCTCAGCTTTTCACAGCCAACACAATCTTCTAAGGAGTCAAAAACCTGATTTCCATGTTCTGCCATAGACCCGAATGCCACGTGGACTGTTTTACTTAGAGTCTGATTTTAGGAGGAAGGATTACCATCAATTTTTACAAAGTGTGCAAAATTAAAGGGTGTTTGCTCTATACCTAATGAACCTGCTCTTCACAGCCAGCTTCAGGTTCATACCTCTGTTCAGGCTGTGGGTGGGTCTACAGCAGTGATTGGCATATCAGCTCTGCTATTCATAGCTGAGTCTATTAGAGGGGTATGGGTGATGGAGGCGTTTCAACAGCAGGGCAGAAGGCTACAGAGCTCTAAAGGATTAAAGTTTGTCTTTGTGCTGCTGATAAGACACAGCAGGGAGTCAAATCACCATCCTGGCCAAGGTTCTAGAGTGGAGAGAATTGGTAGCCTAGGGAAGGTTGTGTACACAAACAGGAGATAAAGAACTGCTCTAGCTCTGAAACATAGCAAAATCAGAACAGCAATGTATTGGTAATAGTATTTATTTAGCTTTTCCTACATGTTTAAAGCTAATCAATCAAATGGGAATATCCCTTTAAGTGTAAAGTTTATTATTCTGCATTTTTGATAACGTAAATAAAGAGCAACAGGGGACACGATTTATCAACAATGTCTTATGGTAACATTGACTTTCCTTCCCATAGCAACTAACTAAAGGCCAAATTTCATTTTTTAAACTGCTCTGAAAAAATGAGAGCTCAGTTCTGATTGGCTACTATAGGCAACAAAAAGAGTCCTAAGCTACATGATAGTAATGCCCTCTAGGCCAATTTAGTAATGCACACCCTATTTTGGTTTTGTGTGCAAAAGGGTTAAAGGGTGGCAGAAGAAATCTGTATAAGAAGCATGGTTGAAAGGTTTGTCTGATTCATATGAATTTTGATACTAGTGGCCAATAAACTAAAAGAACCTATACTCACCTTCCCCTGTTCCACTGCTGCGTTTCTCTTCTGTTACCTTCTTTCTCTTCTGAATGGGATGTCAATGGGAAACCTCTGATTGGCTGCAGCAGTCACATGACACATCACATTAAGAAGTGAAGAGCTCTGAATGGTGATGTAAGCAGAGGCATGTGACTGCTCCAGCCAATCAGTGGCTGTAGTGGTGACGTCCCATTCGGAAGAGATGGAAGGTAACAGAAGACCAGGAGACCCAGTGCTGGAACATAGGAGTGGAGGAAGGTAAGAATAGGTTTTGTTGTTTTTCATATTGGCCACTAGTAACTGATTATTTTTTATATTAACCAGACAACCTCTTTAAATAACCCACTATATAATTTCCTGCAAGTGTCAGAAAAACCTTATAACCTATAGTGAAAACCAGGGTTGCTAGACGTAGTCTTAGGGCTCTATAAAGCTGAAGCATTTGGCTCCCCAGCCTATTACCATTTCCTATTTGCACTATAACAGTGGGCCCCTCTTTGGGAAAAAAAAAAAGTAATCAGGGCCCCTGACAGGAGTCCTCCCAGTCCTGCCCTGATTGTGTTCAGGGCTGCCCTGAGAAATTTCAGGGCCCCCTACAGCTAAAGCACCTGGGCCCCCCCATCAACCTTGCCCCCGTCAACCCTGCCCCCTGTCAAGCCCATCTCTCCGCCCCTAACAACCACGCCTAGCAACCACTGCTAACTAACTCACGAAAAAAAATGCAATTGCGCCATTGTCTTTGGATTTGATTCTTGATGAATTTTACAACATATAGTTTATCTATATTGCAGTAATGAGTACGTATACAAGGGCCAGCAAAAAACACTGCATGATCAACGTGTGTCACCACTATGTTACTGACCAAACCAGTATACCCAGTCCAATATAACCCAACAATATACAAAGACCGAATAATACCGCCACATATCACTACATATAGTGACTAATACCACTACAGTATTGTAGACCAAACCAGAATAGCCAGACCAATATAACCAAACAATATACAAAGACCAAATAATACCGCCACATATCACTACATATGGTGACTGATATCACTATAATGTTACTGACCAAACCAACATACTAAAGCCGATATTATCAATAACCACAATATACATAGACCAAGTAATACAGCCACACCATCACCACATAACTCCAAGGATGCAGAATAATGCCACGATACTGTTACTATATATAATCCATTACAAAAACAACAATATTACCACCATTCAATGACCATATAGGGGGACATGTATGAAAACTGTCTAGGTGTAAGACTTTCTTTGTTGCTCATAGCAACCAATCAGAGCCCATAGCAACCAATCAGAGCCCATAGCAACCAATCAGAGTTCACCTTACATTTTTTCAGAGCACTATAAAGAGGAGCTCTGATTGGTTGCTATGGACTCTGATTGGTTGCTATGGACAACAAAGAAAGTCTTACACCTAGACAGTTTTCATACACAATGGTAGATACAAGTGCACACGGTACAGTTACATTTAGTGACTCACAGGTGACGTCGTCTGATAAGTCGTTCACTTTCCCCTTTCTTCTCCATCCGGTCCCGGCCACCATGAGGACTTTCCTGGACACCACTCGTCCCTGCAGAATTCACAACACAAACACCTGAGACTCTTCTATCATCCTCCCACCTTTGTCTTCCCCATGTACAAACTCCCCATCCATAGTGCCCAAAAGAGAATAATTACTCCCTTAGTGCCCTGGTAGTTAGGTATATAACCCCCACCCCCATAAGGAGTTAGTTATATAGGCCCCTTCCCGTAGGTAGGTAGTGGCCATCCATTGGTAGATAGCCAGGTAGGTAGGTAGGTAGGTAGGTGAACTTGAGTGGGGCCCCAGTCACCCACCATGTGGACCCTGCTTAAGTCCCCCCTAGCCATGTGGAGGTTCTCCTCAAGCCCCTCCCTCTGTCTATGTGAAGCTTTTGAGCGCAACTAAGCCACAAAGCGTGGGCTCTCTTTGAGCATTGCATGCACCTATTTTTAAATGTGATGCTGGGCCCCTGAAAAGAGTGGAGTCCCCCCTCCAGCCGTGTGGGACCCCTGTCAAAGCCCTGCTCTCTCCAATCATGTGGGGCCTTGCTCAATGCCCTCCAGCTGTGTGGGGCCCCGCTCAAGGGCCCTCTCTCGCCAGCCTAAAGGGACCCCACATGGCTGGAGGGGGGGGGCTTTTCCAGGGGCCCCACAGTGCTGGAGAGCGGGGGCTTTGCCAGGGGCCCCACAGTGCTGAAGAGCGGGCGCATTGCCAGGGGCCCCACAGTGCTAGTGAGCGGGGGCTTTGTCCGGGGCCCCACAGTGCTAGCGAGCGGGGGCTTTGTCAGGGGCCCCACAGTGCTAGCGAGATGGGGCGTTGACAGGGGCCCCACAGTTCTGGCGAGTGGGAGCTTTGTCCGGGGCCCCACAGTGCTAGTGAGCGGGGGCTTTGTCAGGGGCCCCACAGTGCTAGCGAGTGGGGGCTTTGTCCGGGGCCCCACAGTGCTAGCGAGTGGGGGCTTTGTCCAGGGCCCCACAGTGCTAGCGAGTGGGGGCTTTGTCAGGGGACCCACAGTGCTAGCAAGCAGTGGCTTTGCCAGGGGCCCCACAAGGTAGGAGGGGGGGGCTTTGAGTGGGGCCCCACAAGGTAGGAGGGGGGGGGGTTTGAGTGGGGCCCAACAAGGTAGGAGGGGGGGGCTTTGAGTGGGGCCTGCACACATGTGAGGCGCCCTTACACCGCCTCCGTGTCTCAGCTGCGCGCCGCTCAGTAGCTGTACATGATAGCCTAGGCAGTTTCACTGTAACTTACTTAGTCTCCTCCTCCATGCTCCTCCCCCGTGCTCCGCCCACAGGTAGAGTCTCGGGGCTGCGCCGCGGCCAGCGGGAGGAGGCGCCCGGCTGCTCCTGTCCCAGCACGGAGGAGGAGACTAAGTAAGTTACAGTGAAACTGCCTAGGCTATGTACAGCTACTGAGCAGCGCGCAGCTGAGACACGGAGGCGGGGCACGGGCCCCTCACATGTGTGTGGGCCCCACTCAAAGCCCCCCCTCCATAATTGACGTAAAAACAGTGGACATGGTAGTGAGAACAGGCTGATTGCCTGTTCTCTCTACCATTGCTGTGTGAAGCAAGGGGGCGTTACCTGCCGGCGGCTGCGGGCCCCCCCTTGCTTCACAGAACGGCCGGGCCCCATACGGGAGTACTGGCTGTACCCCCCTAATGGCGGCCCTGATTGTGTTGCACTGCTTGTTACAAAATTCCTTGCTCTATTACTAACACAATAAAGATCAGGTGCAAACAGGAGATTTACAGCTTTCCGCCATGTCTGTGGAGTACTATTGCCATATAGTCTAAGATTAGGTCTACACTGCATTGGACAAAATACGGTCGAAAGTGGACATTTTTCTTCCAATTCAGGACCACGATTTTTGTCACGTTTTGCACAAAAACCGCGGTCGCTTCTTTTTTTTTTACGTCGCCCAAACAATTGAATTGCCTAGAAAACAAAAAGCAGTGGCGTATTATAAAACATATTGTATAATACGCTGGGTCGAAAGACGATCGGAGAAAAAAACGACCTGTGGAGACTACAGATCGGTTTTTTTTTTCTATTGTAGTCTATGGGACTGCATGAACGATCGTATTTTCGGTACTTTTAAAATCCTAAAAGCGCCAAAAATACGAGCGTATTGCTATGCAGTGTAGACATAGCCTAACAGTGCTTTAAAGGGAACCTGTTAAAATAATCATGTTATCTGATTTGCAGGTAGAATGATATATAGGGCCTCATGTATGAAAACTGTCTAGGTCTAAAACTCACCTTGTTGCCTATAGCAACCAATCAGAACGCCCGTTTCATTTCAAATAGTGCTCTGGAAAAATGAAAGAGGCGTTCTGATTGGTTGATATGGGAAAAAAAGTGAATTTTAGACCTAGACCGTTTTCATACATGTGGCCCTTAGTTATGTTAGGAAAGATGCAACAGATCTGCTAATTTATTCATTTAATTTACTTCTTATTCTGGGTTATGGAATCCAGTGGGTGGTCTCACCAATGATTGACAGCCTTCATAGTCTGAGTGCACATCTGTCAGTCATTAATAAGACCACCCACTTGACTCCTTAACTTTTTATTAATCCTTAATTAAAAAAAGTAAAATTAAGGAATTAATTACAAGTTGTACTGAATCTTTCCAAACAAAACTATATATCAATCTGCTCTATAAATGCTACCTGCAGATCAGATAGCATTATCACTGTGATAGGTTCCCTTTAAGTCAATGGTCTTTGCAGAATAATGTGTAATATTTGTGCATTAAGACAATTCCATGAAGACTGCAGAACAAAATGTATTTTTTATAGATCATTAATTTTTGTGTCTGTAAAGATCATTCCATCTGGAAAACTAATTTGAGAGCAGCTAGAAAACCCATCCACCTGCTACTGAATTTCTATGTAACAGCTGAGCACAAGTGAAGAATTTATGTTTTTACCAGTTTCAATGCTGTGAGTGCATATTCAGCCTGTTAGGTTGCTTCTGACAGGTGTAGTAGTCTGGTAAGTATTGGTAAATCCATTTTCAAATGGAATGGGCTCCCGAAAGTTAGAGCTTGCACTTGTTGCACTTGCGCACAGCTATCCATTCTGTTATATGGGAATTCTGAATACAGACGAGCGCTTTGTTCAGCTCTCATTTAAGGGATGCGAGTCCTTCATTGGTAACCTCCATTTATTAACTGGAGCAGAGAGTGGCCACCATGGAAGCCTCTACCTGGCAGCTCTGGCATATCAGTCCACTATAGAGACAGCTCATTGTTTACAGTATAAAGGGAACCATGTAATTCTTTATTATTCCTGTGGTGATGCTGCAGGTAAAATGAACACTTGTTGCCAAGTATGGGCATAACTATTGCCAACGTAGACAGGGCAGCTGCTATAGGGTCCACGGGTTGATGGGGCCCTTTTCAGTGCAAGAACATTGTATTTTTATGTAGGGAATAACAAGGTCATAGTAGTGTTCAGTACTATGTGGGATCTGTGATACAGTGGGGAAAATAAGTATTTGATACACTGGCAATTTTGCAAGTTTTCCAACCTTCAGAGATTGGAGAGGTCTGTAATTTTTATCATAGGTACACTTTAACTGTGAGAGACAGAATCTAAAAAGAATCCAGAAAATCCCATTGTATGATTGTTAAATAATTCATTTGCATTTTATTGCATTAAATAAATATTTAACCACCTACCAACTGGCAAGAATTCTGTCTCTTATAGACCTGAAAGTTTTTCTTTAAGAAGCCCTCCTACTCTGCACTCATTACCTGTATTAACTGCATCAGTTTGAACTCATTACCTGTATAGATGACATCTCTCCACACACTCAATCACACTCCAACCTTTTTTTTAGATTCTGTCTCTCACAGGTGAAGTGTACCTATGATAAAAATTACAAACCTCTCCATTCTTTGTAGGTGGGAAAACCTGCAAAATCACCAGTGTATCAAATACTTATTATCCCCACTGTATATGGTATTATGATACCAGCATTATTTTGCTGCTGTTTAAGTTTCTAGTTATTAGGTTGTTGAGGTCTATTATATTTTGCTATAAAGGCTTATGAATTCTAGTTCTGCTCCTGTGCCAGGTTCCTTCACCACTCACAGCTGATCACTGGTGGTCCCAGCAGCTTTTAATATTTTTGGTAAACAGTTCAAAATGTACAGCGAATCAGTTATGTTTGTGTAGACATGTTCCTCACTATGTTTTCCTCTTTTGACAGGTTTGCAAAGAGTATCCATCGAAGGAGCTACCAGATAAGGTCCTCTGTTCTGCTTGATGGCTCCAATTTGCCACTTTTTCTGACAGCGAGAGAGCTGTGCAGTACATATGTGAATGAACGCTACAACTAGTCATCTGGGATAGTGATTCTAGAAGACCTACACTAGAAAAGGATTTGTGACGTCTAACATGTGTCATGTTTCAGCTGGAAAAACCATGGAGCAGCTGACCTTTTCACTCCACGAATGTAACAGTCAACTGTGGACATAAAACCACTTGTAAAGAAACCCTGTGGAAGTTATTTATTCAGGAAAAGAAACATGAAACTAATCCAAATGGAGCCTTCACTTCTATGTAAAGTCTGCAAACATAAAAATGCCTTTTTTTAGCTTTAGAAGGATCTCTTGGAAGGATCAGCTACCGGCAACTCTATTCATTTTTCGTCCAGTTCTTCAAAGACCTGAGAGCTCTTGCATTGCATTTATGGATGGCTTTCTTGTATACATCAGATGATAATAAAAGAGGGTGATCATTATATTCTAGGCCAAGCTTCAGCAGAGAACAGTCCCTGTAGATTCTCCAAAGAGCAGACCTGCCAGCATCCAGCTAGATCTGTATCACTTGTATGTTAGAGGAAATAATCATACAATTACACTTCAGAAAGGACTTTATGTATTTCCTTGTAGACTGTAATATACAAGATAGAGAAACAGCCAAACTACGTCTTTGAAAACAAACATGACCCAAGTCTGCAGTGAAATGACTTTTAGAATATATGGTGATGTTGTGGGCTACTTACTTGTTGGGTGTTTTATAGATCTTCCACTTGGAAAAGGAAATAGGTGACTATTATGTCTTAGAAATGTAATAGCACAACACATAAAGGACTCTCTGAAGAGTAAATCTGCAGGTGGCTAAACCAATAAAACCTTTAATAATGTCCGGGCATGTGTCTTGAATGTTTGACTATATAGAAAGTTCTTGCAATTGCTGCAGAAAGTAAAAAACTGCTGCGTGTCTCTGCTTGTGGATAACAGTTTATATAGTTATATGTGAAATTCTGTAAACTACAAAAAGCAGTGGGGTCATGTATTCATTTTGTCAATTAAGGCCTTGTCCCCAAGGCACGGGTTTGCAGACGGTTTTTCAGACAGTTTGCGGTTTTGCAGAACGTCTGAAAAACTGGCCGCAAACGAGCACAACGGGGCTCTATGGAAAACTTGTGCAGTGGCCGCCCGAAAAACATTGAATATGCACATTCTTCCATCCGGTTTTCGGACGGAATATGTGCATGTCAATGTGACCACAGAGAAAAGCCGTCCCCCACGCGGCTGTGGGGATGGCACCAAAAAAACAGGACAAATACCGGTCGGTATTTGTACTCTACCGTGGGGACATGCCTTTGTAATATCCTTGAACCTGCAACCCATTTATGAAGTTGTACGACTCTTCATAGATTTGCTGTATCTTAAACTGGAGCCTGTCAATTGCTGTTATCTTAGTGAGTTCATCAGGTGCTCAGGAGGCAGAAAATACCACATTTAGGGCCACATTTATTATGGCAATCGCGCCAAAATTTTGCTGCAATAAGTGCCATAAAGTAATCCAACTAACGGAAGGTGTAAACTTAGACTAGACAATCTAAACAAGCACCAGATTTCTCAACACTATGATACATGTGGCACAGTTTAAGTCTTAGGGAGACATGGCTTTTCACCCTTTTCTGGCATAAACTGCGCCAAAAGTAAGCAGGCTTTGATGTATAAAGCACAAACGAATGTGTTAGGCGCATAGGTCGTGAGACTCAACACTTTTTAATGCACCTAACATAGGGGGGCGTTCTAGGGGCGTGTCGCACCACACTCGTAATATTAGGTGCATTACTGCTCGAACAGGCAGCTAGATTTGCTATTAGGGCAAAAAATGTCCAGTATTTCTCAACTTACATGAATACAATAATAAAAAGTAATTTATGATAACATTCAAACTGTTTACAATTAAATTATTTAAATTTAATTTCATAGTTTCATAGTTTCATAGTTTGTAAGGCTAAAAAAAGACAAGTCGTCCATCTAGTTCAGCCTGTTGTGCTAAGGTGTTGATACCAGAGGAAGGCAAAAACCCCCAATGAGGTAGAAGCCAATTGTCCTCATTTTAGGGAAAAATTCCTTCCTGACTCCAATCTGGCAATCAGAAAAATCCCTGGATCAATGACCCCTTCCTGAATCCTAGCCCACTATAACTTGTTATATTATTACGCTCCAGAAATGCATCCAAACCCTTTTTGAACTCGGTTATTGAATTCACCAGGGACAAGTCCCTCTGGCAGAGAATTCCATAGTCTCCACTGCTCTCACAGTAAAGAATCCCTTTCTATGTTTATGTAGAAACTTTCTTTCCTCAAGACGTAGGGATCCCCCCTTGTTCTAGATACAGCCCTGTGTATAAATAAATCTTGGGAGAGATCTCTATATTGACCTTTGATGTATTTAAACATATTTATTATGTCCCCCCCCGAAGGCTTGTTTTGTCTTAACTAAATAACCCTAATGGTGCCAATCGTTGTGTGTACTGTAGTCCACCCAGTCCTTTTATTTATTTTGTTGCCCGCCTTTGTACATGTTCAAGCTCTACAATGTCTATCCTGTGCACAGGTGCCCAAAACTGTACACAGATTCCATGTGTGGTCTAACCAGTGACTTGTATAATGGGAGAATAATGTTCTCATCATGTGCATCTATGCCCCTTTTAATGCACCCCATGATCCTATTTGCTTTGGCTGCTGCTGCCTGACACTGGCTGCTACAATTAAGTTTACTGTCCACCAGGATTCCCAAGTCCTTCTCCATGTCACTTTTACCCAGTGTTTTTCCATTTAACATGTAATCATGTAATGGATTTCTCTTTCCCATGTGCATAACCTTGCGTTTATCAGTGTTAAACCTCATCTGCCATTTCCCTGCCGAGCCTTCCAACTTATCCAGATCCCTTTGTAATAACATATTATCCTCTATTGTGTTGATTACTTTACAGAGCTTAGTATCGTCCTCAAAGATCGATATTCTACTGTGTATTCCCTGTGTAAGATCATTAATGATTAATGATTAAAAAGTTATATAAAATTAATATAAAAATATATAATATCCCCAAAATAAAAAAATATCTCCTATAAAATGTATTTAAAATTAATAGAATCTAAAACTAATTTTACATTAAATAACCCACTGATGATGTTGTTCAGGTTTTTTATTTTTTACTACATTAAGTTTGAAATATATTTTTGCTGCTCTCACCCTTTACTCTACATACAGCAAGAGCCAGCACAGTACAGGTCTTCCTGGGATCTGTGGTCCACCAAGCAGGATTAGTTCCATAGTTTCTATTCACTGACATGCTATTCTTATGACTTTTCTTTTATTTCCAGGCTATCTATAGCCTTTATATATGTTACGTGCATTGCTAATGCGCCTAAGTTCCTTAATGTGCCAAACACACATACGAGGCACGATGAATTTTAAATGCCATTTATAATCACACAAAAATCACTTTCATACAATCGGGTGCTTTATACACTGAAAACGAGACTCGACAATTCACTTTGAAGCGCCTTCTTTCATACATGTCTCCCTAAGACACATTGGAGTGCATTGTATGAAGCGTATAATGCGCCTGAATATATGAAAGTGTTTTTTGTGCATTCATAAATGGTGTCTAAAGTTCAATGCGCCTCGCCTGTGTGTTTGGTGCATTACGGAACTCAGGAGAATTAGTAATGCGGCAAACATGTATATACCCTATAGATAGGCTGGAAACAAAAAAAAGTTATTAGAATTTAATGTCAGTGAATAGAATTTTAGATTCTATTAATTTTAAATACATTTTATAGGAGATTTTTTTTATATTTTTGGGATATTATACATTTTTATATTAATTTTATATGATAACATTTTGTATTACATCTAAATAATTTAAGTTATATAGTTTAATGATCATAAATTACTTTTTATTATTGTACTGGTGTAAGTTGAAAAATAATGGATATTTTTTGTCCTTATAGTAATTCTAGCTCCACTTCGACTCCTCAGGCTCAGATAGACCACATTAAAATAGGTCTTCCTGTTTGAGCAGTAATGCGCCTAGTTTTGCCAACCAGCATTCATATATGTGTCTAATATTATGTGTGGTGTGACACGCCCCCAGAACGCCCCCTCATGTTAGGCGCATCAAAAAGTGTCAAGTCTTGTGAACAATGCACCTAACACATTTGTTTGGTGCATTATACATCACAGTCTGCTTCCTTTTAGCACATTTTACACCAGAAAAGTTAGATAAACCCTTTCATACATGTCTCCCTTAGTATGGATAAATGTGTGCCATCGTTTTTTTGAGTTTGTTCAAATTTGTGTGGGGATCGGGAGCCAACCGCTATGGTAACACTGGTAACAGGAAGCTGGATACACCCTGCATCACCTCTGCGGCTTCAAAGGATCAAATGGTGCACGGCCCCAAACCTGTTAGCATGATGCTGGACTTGTCAACTTAATGGGTCAAAAAACACTACTTTCAAAATTTGGTGATTCAGTGCAACCACACCAGAGGTCAGCTAAGTCAGACATATGGAAACATGCTAAAAATTTTATACAAATTTGGGCCTGAACATTAAATAGATATGGTATATAAAATAAGCTCCACATATATCTACTAAATTTCTCTGCTCTGTTAATGACACATGAGCCATAGTGTATCCAGAAATCCTCTCCTCCACCACTGAAACTTTCTGAAGTTACCTGAAAATCCATCTCTATTGGATGCCTTGTAACCTACAATAACCCTCCTGCCACTACACTCCGCTTATTCCCTCCCCATCTGTCTCCTTCTCCCCTCTCTTGAAGACTGAAAGTCCTAGCAGGGCCCTTATTCCCTCTGTACCACTTTGTTTCTCGTCTAGTGATGGTTTTTGCATTTATTTTCCTCTAAAATTCCTTTTGGGATTTATAGCACCTTGCAATTAATGGTGCTTTAAAAGAAATAATAATTTTATTGACATTAGTAAAAGCAGAGTTATGGTGGCCATAGAAAGTATCTTTTTTGTCAATCTTAAGAAGTCTGGGAATTGGTTATATCCACCTCTATTAAAATAACATGCACACAGAGCCAAGAAGAACAAATATGTTAATGGAAGGCCTATACCGCTCTATAATGTCAATGACCATTACTAGATTCTTCTCAAAGTGAGATGGACTTATATAAGTTAGATTACGAATACAAAAATTAAAATTAAGTACATTTCATCGTTTATAAAAGTTCAGATTCATGCAGTATAAGGTTAGGGATGTACCGGAAAAATTTGTACCGGTATTTGTCCTGTTTTAGTTCCATCCCCACGGCTGTGGGGGAGACGGCCTTTCTCCGCGATGAGCGGAGAAAAGCCCTCTCCTTTCCCATTGGCATGCACATATTCCGTCCGAAAACCGGACGGAAGAATATGCATGTTCAATGTTTTTCGGCTGGCCGGCGGTTTGAAAAACCTCCGGGCAGAAAACCCTGCATGGAACGCTGACGGGTTTTCCAATAGACCCCTGTTTGCTCGTTTGGGACTTTTTTTTCAGACGGTCTGCAAAACCGCTAACCGTCTGAAAAAGCGGCCGAAAACCCGTGCCGTGGGGACATCCCCTAAAAAGACCTTATACATGGTATCAATTTATTCACAATCCATAATATCACCAAATTAAGCAGTGCCTTCTAAAATGAAAAACACACTATTTGCTTACTATGAAAATTTTGAATTCACTTTTTGCTAGTATTTTTATATGAAAGGTTTTTAAAAAATAAATCTCAGCACCATAAGAGATTGTATGAAAAAAATGCATAGTAACCGAATGCAGGTATAAAAGGGGATATTTCCACCTCATTGATTAGCTTTAAACATGTACAAAGTTTAAATAAACTCTTAATTACACAACCATGGGTTTTAAAATTTTCCCATAATTTTAAGTTATAAATACATCTTTAAATTGTGCTTGTTTACAATACCCATACTAATCCCTAAGTTACCCAACCCATTTCCCTTCTGTCTCTTAAAAAATTAGCAGGATTTGGTACATTTACTGATGATGGTTTATGATTTACCTAAAAAAGCAGAGACTTATAGCCCTTGTGCTTTGTCCTTTTCAAAGACAATGATAGTTTATTGACTTTAGTAAAACAAGTCATGGGGCCACATTTTTAGTCACCTTTGGTCTAATTGTTTAACACCTTAAATTATAATCACCCAACACAGGCGCAACTCAATTTGCAATGAGGCCATGTTATAATGGTCAGACCCATTACTGCAGTTCTTAACGTGAGATGCATTATATAAGAATATATGATTTGAGTGCCTTTAAATCAGTGCATATGTTGTTCAGTCTTCTCAGAAGGGGGCATGTGCTGAGTTTTTTCCCAGAAACTGTGATTTCTCCGGGATTTTCACGCACAAACCCATCTTTCCATTTGAAAGACAATTCTGTCCGAAACAGAAAAATGCATCCAAATGGTCGGCTGCCCGGCGGAAATGACCTTGGTGCAGCCGAGAGGTGAAAGGAGCACGGGCCAAAAGACCTGTTGGTTTCGACGATTTAGACAGGCCAAAGTAACTCGAAATAGCCGCCCGAAACACCAGGTGGGCCCAAAAAGATCTCTAACGGTACAATTATACGTCAACTTTTTAGCAAATTAAGCAGCAAAGAAACACACCATTGCCACTCCTTTCATCTAAGAAAGAAATCTGACTATCAATTTTCCCAAGTCATGGGAAATTTAAAATGGACATAAAGATTGGAAAAACTGCCTGGTCTGAATGCGGGTCTAGATATTCCCACCTTTCATTGATAGCTTTTCAGACATGTGGCATCAACAAATAAACATGGATCCATCCTCCTTGTATCTAACTTTTACTGGTGAGTAGCTGGTTACATGTGTGCATTTTTTCGATCAGTCTTCCCTAAGTACCAAAATTGTTGTATCTTTTGCAACACATTGTGAATTATGCGAAAATTGAAGTTCTGAAAAAAGGAGACCCCTTAGTAGCCTTGTTGTACCTCTAGGGTGCCTGTAATGTATACATAGATAACAGAATAAAGAAGAATCACTCTGCACATCTAGGCAGCTGTTTCTCATGAAAAATGCAGCTCTCCTAGCTCGCATTTTTAGCAAACATCCTGCTATGAATCAGTTAGAAATGGAAGCTACTAGAACTGAAATTTCAGTCACTGCTGTTGAACCACCCACAGTCTGAATGGGAAGTAGGAGCCTGAAGCAGGGTGAGGAGAGCAGGTTCTGTGGAAACCCAGATATGAAAACTCCTTTAACACACATAGCACTATTAATATTACATACCTTTGCATAATCTTTCATCATTCCAGTTCTTGCAGCCTTATTAGAAATATTCTTCAGGGTGTGAGAATTCAGGTTTTGCACTTGAATAAAGATGTGTGGAAACTGCTTTGTAAGTAAAATATACTTCTAAGAGAATTGTCTTTTTTTTTTAGAAAATAGGTCTTTAAAAAAATTGTAATGAATATTTTTTCTCCCACCTATCCAGATATGAACTATATCATGTCAGTGGGTGACCTTTCTGGTTTTCCATGAGTGGTCCAGCAGTATTAAGTCCCTTTTATCCAGGCAGATGTTCGGACAAATAAGCGTTCCCAAGACTCAGTCATTGGCCAGTGTGAACTTGCCAACAATTTGCTGACAAATGGAAAATGTTTGTTTGTTGACTGAATGCTTCTTTTATGTAGCAATGAAATAGCAAAGAAGCACTTGCTTGTAAGGTATAAAAGCCGGTCCTTTATTGGTATAAACTTCGTGCATATGGATAAAATAGCGTTAAATACACATAGTGCTTCTTTCATGTAGATGTTTAAAGGGTTTTGCCACCATAGACAATGATAGCATATTGTTAGGATATGCCATCATTGTCTGATAGGTGCAGGTCTCAACTCTGGGACCCCACCTGTCTTGGGAACGGGCCCCCGAATCTCTCTGTGCAGACTGGAGAGTTGGTTGTGCTTGCGCACAACTCTCCATTCAGTTATAGGGGAGTTCTGTACTCAGAAATCCCACAGATTAGAATGGAGAGTGACTGCGCAAGTGCGGCCAGCTCTCCTGCGAGTGCAAGTGCATAGTGGCAAGACTCCTTTAAAATCATTGTTTGTCGGCAAGAGATGGCGTGCCAAGAAACACAGTATGTCTGTGGGCAGGAGAGTTTATATGAATTTAATGAGTTTAAATGAATGACTGCACGAATGATCCTTCATTCCAAATCCTCCTGATAATTGCCCCATGAAAATAAAATAGAGCAATTGATGTCCTATATAATCACCAAAGCTTATGAAAGGCAGAAAATCTACTGAATGTAAATGTACCATCCACTGCTATACTAGAGGATGCCTTGGGGTAGGAATACATGGTGTGGCCGTGGTGCTGACACTCCACCACCAATGCATTCATCAATGGCCAACATTTAGTGCAGTCATTAGAGGAAGCATTGAAGGTGGGAGTACTGACAATGCTGTGGCGGCACCGTGTATTCCTACCCTTGAATTTTCTAGATAGTCAGTTTTTTTCTTTCTGATAGGTGGTTTAGAATAGGCTTCGAGGTGCAGACATGGCATTTTACTTTTTTAAGGTTCCTTCCCAGAAATTTTAGATTTTCTTTCAAAACAGGATTATGGCTGCAATTTGTACTGTAGAAATATCAGTAGCAATAAAGTATGTGTGAGAGATGTGAGTGATGACAATATTTGTACAGCACTACAGAATGTGTGCTATATATAAGCCATAGGGAGAAAAAAAGTATAAAGTGATGTATTTTATAATATCAATAAACGATGTTCACTCAGAGGAGTGCTGGTCAAGTTATGCATTGTACATGATAAATTATGTATATTTACAATGTGTTTATAGCTCTGTAATTCATTAATTTACCTGTTACTTGTAAGTCAATCCTTAGTGGTTCATATTCAATACATCATGGGCTACCAGTCTATAGAGAATGTCCCAGTCCCCCAGTAGCGGATTTACATTGCCGAGCAGTGTATACAGCATCAAAAGGGGGTTATAAAACTACAACACATATTTAGGTTGTACATGCATCAAATTCAAGGTCTGTGGACATCATCTTGTGGTTTATCTATCATTGACTAGAGATAAGATATCTTCAGACAATCAGGTATAAGTTTATGGATATTGACAAGGGTGTAACTGGAAGCTTCGGGGCACCAATGCAAAAATCTTGAATAAGACGACTGTAATATAGCTAATCATTTACAGTCCTGGCCTCCCAGCAGGGGAAAAGGCCTTTTAGGGCCTCCTCGGGGTTCAGAGCCTAACGTGACTGCAACCACTACATTGCCTAAAGTTACGCCCCTGGATATTGACTTACCTGACAAGAGGACTTATTCTGGAAAAGACTCCAGTCAAGTAAAGCTGTTGTTTATGAACCAAATAGTTTTTCCGGAGCTTGACACATGTATCTCACTTTGTTTGTTTTGCTTGGATGTGCCATTGACAAGCTCTTTGGCAATGTGCTGCAGGCTCCTCCAGCTGGGGAGAATCTGAACTGTATTATTGTGCTAGAAATACATGCTGAAATAAAGAAATGTTTTGTTGTCACCATGTCAGGTTTTTTATAACAGGGGATATAGTTAGAGTTTTATCCTTCTTGTTTTTCTATGTTTTTCCATGAAATGTTCTCAAGGAGTTGCTAGCTACCCACATACATAACTTAGAGAGTAAAATAAATTGGGAGGGTGGCAATAGTCTATAGGAATTTTGGCCATTAACACCAATGTAACCCTTTCTCTAAGGCTTGGTTAACAAGCTGTGGCCACCATGTGCAGCCAAAACTATGTCCACATGCAGCTTTCTATGGCTGTACAATTTTGCCAGTGAGATAATGGTTTTACCCTCCAAACCAGAGGAAAGGTGTCGGAAGGGTCTTGCCTGCATTTGGCAGCCACAGCATGGAAACTCATTGTGACGAAAACAGCCTAGTCCGCCGGCCCGCTTTGAGGACGCGCCTGACATAGGGTGTACTCGATGTTTGCGCTGCCAATAGGGGGTGCTCATAGTCAGAGCCAGATACTGATCCACTGTAACCCATTTGCCCACACTTGGCACAGGGTAAACACAATCTGCCACAGTTCGCTCGTTTCGGTATAAGACCGCCCATTACCGACTTATAGCAGGGTTCAGGAACCAACCCTTGGTAGCTAAATACTAAAGACCAGAATTAGGTGTTGTGTGAGGCGTTGATCAAGACAGACTAACTCAGAATTAACGTTATAGATTTAATAGCCATGAAGGGCACCACTAGACAGGTAACATTACAAGATGAGATTGAAAACTATACAGGTCAGAGAGAGTCAAATAACAATTAAGGATTACAGACATAAAGCATGTTAAAGATAAATTCAAAGTTACCTTGTGCTTGTTACCCGGACCGCAATGGGTGCAAATTGTGCCTGGCTTCTGCGTGCGGATGTCCTGGAACTGTATTCTTAGGTGGCCACCCCTCCTGGATCAACCAGGAAGAGCCCACCCCTTCTCCGCTTATATCTTGAGGGGGCAGCCCACTGGCATCCCCCTACACACCCCTGGAGCGGTCCTATGAACTCCTCCCACTCAGGTCATGCAGTTTCTGATACAAACCCTAAAATGGACTATAACTCGGTAAAAGGGCATGTGGCAACAGAACCGAACCCCCCGGTGGATATCATCATCCGAACAGGGCTGGATCTACCCAACCCTGATATGAGACACCCTATCTTATGGACTCCCGTGTCCGTTTGTTGGATATCTCAGTCCACCTGCGCCTTGTAAACCTGAATTGGGGAATTGTGCTGCGGGAGAGTCCATATATATGAGATATGAACTCGCCATGACCATTGATAGCTGGGTTCGCCTATTAAATCGATATGTAATATCGGAGTACGTAACCGACTGGCGTGAATTGAAGCAAAGTCTTTGAAGCTTGCGAGCTTGGACACATGCATTTGTTCAGTGCTAATTAGGTTTACATATGAGGATCCATTCATGGTTTGACCCCATGTTTGTTGGCCGACTTCCTACAAAGCATTGGAGGGAAGATAGCTGTGCTGATTAACATTTAAATTTAGCTTTTTCTTGTGGTGGGGAAGCTGTGGTTCTGACTAGATGTAATGGTTGGGGGAGAGAAATCAGTCAATTGGGATGCAGTAAAGTGAATACATTCCTCACACCTCCCCCATTTGAGGCGCTATGGGGCAGCACCTCCCCGGGGCTCCCACCACGCCCGCACCTGAATATCCCTCCCCATTGTCGGGACAAACCCATCATGGCGATGCCGTGGCTCGCGGCCCTTCGGTGCGAAAGAACGAAGTTGTACTGTTGGAACCCAGGCTTCCAAGCGTAGCGAACCTCCCATTGGTTCCGAGAGACCGTGATGTAACCAGCTCAGAGGAGTTTGTGGTCCAACTCCACAATGAAATAGACTGCCCTTATAGATAGGCTGCAGCCAGCTGCAGTCCCACACTTATCTGCCAGCACTCTTTTTCCATGGAGAGAATAGGCCACATTCCTCGCAGAACTTCCGGCTACAGGTAACATAACCGGGATGGTTTTTACTGTCTCCTTGTGTCCACCTGGCGTTAGCATCTGCAACCGAGGCCCAAAGTCACTGGCGGTTCAGTTTGGTTACTAACAACTCCGGTGACGTACGGCGGCATTTTTATTACTGGGGACTGGACAAGGCTGGCCTTGAGGGCTTGTGGAAAGGCCATACTCACAGTCTTTTGTCCCAATTCGACTGCGGATGGGCAAACCACTTCCTTGTTGATGTCCTGTCAGTGGGCTTTGCCAGTCTACTATAGTGTGTGAACAAACCTCTATTGTACCCAGCGGTGCACAAGTAGAGGACATCACCCCCTGCTTCTTGAGTCCTGGGGGTGGCCAGGATTGCGATGGCATCCACTTTTCCAGGAGCTCAGGCTTCAAGGCCCCCCCCACCTACCCGTTGCCTCGGCGCCAGGTAGTGAGGACCTCACTCCATGCCCAGCGCATCTTTTCCGTCTTGATGTCAAGCCTCGCCTGGCGTGATTACGTCCAAGCAACCTGCGACAGTGCTGGAGGGTGGGTCCTCCCAGGTGACTGATAAACTGGCTATGTCAAATCCAGGTACGCAGCCGCGTAACCCTTCACAGTCCCTTGAGCATTGGTGTTGACCACCCCCTGAAATAGTGCGGGCAATCTTCATGCCGAACGTCATGACATTGGAACTCGTATCAGGTCCAAATGGGGTGATAAAGGCAGATGCGTTCCTCTTGCCTCAACGAGGGTTCAGAGGCAAGTCTGCCAATATCGCCCTGCTCAGATCCATATGGTCGGTACCTGCACCACGGCCAACTGATCTAGTAGTTCGATTCGATCGTGGCATTGGTAACGCATTCAGTAGACCCGTGACAGCGTTTTGAGTTGCTGGTGCCACGACATGTGGGGCCTACCCAGCTCTCTCCAATAACCATCACGCCATGCACTCCGTGTGGACGCTCTGATCGTCCTGTGGTACAGGACCAGGACTCCACACTTTCTGAACGCCACCTGGTAGGTCCTCTCACAAGCTTCAGGTTGAACACGGCTTCTGGTCGGCCTGGGCCCTTTGCATATTCTCGGGCACTACTGCTCAAGGCCTGCTTTTGTCACGGAAGCGCACGACATACTCAATTACCGACACCCTCCGGGATTGCTAAGCTCCTTCCCAAGGCCCCGTCTTCAGACCAGAGCCAGGGGCCCCCGACACACGTCGCCCCAATAAAACAGAGCTCGAAGGAGCGAAACCTGTGGGAAGCCTGTGGGAACTACTCCCGCTAAGCGAATAGTAGGTGTTGGGGAGGTACCCTCACCCAGTCGCGCCCATGGGTGTCGAGCCAACATCTTAAGCATCTGCTTCAGGGTGCCATTGAACCGACTCACAACAGGCCCATTAGTCTGTGTGGTGTACGGGATTCCACCATAATTTTGCACCTGTATCATGCTTCCACAAGGACTCTCCATTACTGCACATGGAACTGGTCCCCCATCATTGAGCAGATTCCTGAGGAAATGCCCACTCGAGAGAAAATCTTCCAGTAAGCGTGACCACCCTTGTCGGCCCGAATGTCGCCAAGCTACCCTTCCGGTAACGAGTGGCGATAGTCTACTACCGTCAGTATGAAGCGTTTCCGTTCCCAGCTCCTGGGAATGGACAGCGTCCAATTAAATCCACAGCCACCCTCCTGAAAGGCTCTGTCTATGAATAGGCAAAGGTACCAGTGTGCTTTAGGCCTCGGCCCCAGCCGTTCCCGCCACCCTCTGACTGGTGTCGCAACGATTACGGCAGTAGTAACCACATCATCCCCATCTTTTGGCCAGTAATAAATCTGGGCCAGCCTTCCCTTGTCTGGTGATCCCTAAGGTGTCCGCCATCAGAAATCTCGTGCGACAGCCCGCAAACAACCTCGCCCTGAATGGATAGGTACCACCAAAACCATCGGTGCCCAGGGCCCAATCCCTCCTGGTAAACCTCCAGGTACCGTCACGTGGTACCAGCCTCCTTCGTCCCCAGACTAACCCTGCGTCTGTGTCTGAGTCAAGGTGGCTGTGCCCCTGCTCCTTGAGAGCTTTCAGGCTTCGTCAGCCCTAACAATGCCTGTAAACACTCCAGACTAGACGTGTCCAGATATGGATGAGACTGGCCCACTCATCTGTCGTTCCATGTACCTATCTCCTGGGCCCTCAACTCTTCCCTGGCACTTACCTGGTCCGAATGGGAGGTATACCGTCGGACCGCTCTGAGGGCCGCCTGGCTCCGGCCGCTCCACTATCGCTGACAGCGGCCGACGACCTGCTGCATATACCGCTGGTGGGGCTCCCTCCCCTCGTCCGTCCTAAATCATCGCCAGTCTGTGCTTGCCTAACCGTCCCACCGACATTCCTGTTGTGGGGAGAGAACCCTGCTCTGTGACCTTCCTGTGAGCCCTTCCTCACCTGAGCATGTGCACCCCCACTTGCAGCTTGTCTGCCCCCTTCTGCCCTGTTGGTGGGGAGACCCTGCCCCAGTGTGCCTTACTTCCTGGGAGCCCTGCTCATCACCTGCCATGCTCCCCCACCCACAGCGTCTCCCCCTGTTTGTCCCCTCTGATGCACACCATAGGACAACAAATCCCAAAGCATTGCGTGGACCACACCCTTCTGCCCTATTGCAACCTCTCGACCTATCTCCTCTCCTCAGAGTGGAGAGGGACACACCAATGTTCACCCACCCCAACACCCATCATATTGCATACTTAATAACATTGTTTGCAACATAACATGTTGAATGACATATCACATTTGGGGGAGCAACCTAGGGCTTCAAGGGGCCTCAAAACGGCTAACCAGCCGCACCAATCTGTCCAACCCTCTCCGCATTCCCTGCCCCTTGCACCAGGTCCAAATACACCCTGGCAACTGGCAGTCACGGCACAAGGCCTCCATTCCGAGAGACAGCGCTAGTCCTTTCCGGGTATCATGTTCTTTGTGGACACCCAGCTCACCACACCACATTCATCTCGCGCCGTTGTCCAAGAGTCCGATTGCAACATACCGCCTACGTGACTATCTGGTAGTTATTCACAGGGGCCTTCCCCCAATCCCACCCACACTCAAAACATTGGGGGGCCTTGAGGAATAGGGACTGGGATTGCCCCTTTCTGGCGCTGGGACATGGCGGCCTATTTAAATGTCCCGGCTGCGTTTGCAAAGGGTGACAGAGTCAGGGTTCCCCCACAGATTGGAAGCATGTGCTGAGGCCCCCCTGGGCTTAGGGGTAAGGACAAGGCCCTCAGGCATCTTACCCCCTCTCCAGCTTGGTGTGCGTCTGGCCTCCGGTGCCCTATTTGTTGCATACTCATCTCCCCGGTGAGGTTTTGGCTGTAGCGGTGGCTCCCTCTCCTTCCGTCACGAAGATAGCTGCTGGAGGTCCTCTGGGCAGTTTCACCAAAAAACTGCTCATGGCGATGACCTCCTTCAGCTGCTGTGACGTGGTGATCTTTAGCCCCGAGTCCCACTGGTCGACAGCATCTCTGAGGCCGCATGTTGGCTTCCCCACTGTCTTAGGACCTCTCCTGCAAAACCTCCGGAGTCAGCTATGTCTGTACATCTCAGGTGAATTTTGTACTTCCGGATCATACCTTGCTTGATTCCCTCGTATTGTACAGTGTTGGACTCGCCTGGGCAGTTCCCCAAGATCGCCAGAGCTTTTAACCTCTGAGACGAGAGTCAGGAAACCGAACCACTGGTCCACAGCGCACATGGTGCATTGGACGCAATTTCTCAAATGCCAGCAGGAATGGTGTCCAGTCTCCACCATTATCCAGCATGGGAAATCCTGCCGCCTCAACTTTGGGACCTGGGCCTGAGAGGCTCGTTCACTGTGCCGGGGGTGAGTGATATAGCCCTTTTCCAGCTGAATCACCTGAATTGGTGGTCACGGTCCCGCTGAACGTCCTCCTCGCCGCTCCCGACGTTCGCAGCTGCAGCCTCTAGCCGCTCGAGACGTTATGCAGCTTTCGCCTCTATCCCCCCGCTCGCGACATTCTCAGCAGCTAGGAGGCCTTGTATGCGTCGAGGACTCCAGCCTCAAGCTTAGCCATGGCCAGCAGCAGGAGAAGTAGCCGATTGTGAGCTGCCCCACTGCGCCATTGACCACCCTGTGACTAGGCTCCTTGAGGGCCACCGAGCCTGGCCGGACTCCCCCCTAGGCCTTCATGAGTCCACGAGCCTGGCCTGGGCCGAGCTCCTTCCTGGCTAACTTCACCACTGTTTCCCTCCCGGGCCTTCACTTTGCCCTTGCCGGCACCAGTGCCATCCTTGCAATGCAACACTGACTACTTGATACAAAAACTGCAACCTGAATGCACCCAAAACATTGTAATGTGCACTCTGACTTTCTAGTGCTGAGTTAATCTTAAGACCCCAGCAGCAAACCCACTGCTGCAGTCCTTAGTGATCTGTTGAGTACTGGACCAGCGACACCTCACACAACACTATTGACTTGATCCCACCTCTGCCACCCATATGTTGACTGATAAACAGCCTAGTCCGCCGCCCGACTTGAGGACGACGGCTGACTAGGGTGTACTCGACGTTGCGCTTCCCCCACTAGGGGAGCTCAAGGTCAGTCCAGATACTGTTCAACTTTAACATCCTTGCCACACAATACAACTGGCACAGTGTAAACAACAATGATGCCACCAGTTTCGCTTCGTTTAAGTTAGTAAGACCGGTCCTGTACCGACTTTATAGCATAGGTCAAGAACCAACCCTTGGGTAGCTATATACTATAGACCAGAATTAGGCGTGTTAGGCCGTATGAATCAAGACAGACTAACTCAGATTAAAGTTTGAATAGATTTAATTAGCCATGAAGGGCACACCTATACTGTAATATGATACAAGATGGATAATAATATACAGGTCAGAGAGTGTGCAAATACACATTATGGATTACAGACAACATCCAAAAAAAGGCAGTAAAAATAAGTCAATTTACCACTTATGTTAGCTTGGACCCGGTGCGCATGGGGGCATATGTGGCCTGGCTGCTGCTGCGAGATGTTCCTGGACCTGTTCTTCATGGTGCCCCCCTCCTGATCAACAGGAAGAGCCACCCTGCTCCGGCTTATTCTGTGAGGGGTCAGCCCACTTTGCACCCCTAACACAGCGCCCTGGGACAGCATTCTGAAATCTCCTCCACTCAGGTCATGCAGTTTCTTGATACAAACCCAAAAAAGGACTATAACTCGGCAGGGCATTGGCACAGAACCCGAGCTCGTAGCAATCATCAGAACCGGCTGGAACTACCACGCCAGGATATGAGACACTCCTATTCTATGGACTCCCTGGGACCGGTGTTGATATCTCATTCCCCCTGCGCCTTGGAAACCGAAATGGGAATGTGCGTGCGGGAGAAGTTCTCATATTTTTGAGATATGAACTCGCCATTGACCATGTTATGAGCTGTGTCGCCTATAAATCGTATGATGAAATATCGGTGTACGACCCGACTGGGCTGGAATTGAGCAAAAGTCTTTGAAGCTTGCGAGCTTGGACCAGACATTGTTCAGTGCTAATTAGGTTACATGATGATCCGTCCTATCCTGGAGTTGACCCCATGCTGTGACGACTTCTACAGAGTGCATTGGGAAGAGAGCTGTGCTGAAAACATGTAAATTGGTTGGGGGGTGGGGGGGGGTTTTTTTTGCAAAGTGGGGGGGGGGGGGGTGTGGGGAGGGGGGGGCTTCCCCCAAACCAAATTTTTTTTTTTTTTTTTCTTGGTTTTTGTGAATTCACTTTATAACTCCACATCTACTCCGACCACATGAAGGATTTTATAGTAGTCAGAACTCCCTCCGATCACTTTATTATGAAATTACCGGTTTAAATGGGGGGGTTTTCATAGCAGCAAAAACAAAGGTAAATAAATGTCACAAAAACAAACTGCAGGATACAATCACTTAAATTATCATACAATAATATTTTATTCTAATTGCCATAGGTGGATGAACTTACTGCTGTGGAGTCATAGCTACAGAGGTGTCCACATCATGTTTTTACCCTTTAGTTTGGTGTGCACATCAGGAAACTCTGATATCACACTTTTAAATTTTCAAAGCACTGTAAATTTTGAATGCTAGATTATAAGAATGACACAAATTTTAAATTTTCACATATCTTTTTCCCTCTTTTTTTATGTGGTGTTTGCAATGTTTTTTCACATACAAATAAAAGTGCGCAATTAGTTTAACAAAACTTTTTATTGGACAGTTAAATGTTAATGCCCAAGTCAATATTTGCAGGGTTGACCCTTCTTCTTCAGGACCCTGCAATTCTCCCTCATCCCCCTAAATCAGTTTTTTGGGGCCCAAACCCTTTACTGATACATCCATTTCTGGACAATCAATGCTTGCATTTTGTCACAATTTTTTTGGGTTTTTGTTTGTCCACCCGTCTCTGATGATTGACCAAAATTTTCCAAGGGGATTAAGATCTGGGGATTTTCCAGCCATGGACCCAAAATCCTATGTTTTTTCCCTAGCCCTTTTTAGTTATAAATTTTTTGCTTTATGCAAGGTGCTCCATCATGCGGAAAGGCTTTGTTATCCCCAAAAACTGCTCTTGGGGGGTTGGAGAAGTTGCTCTTGGGGGGACATTCGGGTACCTTTCCTTTATTCATGGATTGTTTTTTAGGCAAGACTGTTAAAAGGGGCCGATTCCCTTGGCTGAGAAAAAACCCCACACATGAAGGGTTTCTGATGCTTTACATTTGCATAACAAGACTGGGGGGTATCGCTCACCTTGTCTTTCCCGAACAACTGTTTTTCCAGATTTCCAATATTCGGAAAAGGGGATTCTCAGAGAAAAAATTTACCCCATCCTCAGCGTCCCCCCTGTACCTTTGGGAGAATATCATCTTCCCTGATTTTTTGGAAGAAAGTGGCTTCTTTGCTGCCCCCCCTTGAAACCCGCCTTCTCCATGTCCTCCGCCTCACATGCGTGCAGATCATCACCCCTCCCTGCTGCCATTCCTACAAGCTCTGCACTGCGGTAGCCCCGATTTCCAAACTGAAACACTTTAAGAGCGGTCCTCCTTGCTGGTCTTTCTTGGGGGCCCCGGAGCCTTTTTTGGGAAAAGGAACCCCTCCTGAATTCCTGAGATGCGATAGATTGTTGACTGAGGGGCAATCTTTCTACGCATACTCTTCCCCTTTTGGCCATTTTGTGCAGTCAAAGAGATCAAAATGTTTTTTTTAGAGAACCAGTTAAACAGAAAAAACAAGATGCCAAGCACCAGCTCCTTTTAAAGTGTCCATTGGTGTGATTCTTACTTAATCATGACAGATTGATCTCCAGCCCTGTCCCATCAACACCCATACCTGTGTTAATGGAGTAATCACTGAAACTATGTTAGCTGGTTCTTTTAAAGCAGGCCTGCAATGAAGTGGAAATGTGTTTTGGGAAAAGTTCATTTTCTAGACAACTTTTTGACTTTGCAATTAATTGCTGTTAAGCTGATCACTTTTTTATAACATTTTTGGAGTATATGCAAATTGCCATTATAAATACCTGATGCAGTAGACTTTGTAAAAATTAACATTTGTATCACTCACAAAACTTTTGACCATGACTGTAAGTATAGGAGATGGCACCACTATACAGTGAGCTTTTTTTTCTATTCTTGCAATGGAATGTAGTCATTTCTGTGTCGTTGACCGAATTGGAAGACTTTTAAAGAGCATTACGGGTATGTTCACACGGTGAATTGGGGAGCGTATGGGACGCACCACAATACGCCAGGTGTTTTGGAAGCACGCGCTGATCAGCGCATACCCCCAAAGCACGGGGGGGCCGACCCCCGGCCGGCCCCATTGACATGCAGTGTCAGTGGCACATAAGCGGCGCAAACAACTGACATGTCACTTCTCTCCCCAGGTGTACAATACGATCGTATTGTACGTCCGGGGAGACGACACGTAATTCATAGATCTCTATGGGTGAACATACCCTTAGTTGCAATTTTTTTGGAAAGAAAATAAAAAATGATACATTGTAGGGTTAAAGAGGTTTTCTCATCGGGCTGTATCACAGAGCCTGCTCTTCACATCCAGCTTCAGGCTCACACTTCCTTTTCAGTCTGTGGGCGAGTCTACAGCAGTGATTGGCATTTCACCTCTGCTATTCCTAGCTGAACCTGTTAGACAGACATTGGTGATGGGAGGGGTATTAACAGCAAGGCAGAAGGCTATAGAGCTCGAAAGGGTCAAAGGTTGTCAGTAAAAAAGATAAAAAAAACTCCGTGCTGCTGATAAGAAACTTGCAGGCAGTGACATCATCAACCCAGCCAGGGCTGCTAGTAAAGAGATAGGTGGTCGGTGAACTAGGAAATCTACTGTAAACAAGCAGGAGATAAAAAATGCTCTGGCTTTGAAAGTAGGCAAAAACAAAACAGCAATGTACTTGGTAATAGTCTTTTTTTTACCTTTCTCAACACGTTTAAAGCCAATCAATCTGAGAATACCCATCTAATATCTCCACAGGGGGTCTACTGTCAGACAAAGATCAAAACTTCATTCTAAAGGCTTCCATATAGCCTTTACACCACAAAAAAGGAAGTATGGAATAGCATTGCAGACTACGCTATTCATCCAACCGGACCCTTTAAATAAATGCACTCATTAAACACTGTATGGTATCGGTCACAGGCATCTTTTTAATGGATACATCCTGAATTTTTCAATAGCTTGTCATGATGTGAAATGGATGAAGGAGCCATTAAACATAGTGGGCTATAACAGGCTATGCAAACACCATATGAATCCAGCACAAATATAATAAAATGTATTTCTTTATTGTATTTCCTTAAAATTATGTGACGGTGAGCACTTTTTTTCTCTGTGATAAATTTTATAACAGGCTATAATGGCATCCGTTTAACAGATATCCCATGAGAAAGCTTTTACCGGTGTGTATGTTAGAAGAAAGTAAAAAAAAATCAGATGTAAACAGACATTAACTTAAAGGAAATGAACTGATCACAGGATGTAAGGATGACGGACCCAGGAAGACAAGCTGACTACTTGGCAGCTTTATTCTAAGGACGTTTACCTTGGCGTACCCATGGGTTTCTGTAGACCAAGCTGAGTCTACTTTTGATTTTGTTTGGTTTGCTTTTTCGTTTGGGAAAACTTTGAATACATTTATTTGTGGTATAAAAAAAACAGACTATACTCACACTCACCGGCCCTTTATTGGTAACCAGGCAATACGGGTTGGACCCCCTTTTGCCTTCAAACTGCCCCAATTTTTCGGGATAATTCCACAAAGGGGTTGCAACATCTCAATTGTTACCAAGGGGCCCAAAAAGGCCAAGAAAAATTCCCCACCACGACACCACCAACCCCCACCGGAACCTTTTTACAAGGCAGATGGATCCATGCTTCATGTTTTGACGCCCAAATTTTTACCCCACCTCCGAATGTCGCAGCAGAAACGGACTCATCAACCAGGCCGTTTTTCCAACTCCCACTGTCCAATTTTTCATGAGCTTTGGGGAAATTGGGGGGCCCCATTTCCTTTCTTAGCTGAAAGGGGTGGCACCCCGGGGTGGTCTTTTGCTGCTGTACCCCCTGCCCCAAAGTTCCCGTATGTGCGTTCAGAGATGCCTTCGCTACCTGGTTTTAAAGGTGCTATTTTGGGGCACTGTGCCTTTTTTCAGCTCGAACCAGTTGCCCATTCTCCTTTGACCTCGGGATCAACAAGGCATTTCCGCCCACAGGACGCCGCTCATGGTTTGGTTTTTCTTTTTCGACCATCTCTGTAAACCCTAAATGATGTTTGTGGGGTGAAAATCCCAGGAGATTAGCAAATTCTGAAAAATAAATCAGGAACCAGCCCTTCTTGGCAACAACAACCATGCCACGTTCAAAAGGCACTCCCAAATCAAACCTTCTTCCCATACTGATGCCGGTTTTGAACTGCAGGGGATTTCCCTTGACCATTCTACACCTAAATGCACGGGGTTGCCGCATGTGATTGGGTGATTAGAAATTAAGTGTTAACGAGCAGTTTGGAAGTGGGACCTAATAAAGTGCGTGAGTGTATTTAAAATCCTACAAAAAAAGCAAATGTATACTGCTGTAAAGCAAGGCCAATCTTACATAGGAAAATACCCTGAGAAAGGTGTTTCCAGATAAAACACCCTTTAAAAGGTGCTAAATAAATAATATACCTTGATCATTAGGATATGTTCACATATTTCTCAAAAAATCTTCATGAAATTTGCAATAAAAAACAACAAGTTCCTCTGGCAGAGAGTTCCACAGTCTCACTGCTCTTACAGTAAAGAATCCCTTTCTATGTTTATGTAGAAACCTTCTTTCCCATAGACCTAGAGGATGCCCCCTGTTCTAGATACAGTCCTGGGTATAAATAGATTATGGGAGAGATTTCTAAATTGAGCTTTAATTTATTTGTACAAATGTATTAATCTCCCCCAAAGCCATTTTTTTCTCTAAACTAAATAACCCTAATCTTGCTAATCTTTCTGGGTATTGCAGTCCACCCAGTGCTTTGATTATTCTCATTGCCCGCCTTGGAGCCTGTTCAAGCTTTACAATGTCTTTCTTGTTTGCATGTGGATTACAGTCGTATCGTACGCCTGGGGAGAGACGTGACATGTCAATTGTTCGTGGCACTTACGTACTGCTGACAGTGCATGTGAATGGGGCCAGCCGGAGAGCCAGCCCCCCGTGCTTTGGAGGTATGCATCCCAATACGCCGCGTGAACATACCCAAAGTGTGTCAAAGTTCATATTGTTATGCCGCATAAGACATGCTCTTTCCACATCACAGGCTCTCTGTGATCAGTGGTGAATCAATTGGTAGATTGTTTGGGTGACATGTATGATTTTTGGCACCCATGAACTATTTTTTTTGCGCATATTAGTAGTGTAGAATGCGCCTGAATCTATGAACCTGTTCTACTGCGGGTCACAGATTTAGTGCTTTCTAGCTTCAAAGCGGGCTCAGGTAAACCACTTTTAAAGTAGTCTACCTGTTCCAGCAAGAAAAAATGGAATTTTCCACGATCCAGCGCTACATATAAAAGCAGGCTTTAATCTTGTAGATTAATAATTCCACGGAACATACTAAAAATAGGTGAGGTGATGAAACTGTCACACGCTTACGCGTTTCAGGCCAGAATTACCCTTGTTCACAGTAATGTTCCAGCAGTGATGCACCTGAATTTGCCAATAAACAATCAAATGTGCAGGTTTGTATCTCAGGCACATTACAAAATGTGGCGGGCACTCTGTAATGCACCTGATATTGGAGTGCACCTGGTTACAAATATAGCGAACAGGGCTGCGCCAGGTTTCGGGCTGAAGAGACGCCAGACTTCTGGCACAGCCCCGTTCATACATGTCGACCTGTATGTCTCTGGATTGCTAGCACACAGTACTCCGGAGTCAGAGCTGCTCCTTTTTATACAACGGGGCCTTTATCTTTTAAATGGCCTTTATTATGCCCTATATCTGATTTTGTTGTACACAGACACCTTCATGCTTCTTGACATGCATTGATGGAGATTATTTGGTTCAGATTAATAAGGATTAAAGGGGTATTCCCTCCACACACATTGATGGCCCTAGCCATAGAATATGCCATAAATGTGTGATAGATGCAGTTTCCACCTTCTTGAGAACGGGCCATGGAACCTCGCCGGCCCCGAACATGCGATCAATGTGTGTGGTGGGAATACCCTTTTAAGTTTACAATAGGTAAATTATGCAAAATGTATGTCTTTTATTCCATAATATGGAAAGGAGCATTTCCTAGGAAAAACCTCTATCTGAAAACGACCTAATTTATACTGCAGTTAGGGAAATCAATTCCTTGTGTATACCCAGTGAGACTTCCCAGTTGTGTTATTCATGTAGTTAGTTGTGTACAAGGTGAAGGACTTAAGGGGTTACTCACATCACTGGAATAATACACACTGGGACACATTTCTGCCATGACCATGGCAGCTTTATGAATAATCCCACCAGTACATACACATACTTGTCCCCCACCCCCATATAATTTGCTAAAGGCATTTGAAACCACATTAAATAAACAGAACCAGGTCTGAAAGTTAATAATAGGGGCTGCTCTGCGTTTCATCTCAGGAAGGAAGCAATTGCCGGCGGTTTGCTGTTACTTTGGTTGCACAATTTGCAGACCTCTCCTGTAGAGAGACTTGTGAAAGGCATACCAAGATGGAAATACCAGGCTGTTAACCCACGCTGCCCTGCGCAATATCTGCCTATGATCACTCAAGAGAGTCACAAGTATAGAAACACTGAGAAGTAAGTGAAATGGAACATGCAAAGTCTGGACAGTGTCAGCAAATGGCGAGATCACATTAGATTACTTAGGGAATCCTTATGCAACGTAAAGCAAAGAGACTTAAAGGGCTTCTTTTTTATCATTACGATAGCTCATCTGTGAATGGGAGCCAATCACTTTAGGTTTGGCTTCTCTAAACTCTCGGGATACTGTGAATGTCTATACATTTCTGTGGGGGAAAAGTCATAAAATGAGTCCTCTCTATGCAGTGTCGGATTGGGGTGTCTGGGTCCCACCAGTGGACTTGACTCATGGGGCTCATTCTACAGTTACTATAGGTGACTGCACATGCTGCACAATCCTTTTGCACTCTGCCTATTTTTCTCTGCCTTTCTCTCTGAAAAGCGGCTCCAGACCTGCCATACCCTACAGAGTGCGAGCATCTCCTGTGTATTGAGACAAAAATATGTAAGTGAAGTTGATCCCAGGCAACTCCAGAGCAGGGAATAGGAAGGTCGATTTTTCAAAATTTTTTATTTTCAACCTGGTCCCATTTAGGTATAGTGTAAGGTGACCAGAAATATTGGGAGTGAATGAGGGTCACGCACTGCCCCCAAAATTTGCACAGACCACTCCCTCTTTATACCGAGCCATGTCCTTTCATAAAAGGTCACGCCCACTACACACAACCACTGTGTAACCGCTCTGGAAGAAAGCTAATTCAGGGGTTTGGCGTCACCTAGCTTTCCTGGACGTTGGATTCAGCATCCAGAAGAGCTGGAAGATGCTGCCAATCTGTGCCTTAACCTAAACCATTATACTACAGACAATATTTCCATACATACAGTGACCATATAGCGGTAGATACCAATGTACATAGACTCTATACTACTGCCATACAGTGACCATATAGTGCCGACTGAATATTACCACCACATAGTGACTGTATAGTGGTAGACACCAGTGTACACAGGCTCTGCAGATTATATGTCACATGGTAGTGTTTGTGATTATATGTCACCCCCACACATTGACCATATAGTGGTACGTACCAGTGTACACAAGCTCTGCAGACATAGTTGCATTTAAGGACTCACAGGTGATGTCTTTTCTGATTGGAATCGTTCACTTTCCTTATTCTTCTCCATCTGGCCCAGACCATCTTGATGTTTTCTCCTGGCACAACTCATTACTGCAGAATTTGCCAAACAGATATTTTAGAATCCTTATTTTTCCAACAGCAATATACCTACCTACTGGAGGGAGGGAGGTATATACCTACCTACTGGGGAGTGGGGGGGGGGGGTTATGTATCCATAATGGGGATATATATAGAAAAACTTGGTGACCCGCTTTCCTATAATAAGAAAGTCAGATGCCTGCTCTTGGGGATTGGGAGTCACCCATCGCTCCTATATAGGCCCCAATAAAGTAGGTAGGCATATATGTCCCCCCAGTAGGTTATAGGTACATAGGGCCCCCACTCTGTAGACAGGTATATGTCCACCCATTTTATGAAGGCAGTTAAATTTCACACCATATTCTGTAGGCAGGTAAATATCCCCCATAGGCAGGTATATATCCCCATAAGCAGGAATAGGTCCCCATAGGCAGGAATAGGTCCCCATAGGCAGGTAAATGTCCCCCATAGGCAGTATAGGTCCCCTATAGGCAGGTAAATTTCCCCTATAAGCAGTATAGTTTCCTCATAGGCAGGTAAATGTCCACCATAGGCAGGTAAATATCCCTCATAGGCAGTATAGTTCCCCCATAGACAGTGTTTCAGGTTGGCGTTAAAAATAAAAAAAATTACCAGTACTCACCTCTCTCCCCCGCTGTCTGAAGAGTGACCCGCTCGTCTCCGTCTTCTTCCAGACACAGGCGGCGTGATGTCATCAGGCCTCTCAGCCAGTGTGATGACACTAATGCCGACTGTGCTGGATACTCCAGAAGAGCCGCTCTGCTCCGCAATAGCATTTTCAACTGTATGTGCTTCCAGAGGAGGCGCATACAGCTGAAAAAATCTCTGGCGCTCCAGGCCCATGGCAGCAGCCCAGAAGCCAGCGATGAACTGACAATATCCCCTAAAGGGCAGGACATTGGCCCCGATAGGAAAATTTGCCGTTCACGGGACCAGGTGAAAAAACTTGGATTTTCAACCAAAAACACTGGCCCCTTAGTATAGTGTTAATCGACCGGACAACCCCTTTAAAGTATACGTTAACCTTAATGCCCTAAAGATACAAAAATTTAAATTTAATGTCCTGAGGTGATGCCAAAGGGGAAGACAGCATGTTTTGTATACCAAAAAAAATTTAGAGACAAAAAACCCATCTGTTCCATAATTAAAATCCATGGACATGGCCCTAAAAGGCTTCTCCCTATTTTGCCCCAAACCCCCAAAAACGCATGGTTTCCCTCTTTTCCCCTTTGGTAATTATATTTTAAATAATCACTTTTTTAACTCTTCAGAGTATACACTGCGCTGTAAAGGCTACGGACCAGGTTTTTTGCTAACGGTGGACGGAAAGATTTGTCCCTCATGGCATAGCTAAGAACCAGGGCCCCCCAAACAAACTTTTGTTTTGCATCGGTCCAACCGCCAGATTTAAATCTCCCGGCACCACCGTCCCTGCAGAATTTCACAAATATCTTAGAACCCACTTTTCCCCACCTCCCACTGCCCCCCAGCACTGTACAAACTTCCCAGGGGTGGGATAGGGGAATAGGCCATAACTTTGAGGTCCTGTCTCCTAGCTGGGAGGGGAGGAACAGAGGATTCACCCCCTGGCTGGAGATTGTGTTACAGCTATGGTCTGTACCCCTCAGAATCATGTACAGGTACATAGACCCCCATTAGATAGGTTGGTAGACCCTAGGTAGGTAGGTTGGTAAGCTCCAAGTAGGTAGGCAGGAAAAAAATAGGCCCCAGGTAGGTAGACCACAGGTAGGTAGATTGGTCCCAGATAGGTAACCAGTAGTTAGGCCACAAGTAGATAGACAGGCCACAGTCAGGTAGGTAGACTACAGGTAGGCAGGTAGATTGGACCTAGGTAGGCAGTAGTTAGGTCCCAGTTAGGTAGGCAGCTCCCAGGTAGGTAGGCTGTAGGTAGCCCCCAGCTAGGTAGGCTATAGGTGGGTCATACAAAGGTATGTAGGTAGGCAGGCTATAGATGGGCTCCAAGTAGCTAGGTAAATAGGCTATAGCTGGGGCCCACATAGGTAGATAGATAGGCTAGAGGTGGGGACCCATATAGGTAGACAGGCTTTAGGTTGGCTACAGGGGGGTCCCATAGTAGCAGGCAGGGTTTAGGTAGGCCATAAGGGGCTATATATAGGCAAGCAGGGTTTAGGTAGGCTATAGGGGCCATGTAGGTAGGCAGGCAGGGTTTAGGTAGGCTATAGGGCCCCTTTTAGGTATGCCGCAGGGTTTAGTTAGCTCTAGGGGCCCGTACAGGCAGGCAGGGTTTAGGGGCCCAAAATAGGCAGGCAGTCAGGGTTTATGTAGAGAAAAGGGACCCATGTAGGAAGGCAGACAGGATAAAGGGCCCATGTAGGTAGGTAGTCAAGGTATAGGGCTCATATAGGTAGGTAGGATATAGGACCCATATAGGTAGGCAGGCAGGGTATAGGGTCCTTATAGGCAGGCGGGCTATAGGGGCTCTTATAAACAGGCAGATAGGTTATAGAGACTCTTATAGGTAGGCAGGCAGGCAGAGTATAGGGGCTCTTGTAGACAAGCAGGCAGGGTATAGAGGCTCTTATTGGTTAGGCATGCAGGGTATAGGATCTCTTATAGGCAGGCAGTTTATATGGTCTCTTATAGGCAGGTAGAGTATAGGGGATCTTATAGGCAGGCAGGGTATAGGGCGCATTGGTGAAAAAAAAAAAAACGTACTTACCTCTCTCTAGGATCCCCCAACATGAGGAGCGCCCGTCTGTGCTCAGCGTGGGTGGTGCAATGATTTGACGTAATTGCACCACCCACGTCATCACTTTGGGCTGGTGCCTGGTAGGCTTAAGGTCTAAGGCCTTAAGCTTACCGGGTGGGTTAGCAGAACAGGAGTCTGACTCCTGCCTCTGAATGCTCGGGACAGAGGGCCCGGGCATTCAGAGGCAGCAGCGGTGGGCCCTGCAGAAACTACTGGGGTAGCAGACAAGTAGCAGCTCAAATGGCCCCATGACCAAAAGGGGGATGGGCCTACCCCCCCCAAGGATGTGGCCCCCATAGCAATTGCTACATCTGTTACCCCGGTAGTTCCGCCCCTGGACCCAGGGATATCTTTTCAGGATGGGGAATGTGGGCTGCACGTTGTCACGCATGCCCATGATCACAAAGTACTGTCTTTATTTTAAGGTAAGAGATAAAGTAGTGGCACTACAATTGAGTCATCAAGATATTAGGGAGCTTTCCTCTATGGCCCTAGACGACCTTTTTAAACCACCAGGGGAATCAGGAAAGCCAAATATCCTCAATTAATGCAGGAAAAAAGCACAAAAAAACCTTCAGGGGTTTAAACTAAAGTCACCAATTTTTGGCCAAGGTTGGTGCTTTATTTTTTCTCTCTGATAATGGGGGCCCGGTTTTGACCCAATGAGGGGCCTGTTTTTGGGCTCTTTTAAAAGGGGGTTTTTTAAAGGGTTTTCCGTAGGACCACCCGCCTTGAGATCACTTTGAACCGGGGTGGTTTAAAACTTTTTTTGATAAAAAACGTGTAAACCTAAGAAATCTAAAATTTTTTTCCCATGAATTAAAAGATAGAAATAAATTTTCCCTTTAAAAGGGTTTCCCCCATGTATTGTAGGGCCCTTTTACCCAGTGCTTTGCCACGGGTTAAAGGGTTTGTGGTGGGAAATTTTATTATTATTATTATTTATTTTAAAGCGCCATTGATTCCGGGGCGCTGAAACATTCTTTGGGGTTAAAATACTTTAACAAAAAGTCAAACAGTACAATGAAAAGGGGATTAATAAAACAATTGGCCCGACAGGGGGAAAGAAAAAAAACCCTACCGGGGAGGGCTTACAATCAAACAAGGAGGGGGAAAGAGACGGGAAAGGTTGAGGGGCAGACATGTTTTGTGGGGGAAGTATGACAAAAAGGGTTTAGCTGTGGGTTAAATTAGGCAAGCCTGAAGAAAGGGGGTTATCAGGCTGCTTTTTGAAGCTGGTGAAAAGGGGAGGAGAGTCTGATGTTTTGGGGGGCAGGGAGACCAGAGTGTGGGTAAGCACAGGGAAGCCCTTGGGGGACGGTTGTGTGAGGAACCCCCATAAGGGGAGAGCAGAGAGAAGGTTCCCAAGGAGGGGAAGATTGCTAAGGGGGGATATTTAAAAAAGGGCAAGATGTATGGAGGGGAGAGGTCATGGAGAGCCTTTAAAGGGCAAGGTTATTAGCTTGAAATGAAATTTGCTGGGCAATGGGAACCATTGGGAAAGGGGAAATTTGGGAGAGGGGAGAGGCAGAGGAGTAACGGGAGGGGAGGTGGGGTTTAAAACCGGGAAAAGTAGATTAAGGATAATTGGGGGGGAGCAGGGGGGCTACTGGGAGGCCAAAAGAGAAGGGAAAGTTTCAGTATCTGGCGGGAGAAGACAAGGGCAAGGGGCCACATTTTTTTAGTGGGATTCCCTAGTTTTTAGGAATGAGCGGAAAGCGAGAATGTTTTTTTTGGGGGGGAACGGCAGCCGAGGGGAGGGGTTTTGGGTGTGTGTTTTAAAGACAAGGCGGAGTCCCGGGTTAACCCCAAAAGGGAGGGACATGCGGAACAAAGGGGGATGTGTAGGGGCCCCTTGACTGAGATAGAAAGATCAAGGGGAGGGGGAGAAATTGGACGGGGGAAAGATAAAGAGTTTTTGTTTCTCAACATTTTGTTTTTTGGGGGGACGTGATGAAAGAAGGAAGGGAAAAGGGAGGACAGAAAGTCCCGGGATCCCCGGGAGAGTAGAGAAGGAAAATCTGGGGCCCGGGGATGTAATATTGGGTAACAAAACAGCAAAACAGGTGGGAAAGAAAACCGTGTGATGCTATGCGCTTTAACCCAGGGCCCAAAAGGGGTAAAAAGGAAGAGTAAAAAAACCCAGGACTGACCCCGAGGGACACCAACAAAAAGAAGGCCCCCGGGGGGGGGAAGGGGGAGCGAGCATGAGGCGCGCTGAAAAATCCGATCCCAAAGAGTACAGGGGATCCAGGAAAAAAAGCCCCAAGGCCGGATACCGGGGAAAGGGGGAAAGGGGTTTTTAAGGGGAGGAGGGGAAAGGGCCCACGTGTCAAAGGGAGAGGACAGGTCCAAAAAGGAGGAGCAAAAAGTATTGGCTGAGGCATTAACAAATTTCTAGGTCATTATGACTTTGGTTTAGGGGCGTTTCGGTTTGGGGTTGGGGGGGGCCCCCTAAAAAATTGTAGTGGGTCAAGAAGAGAGTTGGAGGAAAAGGGGGAAAGGGCAGCTGAAGATAAAATGTGTTTTCTCGAGGAATTTTGGAAGCAAAAGGGGAGCATTTAGAAAGGGGGCGATAGTTGGACAGAGAGGAGGGGGCCCAAGGGGTTTTTTTTTTAAGGGTTGGATTTATATAAAAGTTAAAAAGGGGGAAGGGGGAAGATCCAAAAGGTTAGGATAGGTTTAAGAGAAAAGGTGGGGCTGGGGTGATAGAAGCACGAGGCTGGGGTTAGGTGGGATGGCAGTGGGGTCAAGACTACAGGGAGTGAAAAGGGAGGAGTTTTGGGCCCGTAAAGGGGGGAGACTTGTCAAAGATGACCGTGGGGAAGGGAAGTTTAAGGGGGGAAAAAGCTATTTTCCAAAAAAGGGGAGAGGGGGGGCGGTGGGGGCCCGCAGCTGAAGCTTTCTCTGATGGGGGTTTTATCTTCTGAAAAGGGAAATGAAGGGAAAAATCGTCCCCCCCGCTGAAAAGGGGGATGGGGGAGGAGGTGCTGGGGGAATGGGAAAGAGAGTTTAAGGTTTTTTAAAAAATTTTTCTGGGGTTGTGGGGCAGGGAGGATATGAGAGTGGGTGAAATATTTCCTTTTTTGCTGAGGGAGTGCAGATTTAAAAAAGTATGCAGGGGGGGGGGGGATTTGTTTTTTTAGAAGGCAAAGTCATCAGTGGAAAGCTTTTTCTTCCAGCGGCTTTTGGGAAACTCGGGGAAACCCCCCCATTTGTTTAGGGGGAGTCTTGTGCCAGGGTTTTCCTGTTTTATTTTTGCGGGTTCTGTTGTTTTGTGAGAGGAGCGCCGGGGTCAAGGGTGGAAAGAAAGTTGGGGAAAACCAGGGAAAAAAAGTGGGCAAGAAAGGTAGTGGAGGGGCCCCGGCGTCGGTAGACAATGCCACTTTTGGGGGGTCGGGGGGGGCATAGGGTTTGGGAAAGAGTGCACCTCAAAGAGAAGAGGTGAGGGGGAAAGGGAGAGGTTGGGAAAAGGGAAAAAAGGAGGGAGGTTTTCAACAGGAGGAGGGCCCACACCCCCCACCTGCTTTTTACCAGGGCAGGAGTGTGGGTAAGTTGGAGGGCCCCTAAAAAGAAATGCAGCAGGGGAAAACGTGACAGAGGGGCAGCCCGGTTTTAGTCAAACCAAGGAAGAAATAAGTTTTTGTGAATTGAACAAGGCATTTATTATGAGAGTTTTATTACATACAGACCGTGCAATTTCCCAAAATCTCCCAAGGAGGGGGATAGGGGGAGCACGGGGCAGAGGGATTGGGGTAACAGGTTTTAAGGGATTGCGGAATTTGTTTGTGGGGGAACTGTTTTTTGGAGGCCAAAAGGGTTTTGGTGGGAATGTGCTGGGGGGCACTTTGGGTTTTGGGGTATGTCCCCCCGGAAGCCAGGAAAAGGGGCAGTGAGGGGGGTTGAGAGGTGGGAGTAGGGGTAAGGGCTGTAGTTTTTGGGAGGGTTTTTTTTTATGGAGGGTTTAAAAGTTAGGAAAGGGGGTTTGGGGGGCAAACAACCCGGGCTAAGGGGAGAAAGCAGGGGGAGATTTAAGTTCCCCTCCACGGGGGGAAATTTTGGGGGTAAGCCCAAAGAGTGTTTAGGAGAGTGGGGGAATTTCGATAATGAGGGAAAAAAAAGCATAGTGTTGGGATCACAGCTGATCCATGTGGGTGGTTTTTTCCCCTTTTAGATCAAAAGCTGATCCCCGGGTGGTTTTCCCTGTAGAACACAGTTATCCCTGTTGGGTGGTTTTTCCCTGAAAATTGGAAAAGGGAAAACCTCTTTGGGTGGGAAAAGTTGATGGAGGGACTCTCTTTCTGGGACGTAAAATGGAGGCGCTCTCTGGGCTGGGGCAGATGATGAAGGGCACTCTCCTGGCTGGGATTGTAGATGGAGGGACTCTCTGGCGGGACAGTTTTTATGGAGGGACTCTCTGGCTGGGATTGTAATGGAACCCTCTGGCTGGGACAGTTTTAAGGAGGCACTCTCTGGGTGGGACGGGTTTAAAGGAAGCACTTTTTTTTTGGCTGGGACCTTTTATGGGGGCACTCTCTGGCGTTACTTAAAATGGGGGTGGCCCTCTCTGGCTGGGACCCGTTTATGGGGCACTCTCGGGTGGGTTTTTTAATGAAGGCAAATCTCTGGGTGGGACAGTTTGAAGGGGGCACTCCGGCGGGACAGGTTTATGGAGGCACTCTTGGGTTTACTTATATGGGGCCCTCTGGGTGGGATTTAGATGGAGGGCACTCTCTGGCTGGGACAGTTGATGGAGGCACTCTCTGGCTGGGACAGTTGATATATATATATAGGCCACAACTCTGCCAGTGGCACCCAGGTTCACATTGTGTTTTTCAGAAATGTTTTTTTGTGCAGAACTATACGTTGTATTTGGCATATATTGCTTTTAATCCATATGGGGAGGAAGTGATGCCTCCATTTTGGTTTCTTGCACCCCACCTACCTTCACAGGCTGTTATAAGTGCAGCATGTTTGCAAGATTGGTGTCTTTTATTTTTCTCTCTGGATAATGGAGGTCGGTTGACCCAATGAGAAGCCTGAATTTGGCTCTATTGAGAGGTAAAGATAGCGTAGGACCACCCGCCTTGAGATCACGTTGTAAGCTTAAACATTTTTTTATCAAAACGTGTGAACTAAGAATCTCAAAGTTTTTTTCATGTATGATAGATAGCATAAATGCTTCTTTGGAGGTTTCCATGTATTGTATGCCCTGATGTCACCAAAGCGCCAGTCAACTGAAGACGCCATCCTGGTCAGGGCTTAGATTTTGTGCAATGAAATGTATCCAGCAGGGGAGTAAAGGCATGAAAAATAGTGGTGAGAAAATCCCTTTAAGTAATATTTTATCTAAAATTTGACATCCTTAAAAATATGGTGAAAAGCTGTTTCATGTAAAACACCCTCAAAAGACAAAAGGACACTCTCTTCATCTTGAGAAAAAAAAAAGTTTAATTTCCAAAGCAGACAAGCCTTCTTTTCCATAGAAATGGAATCTGTGGAGTAGCTGGCTCAAGAGCTGGTCACAGGAGGAACTGGTAAGTGCTTCAATAAGGCCTTAAAAAGATCCTGTTGAATTGAACATGTTATAGGGTAATAAGAGATGAGCAGATTGATATATAGATTGCAGGGAAAGGTTCAGTAGAACTTGTTCTTTGTTCATTTACATTCCTGCTTATTCTGACTTAAAGGGAATGTGTCATCAAAAATGACTTATTGTTTAACTCACATTTCAATGTTCAACACATATTTTAAGAATTTTTGGTTATTTTCTTTAATCTTTCATATCACTTTCAATATTTTTTAATAATTCTTAAAGTCCTGCAGTTTTCCCTTTGGCCACTAAGCCTAAAATTGTCGGACATTTCCTGTTCTGTACAGAAAGATTCTCAGTTGTCTGCTCATTATCAGCACAAAGAGGGTCAAACTGAAAGTAGACACCAGTGTGAATAGATAACAGGATCCACCAATCACAAGAGGAGATAGTCACAGTTCACCCTTTCACCTCCCTGCACAGTGATTTCTTCCCAGGTCACAGAGCATGACTAGAAAACTCTCCTAGTGAATGGGACTGAGTTAGTCTTAAAGGGAACCTGTCACATAGGTTATGCCACCGTTGCTGAGGGCAGCACAAGCTAGTGTCAGACCTGCTGTTTCCAGCGCTGTGTCCCTTATTCTGTAAGATGTAGCAGTTTTAGGGCATTTAATGCGCAAATATTATTCATGAGTAGTTGTTAGCCCCGCCCACCAAAGGCTAGCCCCGCCCACTGACAGTTATTCACCCCGTTTCTACCATCAAAGTAATTTGGTTTGTCAGTTGAGGTGGGCGGGGCTAGCCTCCGATTGGCCAGGTTTGAAAAAAAACTGACTCTTCAAAGGACTCTTTGAATGACTCTTCTGGCTGAGCATTAAATACACAAACTACAGCATCTTACAGAATAAGGAGCACAGCACTGGAAACAGCATGTCTGACATTAGCTTGTGCTGCCCTCAGCAAGGGGGGCATAAACTAGGCGACAGGTTCTCTTTAAGTCTCCTATGTGCATAAAGCTACTGTAAAACATCTCTCTGACTGCTGTTAAAGCAGTGCAAGCAAGGCCTAGTGACCAAAGTGAAAACTGCAAGACTTTAAGAATTATTAAAAAATATTGAATGCGATAAAAAAAAAGAAAACAACCAAAAATTCCTAAAAAATGTGTTTAACATAAAAATGACTCATATTTTGATGACACATTCCCTTTAATGAGTCCAATAGTTGGCACGGCAGCCATCACCACCCCGTGAACGCGTCATAGGGCGCCAATGGTAACATGGGCGCCTCTGTCTTTCCCTTTGTTGCACATCTAAGGAGTTATTCAGGAATGACTGGAGCTTACTCTGGTTGTGGCCAATGCTGCAAGACACCAGCTGTAACTTACAGCTAGCTCCATGTACCGATTGCACGCGGTCGCACGGGCTCTGTTTTTTAACCCACATGATTGCGTAGGCAAATATACAGCAATTTGCATGTACCCCTTCCCAAACCATGATATAAACTTACATCACATGCTGGGAAGTGGTTAAACAAAAAATAGTTTAAAACGTATTGACCAAAAATGGTTTCCAAACTTCTATTATGACATACTTAGAAATATTAACCCTTTAAGGTCTAAGCCTGTTTTGGAGTTAAAGGGGATGTATCGCTTCCTTACTTCGGCTCATTCACACTGCTCTGAGCTTCTCAACTCTGTGAATGCAGGGGCGTTTCTTCCCCTCCCAGCTGGATGACATCATCCCCCCTTCACTGCTGGCCTGAGACTCCCTCCCCTCTATCACTATCACTGTGTCTCTCCCTATCAGTCTTATTTTATAAGAGCTGTATACATACCACAGGCTGCATTCATTATAATCTGAGCACTGATCTCCTCTCACAGCTGGAGATGTATTACAGCTTTCTAAGAACGGCACAGATCTGCATGTATGCAGGAGAGTTAGGCACAGGGTCAAAACTGTCATGTTTTCTCATTGTACAATCTGCTGCAGTCTGTTTCGGCTAGGTGTGGATACAGAAAAATGCTACGGCCCCTAACTCTGAGTCATTCTGTACAGCCCGTGAATCGACCCAGGGGCTGTACAGAATGTAAATGAGTTCTCAGCTAGTGAAAATGCAAGAGGAGGGACAAATTAGACCCACACTGGATATCAGTGTAAATAAAACACAAGATAAGGGACACTGTGAGAACAAGGCAGCTTTGCTAATGACATCCAATTGCAAAGTTGCTTGTTTTCACTGTCCCTTATTCTGAAGACCATTTAATGAAACGATAACACCCCTTTAAGGACCAAGCCCTTTTTTTCAAATCTGACATGTGCCACTTTATCTGTGAATAACTTTTCAATTCTTTTACCTATCCATGTGATTCAGAGATTGTTTTCTCGTGAAACATTGTGCTTTAATTTAGCAATTAATTTTGGTCGATAAAATCCTTGTTTAGGTGTGAAAAATATCGAAATTGTCGTAGAAAATTTTGGAAAAATTTGCCATTTTCAAAGTTTAAAAATTTCTGTGTGCAAGACACATAGTCACACCAAACAAAGTAGTGAATAATGAACATCTAACATATGTCTACTTTGTGTTGGCGTGATTTTTTTAAACATCCTATTATTTTTTAAGACATTTGGGGGCTTTGAAATTTGGTAGCAAATTTTAACATTTTCAAGAAAATTTGCAGAACAGATTTTTTCTGGAACCAGGCCACTTCTGATGTGGTTTTGAGGGGTTGTCTGTTAAGAAACCCCCCATAAATGACTCCATTTCAGAAAACTACCCCAACCCCTTAACAATAGTCCAAAAATAGCATTTAGGAAGTTTATTAACCCTCTAGGTATTTCGCAGAAATTAATGAAAAGTGAAGGTGAAATTTCAAAATTGTAACTTTTTTGCAGATTTCCGATTTTTGTTCATTATTCATTGGAACCCCGTAAATTTTATCAAGAAATCGCAACTCAATAATGATTCTCCTTATTATGCAATTTTTAGAAATATCCCACTTGTGGCCCACATCCTTTTTGACCCCTTCCACAGGCCTCAAAATTTTGAAGGAGCACCTTCTTGTTTTAGAATATTTTCAGGCTTTAAATTTGGGGTAGTGATGGCAGTGACAGATGTGGGAACAGAAGTTACAAACTGTCTTTTTAACTGATCAGACAGCTATTACAATATGAGTGAGGAACAGGGACTTGGCAATAAAAAGGTTAATTTTTTGTGTTTTTCACTGTTGAAACCAGTATGATTTACTGGCAGAAACTTGCTGGAAATTGAAAGTGGCAAACTGTCTGATCCCGACAGCTGCCACAAATAAATCACGGGCAGGAAGTGATTAGGCAGTGGAGGGGTTAATAAAGTATTTCAGGCTGTGACAGCCCAGATCGCAGCACAGGGCACTAGGACCCAGCACAGAAATACGATCTCTGTGGATCAGCTGTAATGGGTGAGTCAGCAGACTGACTGACCAATCCCAGCGATCCTCAGCACAGGACTCCTGTGATTGATCACCTGCGTGTAGCTGGCTAAATTAGCTGTCAGAAACAGCAATTAGCATAGAGCTTTCACCTTATCTCTGCACAGGGAGAAAGAAAGGTTTCATGATGTTCCTGGATGTCATGGTGCATTAACAGACAGTGAACCATGACGTAAAGGAACATCAGGGTGCCTTAAAAGTTTAAGATACAATTATATTTTATAAGTTTAAGAACATCTCCTTCTATAACTTATAGCACCTCTTTCATACCACTGAGATTACTTTTAAAGATACCACAGTAACTTATATTTAAGGAAGCAGCTTTTTTCCACCTTTGCAGAATTTTTGAACACATTTTTGTTTCTTGTTTCATTATTGTTTCCTAAATGCAGAATTAAAGGGATTGTCCAATTTGTTTTCAAATTAAATATTAAGCTACTAGTGCCCAATAAAATAAATAAAACCATACTCAACCCCCTCCTCCTCACCTCCGTACAGCGCTGGCGAAAGAGACAGAGTGGTGGCAATTAAAACATCAGTTCATCCCGCACAGCTCTGTATTTTATTTTATTTTTAATTAAAAAAAGTTATGGCTATCAGAAGATAGCGATGCATATATATTTTTACTCAATAAAAACATTTTTTTGAAATAGCGCACTAGGACCAAATATGGGATATCTCTGAAAATGGCAGAATCTGGGGAATCAATATTAAATTGCATTTCTCTGGTCTCATCTACAGTGTTCTTGTGAATAATGGATAAAAATTGAAGATCTGCAAAAAAATGATATTTTGAAATTTTTATATCCACTTTGCTTTAATTCCCGTGAAACACCTAAAGGGTTAACTTCCTTAATGCTGCTTTGAATACTTTAAGAGGTGTAGTTTTCTTAGATGAAGTCATTTATAGAGGTATCTAACACACAGGCCAACCAGTCACGTCAGAACTGGACTGATCCCTAAAAAAAGCCTCCTAATGTCGAAAAAAAAAAAAAAAAAGACCTTTAAGAAAAAGATGGCCAACCTACAGTAGACATATGGTAGATGCTAGTTATAAACTATTTAAGTGGACTAACTATCTGTCTTACAGCAGAAATTTTTGAACTTTGAAAATGGTAAATTTTTCACAATTTTTCAGATACTTTGATATTTTTTAAAAAATAAACAAGGACATTTATGGACCCAAAAATTTCTTACTAACTTAATTGCACAATGTGTCACGAGAAAATAATCTCTGAATCACTTGGATAGGTAAAAGTGTAAAAAAGTTATTCTCACATAAAGTGACAGATGTCAGATTTCCAAAATTGGGCTCTGTCAGAGGTGGTAAGGGGTTAAAATACCGTCAGAAATCCGATGAAATATCTCCATTTAACTAGCTTTCTGTACTACATATATTTAAGATCGATATAGATTTACTTGGAGCCTTGTATAGAACCATTAGTTTGCTACCACTATAAGGGATAGTTCATATTTTGCAGTGGAGTAGGATATGAACAGTGAAGGGAGCTATCAGTAGTCCTGTCAAGGTCCCTGATGAAATTTGAAAACCAATGGGCCCACTGATATGATGCAAAATAAGAACTGCTCATGTGTGGAGGCCCAGATACTTTGGCTTTATAAGGCTCTAAAATTATTTAACTCCTTAAAGACCATGCACCGTCTTTTGACGTCGGCTGGTGCAGGTCGTTCGTTTGCAGCGTTGTCTTTTGGCGTCGCTGCAGACATCGGAGACTGCGACGCTGCAGCAGCGGTGACAACAGGGCTGTACTACACAGCCCTGTTCCCAGCACAGCTCCTGCAAACACCGGGGAGCGGGGGAAACCTCCGCTCACCGGTGCTTTAACCCTGTGATTGCCGCAGTTCGTTACTGCAGCCCAATCAAAGGGTTTCCCTGCTCTGTCGGGTGATCGGGACACCCGGTGACCAGACAGAGCCCGGGGAACAGTTGCACAGTCAGCCCTGGGGACCCAGAGTAGCCCAGGGCTGTCTGTGTAAGAAGCCAGCGATCAGGGCAGACTGTGAGCTGCCCTGATCGCTGGCTGTGTCAGACTGATACAGATTACAATGTATTAGCATATATGAATATGCTAATACACTACTAAGTGTAAGAAAAAAAAAAAGTAACACAGTTCTCCCTTCATGGGATTTAAAAAAAAAAAAGGAAAAAACATGAAAAGTGTAAAAAAATAATAAAAATAAATAATAAAATAAAAATAAACATTTAATAAAAAATAATTGTGCATACATTACACACACAAAAAAACCTTACACATATTAGGTATCCACATGACTGTAATAACCTGTAAAATTAATGTAACAAGTTATTAAGTGTGAAATGTGAATGGTGTAAAACAAAATGTAAAAAAAACAAAAAAAATGTTAAATTGAAACAAAATTCTGCAATTATTAATAAGTGAACTTAAACTATTCCCCCATAAAGTACAACTCGTCTCGAATAAAACAAGGCCTCATACAACTGCTTCATTGAAAAAATAAAAAGTTACAACTGTTGAAATGCAAGGAGGCAAAAACTAAAAAAAATTTCTGGTCATTATCTACTTTTCAGGCATTAGGCTTAAAGGGGTTTTGCCATGAAGTAAAATTGACGTGGGAAGCTTGCAAATGAAATAAGAAACATTTTCACCATTCATTGGTATTAAAAATTCTGCACCGTTTTTGTTTTAGCTGCTCCTTTAGTGATCCATTGTTTACAGCTCGTCTCCAGGGGATACGACCAGGGCTGAGAGCTCCTCAGTCCTGGTCACACATGCTCAGACATCAACTCTCCTCTCAGGCAGCTACTGAGTGTACAACCCCAGGTGCTGTCACTCTACTCCCGTCGTCTGTGATCCTTAGTAATTAGTCAAACAGTGCAAATAAATAAAAAAGAAACCTCAATCAGGTTTGTGCATTGATAAAGAGAAAAAAAAAACACAGATTTGGTTGCTGCAGGGAGTTGAACCTAGGACCCTTGTGCCTGGAGGCAAAAACTTTACCTCTCAGCTACTCACAATGCTTTACATAAAAAGACCTTTCTTTGACTAGAGAGAAGAAAGGCCTGGTGATGTCACCCTTCTGGGTCACATGATCTGCAATTCAAACAAATTACACATGCCCCCTTCTAAGCACACAGAGCTGAAGAGCTGGGTGCAGGAGGTATGAGATGAGATTGTGGCAAAATCTCTTTAAGGGGTTAAAAGGCACCACCACTGCTTGTAAAAAAAAAAAAAAAAACTGCATGATTTCCTGCAGAATAACTAAACCCATAGAAAAGCAGTAACAAATAATTCATGTCGATGACCAGTTTAAGGCTGGATTCATACTGGGAATTTTTTTGGTAAGGGAATCCACAGTGGACAGATCTTAACTGTAAGTGAATCTGATGCAAATAGGACAGTCTGAATATTCCACATATTATCCTGTTGGAGGAAAAGGTAGATTAGATTTTAACCTGTCTCCTACTTTGTTTTTCCCAAGATAAGCGGTGCCAGATGTGCCTGGCAGCAGCTTATCTCCTTCTATAGAAATAACACACTGGCTTAGCTATTGGGACATATTACTGGGGCAAGTGCAATACTGTTGCTGTTGACTGAGCAATCAATGTCAGCTTTCTTATGTATATAGCTTTGGTCTCTTGGTCATCTTTAGGCCATGTTCACACGGCTGAAAAGTGGATGTATTTTAGTCCGTAATTACGCGCCGGAGTGCGCAAATTACGGGCTGAAAACGTCCCAGTCATTACGGTAATCCACAGTTCTCATAGAGAACTATGGATTACATCTCCTCTCCCTGCTCGGCGAATCCGCCGAGGGGGGAGAGAAGTGACATTCGAATTACCAGCGGCGTATACGCGCCATTGGTAATACAAGTCTATGGGCAGACGAGGTGCCGGCCCCCCGCTCCCGCCCCCGGCCACACGGCGTAATTACGCCCTGCATTTAAGCCGTGTGAACCTAGCCTTAAGTTGCTTTTTGGTGCGTTTTTTTGGATGCGTTTTTTGTGCAACAATGTATATCATTAATTGCTGTACCTTCCTGCACAAAAACGCATCCAAAAAAAGCACCGAAAACGCACCGTTTGAAAGCACCCTTAGGCTATTTTCACATGAGTGTACAGTATTTAATGACCATGATAGCGTTATATAGATCTACGATGCTGCCAGTTGTGGTCATAAGGTTATGTTCACATATCCCATTTTTGTTGCGTTTTTCAATTGCATTAACAATGCATGCAGAAAATGTAAGTGTTTAAAAAACACACCAAAATGAACACAAGGGTTTTTACAATAAAACTAAATTGAGAATGGGTGAAATATGGGTTAATAAAAAAAATGCAGTTTTTGAAAAAGTTCTTTATTGCTGCACGTTTGTGGTGTGTTAAAAAAAATTGCAATGTGTAAACCAAGTCTTAAACTCGTAGAATGAACGTGACACTCCGCCATAATACAGGTGTAATACATTTTTTTAAAATTAGCTTTAGGCTATGTTCACATGACTTATCTTTTTGCAGTGAAAAGAGTGCCTAGGAGAAAGGCATGTACACTCACCGGCCACTTTATTAGGTACACCATGCTAGTAACGGGTTGGACCCCCTTTTACCTTCAGAACTGCCTCAATTCTTCGTGGCATAGATTCCACAAGGTGTTGCAATGATGCTCAATTGGTACCAAGGGGCCCAAAGAGTGGCAAGAAAATATTCCCCACACCATGACACCACCACCACCAGCCTGAACCGTTGATACAAGGCAGGATGGATCCATGCTTTCATGTTGTTGACGCCAAATTCTGACCCTACCATCCGAATGTCGCAGCAGAAATCGAGACTCATCAGACCAGGCAACCAATTTCGATGAGCTTGGGCAAATTGGAGCCTCAGTTTCCTGTTCTTAGCTGAAAGGAGTGGCAACCCGGTGTGGTCTTCTGCTGCTGTAGCCCATCTGCCTCAAAGTTCGCCGTACTGTGCATTCAGAGATGCTCTTCTGCCTACCTTGGTTGTAACGGGTGGCTATTTGAGTCACTGTTGCCTTTCTATCAGCTCGAACCAGTCTGCCCATTCTCCTTTGACCTCTGGCATCAACAAGGCATTTCCGCCCATAGGACTGCCGCTCACTGGATGTTTTTTCTTTTTCGGACCATTCTCTGTAAACCCTAGAGATGGTTGTGCGTGAAAATCCCAGGAGATCAGCAGTTTCTGAAATACTCAGACCAGCCCTTCTGGCACTAACAACCATGCCACGTTCAAAGGCACTCAAATCACCTTTCTTCCCCATACTGATGCTCGGTTTGAACTGCAGGAGATTGTCTTGACCATGTCTACATGCCTAAATGCACTGAGTTGCCGCCATGTGATTGGCTGATTAGAAATTAAGTGTTAACGAGCAGTTGGACAGGTGTACCTAATAAAGTGGCCGGTGAGTGTATATGGAAGCATATTTTTTATACGGTTTCAGGCTGGATTCATGCAGTGTTTTTTGACACATTTTGCATCGCTGATTGCAAACCAAAGCCAAGAATGAAACCTACAGACAGAAAAGTATAAGGGGTTGTTCACATGGCATTTTTGGACCCGTTTTGGATCCAAAAATCGCATCCAAAAACGCAGCGTATCCAACATGCAGCTATGTGTTTGGATGCGTGTTGAATGCAGCAAAATCGCACCTTATAGTTTATTATAGGGCTCCTGCTGCATCTTTCGGATCAAGAATTGACATGTCCATTCTTGGAACGGATCCGAAAGAAGCAATGAGACACGCGTCAGCGATCACTCGTGTGAATGGACCCCGATGCGTGTGTCAAAGTAAAAGCAATGTAAATTACATTGCTATTTATTAGATATGTGTTTGGGTCCGTTTGGGTTCTGATAGACGGGTCTAAACACTATCTAAAAACATATGTCCAGACGGACTCAACACGTAGTGTGAACATACCCTAAGGGCTTGTCCCCACGGAATGTTTTCAGTTGGTTTTACAGATGGTTTACAGATTTGAAAACAGTCTGTAAACCATCTGTCAACCTTTTACATTGATTTAAATAGAAAATCAGTGCAGCAGCCCCCACTGAACGGATTTTCTGCTGGACGTTTTTTGACACCGCCGGCATAGACATGTTCATTCTTATGCTCGTTTTTCGGGCAGAACATGAACAGGTGGGTGTAAATAGGGGCGGCTTTAATCTGCAAACAACGGACAAGCCGTCCCCCTACATGCCAAAATAAGACAAAATACTGTATTTTGTCTTTGCCATGGGAATGCACCCTAATGGGAAGGTCTAAAGGCTTGTATCTCTACTTTGTAGCTTGTACCTCTACTCTGTTTGGACCCATTCCTGTTTTTAACCACAGTTAAAATTCAAAAGTAATCACTGACTAACTCCAAGTGGTTTAAAATATAACTTTTAATTTAATCATTAAAACATTTAAAACATATTAATCCCCAACATGTGAACATGTTCTATGTTTTTCAGACCGCTGGTGGTGTAAAAAAATGTCCGGCGGAAAATCCGTGCAGTGGGGACTGCTGCACGGATTTTCCATTAAAGGGGTTGTCTCACTACAAGGATTGCTTTTTATGTTAAAGATCTTGCAAAAACAAGTCACTTTGCAATATATGTCCATTAACAGTGTCCTACCTATTCCTAGATATCCCCTCTTTTATGGGCTCCCTCAGCTCCTCAGGACGCTACAGACCTGTTTGATTTATCCTGATAGGCTACCAGCGCTGGTTGCTATAGCTACAGACCTGGCTTCTACTGCAGCCTAGTGGAAGCCAGTAAACACACCCCTGAATTCAAAGTGAAACCAAGAAAACAGGGCTGAGGTAAGATGAATCATTGTAGTGAGACAACCCCTTTAAGGTCTGTGTAAAAGGTTTAGAGACGGCTTTCAAAACCGAAAACTGTCTGTAAATCCGAGTGAACCTATGCCGTGGGGACATGCCCAGAGGATGTCACAGCTATGCAGACCTGCTGCAATGGTTCTCATGCCTCCAGAGCTGTCACCTCCCTCCCAGGCTGCACAAGTTCCTAGTAATCAGCACACCTGCATTGTTGTAAGCAGTTATACATACAGCCTGAACGGATGAAACAAATGTGAGGATTGCAAACTGCTCTACCTCCTGCCTGATAACAGAGAGGGGAGCAGAGTGCATTCCTCACTGTATAAGGCTGTGTTATATGAGGGGAGAGCAGTTTATAAGGGTGTGTTATATGGGTGGGAGAGTGAATCTAGCAGCTAGAGACTAAGTAATTGCCCATATCCTTCACATAGGACTGGGAGATGAGTATAGAGAAGCTCAGAGAGCCTTTATTATACAGACACAGACATCATAGAAAGCTGAAGCAGCTAGTTTCACTTTCATTTTCCACAGCTCAGAGGTGCAGGCAGCTAATCACAGCAGAGGGGGGTGTGTCACATCCAGGGGGCATGTCCCAACAGGCTGAACTAAATATCAGTCAGTCAATCACAGCAAAGGGGGTGTGGCCCGACCTTAGGCTGCTGACTTAGCTCTAGACACACACAGATTAGTTCATAACAGCTATACTAAATGATTTAGGTAATGCAAACCAATTGCAACAAAGCTTATTTTTACTGTCCTCATCACTGCAGATATGATCTTTGTAACGAGAAAACCCCTTTAAGTGGGGCCCCTCAACCCATGTGCCCCATATAAATTCCTATTGCTGCTACACCCATGCCGTATACCCACAGTCGAGTCACATTATAATGACCACCAGTTGATATCCAGAGTAACTGCCGTGTGCAGCACAGGAAGCAATTAGACGGGCTGGCAATGACTCAATAAGGTCCTGGTAGGTTGTCACAGGTATCTGGAGGCCATTTTGACTGCATCTCACAGCTGTTGGAGGGTGCAACACTTTTCATGCCAGTGGAGGTCCAACTCCGATATGCCATGAAAATGTAAGTATTTTCTTCTTTTCTGCTGATGCAACTTTTTAGCAGACATGCAGTGGTCATCCATCTGCTTCTAAGCCCTGTATGCATTATGGTTCACTGAACTGTTGTTTTAGACAAAATGTCTGGTAGCCTCATGGTTCATTTTTGCAGAGAGCTGCTTCACTGTAGTGTATAGTGAGCACTTTAGTAGCCGACATTCACCTCTCACATCAGTGGCACGTGGTGCTCTGCAGTTTACATGTCGCTTACTCGCAAAGTTGCCATTTGTCCACTCCTGATATACATTCACCAGAGCAGCAAGTGAACAGTTCTCAAACTGCAGTTTCAGAAATACTGACACCCTTGACGAGAAAGCCAATAATCATCCCTTTTTGTAAAGCTATATTTACAAGGGTTTTTTGAAGTGTAAATTTACGCTTCAAAATCAGCTTAAAAAAAAGTCTGATTAGAGGAGTTTTTCAAAGCGTATTTTGGAACGTATTTTGAAGCTTAGTTTGAGAAATCCTATCCCCTCTGTTTCCTATGATGATTTTACAAGCGAAAAACGGCTCAAGAATTGACATCACTTATTTTTACGGCCGTAATTACGCTTGTGAAATAAATTACACTTGCTAAAATAAGTCGTATTTTACATTATAGTTAATGAAGGAAGATTTGAAACTTGTCTGAGACTGATTTTGGACTGTTTTTCAGTGCGTAAAATGCGCTAAAAATGGCCCAGTAAACGCTGTGTGAACTTACTCTAACTCTGATAAATTGCCCCTTATTTTTTTTTACACTTGATCAGCACCTTCAACAAGAGTACTGTCAATACTATTCAAGAAATATAACCATAAATATCACAGATCTCAGCTTCTCTCCCTCTATCCTATAGAACTATATATCACAAAGCTCAGCTTCTCCCCTCTATTATTATTATTATTATTTATTTTAAAGCACCATTGATTCCATGGCGCTGTAAATTCAAAAAGGGAGGTTACATACATAACATATGTCAAACAAGTACAATGATAACAATGAATTACTTACAACTGGCACAGAGGGAGTGAGGGTCCTGCCTGTGAGGGCTTACAATCTACAGTGGAGGAGGAGAGAGACAGAAGGTGAGGGGAAGACATGTTTTTGGGGTAGCACAGTGGCAGCAGGGTTATTATAGTTTATAGACAATCCTGAAGAGGTGGGTTTTCAGGTTGCTTTTGAACCTGGGGAAGGTGGAGGAGAGTCTGATGTGTTGGGGCAGTGAGTTCCAGAATGTGGGGGAAGCACGGGAGAAGTCTTGGAGACGGTTGTGGGAGGAGCTGATAAGAGGAGAGCAGAGAAGAAGGTCCTGTGAGGAGTGGAGATTGTGAGAGGGGAGGTATCTGGAGATTAGGGCAGAGATGTATGGAGGGGAGAGGTTATGGAGGGCTTTGTAGGTCATGGTTAGTAGCTTGAAATGAATTTGCTGGGCAATGGGGAGCCAGTGAAGGGATTGGCAGAGGGGAGAGGCAGAGGAGTAGCGAGGAGAGAGGTGGATAAGACGGGCAGCAGAGTTGAGGATGGATTGAAGGGGAGCAAGAGTGCTAGACGGGAGGCCACAGAGAAAGATGTTGCAGTAGTCTAGGCGAGAGATGACAAGATGACAGGTGGAGGTGGCAGGCAGAGGTGAGGGCTTGGATGTGTGGTAAGAAGGACAGAGAGGAGTCGAAGATTATCCTGAGGCAGTGTACTTGCGGAACAGGTGAGAGTGTATAGCCGTTGACTGAGATAGAGAGATCAGGTGGAGGGATGGAGTGGGACAGTGGAAAGATGATGAGTTCAGTTTTCTCCACATTTAGTTTTAGGAGACGGGAGGAGAAGAAGGAGGATATGGACGATAGACAGTCTGGGGTCCGGGAGAGAAGAGAGGTGACATCTGGGCTGGAGATGTAGAGCTGTGTGTCGTCGGCATACAGGTGGTACTGAAAGCCATGTGAAGCTATGAGCTGATCGAGGCCAAGAGTGTAGAGAGAGAAGAGTAGCGGGCCCAGGACTGACTCCTGTGGGATACCAACAAAGAGTGGCCGGGGGGAGGAGGTGGTGCGAGAATGAGAGACGCTGAATGTCCGCTTACTGAGATATGAGGAGATCCAGGAAAGAGCCAAGTCCGTGATGCCGAGGGAGAGGAGGATTTGTAACAGGATGGAGTGGTCGTCAGTGTCAAAGGCCGAGGACAGGTCTAGAAGGAGAAGCACAGAGTAGTGGCGTGAGGCTTTGGCAGTACTAGGTCATTGGTGACCTTGGTAGAGTGGTGGGGTCAGAAACCAGATTGTAGTGGGTCGAGGAGAGAGTTGGAGAAGAGGTGAGAGGACAGGTGAAGATGCTGCTCGAGGAGTTTGGATGCAAAAGGAAGCAGAGAGATAGTTGGACAGAGAGGAGGGATCAAGGGTTGTTTTTTTAAGGATGGGTGTTATAGTAGCATGTTTAAAAGAGGAAGGGAAGATGCCAGAGGTTAGCGATAGGTTGAAGAGGTGCGTGAGGGCTGGGATGATAACAGTGCTAAGGTCTGGGATGAGGTGGGATGGCAGTGGGTCAAGATTACAGGTAGTGAGGTTGGATTTGGACAGTAGAGAGGAAAGGTTGTCGTGAGTAATACTATCATATAACACTATATATCACAGAGCTCAGCTTCTGTCCCTCCATCATATACCCTGGATATCACAGAGCTCAGCCTCTCTCCTCTATCATATAACCCTATATATCACAGAGCACAGCTTCTCTCCTCTATCATATAACCCTATATATCATAGAGCTCAGCTTCTCCCCTCTATCATATAACCCTATATATCACAGAGCTCAGCTTCTCTCCTCTATCATATAGAACTATATATCACAGAGCTCAGCTTCTATCATATAACCCTATATGTCACAGAGCTCAGCTTCTCTCCCTCTATCATATAACCCTATATATCACAGAACTTAGCTTCTCTCCCTCTATCATATAACCCTATATATCACAGAGCTCAGCTTCTATCATATAACCCTATATTTCACAGAGCTCAGCTTCTCTCCCTCTATCATATAACCCTATATATCACACAACTCAGCTCATCTCCCTCTTTAGGTGGGTTTTTTTCTGGCAGATGTGCCGATGGCAAAAAAACGAGAATCGACTGCGGTTTTTGCACAAAACGTGTGCATCGCACAAAAAACAGTCGACTTTCATCCGTTTTTTGTCCGATGCAGTGGGGATTTATCCTTATACTCTTCTTTACATCAATTCCTAATTTGACTTAGAAATGCAGGTTTGTTTGCAGATTTTTTTTGGCTGTTTGTGTAAACTCAACTGATGCCCCAAAAAGGTTAAAGGGGTTGTCTCACTACACTGATTTGTCCTGTTGTCTTGGTTTCATTTTGAATTCAAAGGCGTGTCGACGGGCTCGTACTAGGCTGCAATAGAAGCCAGGTCTGTAGCTATAGCAACCATTGCTAGCAGCCTATCAGGAGAGATTGAAGAGGTCTGTAGCTATAGCGACTTGAGGAGCTGATGCAGCCCATACAAGAGGGGATATCTCAGAATTGGTAGGACACTGTTAATGGACACATATTACAAAGTGACTTGTTTTTGTAAGATCTTTAACATAAAAAGCAATCCTTGTAGTGAGACAACCCCTTTAATTAAAAGCCCACTTGAAGTTAGGCTATGACCACACAGTAACTGAAAAGCCATGTAAAATCATTGTCATGGTGTAACGTCTGAGACAGATGCTAGGTCTCCTTAGGCTTTTTTTCATATGGATATTAATTGAAGTTAAATTGCAACCACTGTTTTACTGTGATTTTTATTGTTGTGTGGCCCTTGTCTTGCAGATGTCAAAGGCGTAATTATCCAACAAACATACTGCAAAAACGAAAATTAATTATTAGAATGTAAAAAATTTTTAAAATGAAAATTCTGTTATGTTTTTTAAAAACTTTTTTGAACTTTATTTATATATGCTCATTGTGACGGGTTGGTGGATTCGCTGGACCCCCGAAACGATGATAGTTAAGCCACGTCAGGGAGGGGGGATTTCTAATTTGGCCCCCGGTATTCACCAGAGCCCGCCCAAAGCGGGAGGGAAACTTTTGCGGCGTGAGGCTAAACGGGTCGCTCCCCCTGACGGGGACTTGCTTGGGGTTTGGGGGGCCGGGGTTAATGCGGGGTTTACAGAATCGAAATTCCGGGGAGACCGTTTTAGGGGAGGAGGAGGAGTGGGTCCCGGGGGTCGATTGCTAAGGTTTACAATGACTTGGGGCCTTTAAAACCAAACTGGTTTAAAAACAACCGGGGGGGAGCCCGCGGGGGTCGATTGTTAATCTTATCACTGACTTGTCTTGAGGGCCTTAAAAACCCGGGCCTTACAGGCTGTTAGCGACTTCACAACGCAGAAAAATTAATTTAAAAACGCCCCCCCTTTAGGGGGTTTAAATATACTTTTTATTTTCCCCCAGTGGGTTTGGGGTGTGTGTTTTTAGGGTCCCCCGCTGTTTTATAGGAGGTTTTTACCCCCCCAGCGGGTTTATATGGGCAGGTTATGGGTCCCCTAGAGGTTATGGGGGGTTTTATGGATCCCCCGTGGGTTTTATAGGCGGTTAGGGATCCCCCGTGGGGTTTTATAGGGGGTTTTAAAGGTCCCCCAGCAGGTAAAATAGATGCTTTTAGGCCCCAAGAACTTTATTTTAGGGATTATAGTCCCCCCCTGCCGTTATAATAGATAATACCCCCCCCCCGGGCACATTTTGACAGTAGAAAATTTAGCCCCTCCCCCTGAAAATGACGGTGGGATAATAGAACCCCTCCTGAAAATTTATGACGTGGGGATAATACCCCCCCCCCCGCAATAGGGCCCAGTATGAAAAATAGCCCCCCCCCCCTGCACTATAAACAGTAGAAAAATGGGCCTCCTGCCATATAACGGGTAGAAAAATAGCCCCCCCCTGAAACTTTAAAAAACAGTAGTTTTAAAGCATCCCCCCCTTGCACTATAACTTTTGATAATAGCCCCCCCCCCTGCACATATAAAAGTAGATAATAGCCCCCACCCTCCCTGACTTATAACAGAAAGTAATGGGCCCCTCCCCTGCCCCTTTTATAACAGAAAGAAAATTTGGCCCCCCTGACATAAAAACAGTAGAAAATTAGCCCCCCTCCCTGACAAAAGACAGTAGTTAAATAGCCCCCCCCTGAAACAAAAGACATTTAAAAATTTTGCATCCCCCCCTGAAACCAATAACAGTAATAAAAACCCCCCTCTTTTCACATAAACAGTATTTAATTTTAGCCCCCCCCCCTGACTTTAAAAACAGTAGAAAAAGCCCCCCTCTCTGCACATATAACAGTAAAAAATTTAGCCCCCCTGAAATTTAAACAGTGGGTTTAAATAGGCCCCCCCCCTGAAAAATATAACAGTGGGATAATAGCCCCCCCCTGCACATAAAAACAGTAGAAAATTTCCCCCCCCTCCCTGCACTTAAAAAACAGTAGAAAATAGCCCCCCCCTGCACTTAAAACATTTAGATTTTTAGGCCCAAAGGCATGAATAGAGCTAATTAAAAGAAATTTAACCTGACGGGAATCCCCCTGACCCGCTCCCCCCCTGCTGTGCTACCCCCGGGTTTTTTTCTTCCCCGGCGTGCGTCACCAGGGCCGAGGCGGGGCCAGGCGTGATAAACGTGCACCAGGCCGCACGAGCCCGCACCCTGCCTGGGGCCCACACCTCGGGCTCCCCCCAAAGCATTTTAACTTTATTTTGCGCCCGGGGCAAAACGCAAATACAGTTAGTCCCGGGCCACCGCGGGCCCGTCGCCAAGGTCCAAAAACCGATGGGTTTACGACTGGAAAGGTTTTTAGGACCCTAACGATCGGCGGCGGGGGCGGGGATAGGGGCGGCGGCCGGGGACAGGGGGAAAAGGGTTTGGAGGGGGGCCAGGGTTCGTGGCCCAGAGACGGGCAAAAAGGGTCAGGACAGGAGGAAAACAGGCAAAGGCCCGGGGAAAGTAGGGAACGGATTGTAACAAAGGAACTCCAAACTCTCTCAAGTTCACAAAAACGCACACCAAAAATCGGCAGAGAGTGCAGGGGGATTTTAAAAAATTATATAGGACCAGGGGGGCCGGGGAAAATTAGCAAATTCCGGCGCAGGGCCCCTTTAAATCCGGGCCCCAGCCGTCGCGCGCGGCCCAAAAGCAGGGGTTTCGCGGGGGCCGGCCGGCACAGACAGGAGAAGGGAACATAGGAGCTTAGAGGGGTTTGGGTTTAAAAAGGCCAGGACCCGGGGCCCAAGCAGGGGGAGGGTTTGTGGGCGCCCAGGGGGCGGCCTCGGAAGGGGGACGGCACCCCACCCCAGCCCCAGGGGGGACAGTCCCCCCTTCCCTTTAGGTCTCCCCTTTTTTTTAAGGGGTTTTTGGGAGAGGGGTCAGACGGGGGGAAGAATGGCCTGGGTTTCCCACGAACGCCCCTTGGCCCAAACCCCCTTTCCGGTAAATTTTTTCAGAAAAGGAACCCCCTTTCCCCCTCACTGTTTTTCCGCCAGCCCCTCCTTAAACCCTCAAAGATGTTACCCAGAGTTGGGCCCAGGAAAAGGCCCGAAAACAGACCCCACGGGAGAAAGCGGTTTAAAGCACCACCGGTTTAAAGGGAGAAAAAAAACGGGGAAGGGCCTTTTTGGGAAATTTACGCAGAGTGGGGGGAAAGCGGAGCTTGTAGGACACGGGTTCAGTTCCCAAAAAAGGGGAAAACAAAAAAGGGGCCCCAAATATTGGGGGGGCCCCCAATTTTTAACGGGGCCCCTTGGGAAACCAAATTATTTTTTTTTAAAGCGGAAACCCAAACTCTGTAACCCGGCTTTAAATGGGGGCAGGGGGTTTCTACGGTACTTGCCCGGCCCGGGGACTTTGGTGCGAGGGGAAAAGGCCCTTTTAAAAAGGGTTTCTGTCGTGTGACTTCCCAACCGAGTCCCTTGATGTCCCCGTACTTGGGCATCCAGGGGCGGGGGGACGTAAACGAGGTAGAAAGGGGGAAAAGGGCGGGGGGGATGTAGCCCAAAACACAAAAAAAAAGGGGGAGGCTCCAGGGGGACTCAAAGTCTGGGGGAATTATATGGGGAATTTACCCCCGGGGAAGGAGGTCGCCCAGTTATCTTGACGGGCGGATTAAAAATTTTTTGTATTTTGGGTACCAAAAAATTTGGGTTTGGCCCTTTCTTTACCGGGGCCCCGTTATTTTTGAGGGGGGGGAAAGCAGACGAAAAGTCAAGTAAACCTGCAAATGACCAACGGGGGCCCCCCCAAAATTTTCGACACAAACTGGACCCCCTATCCGGGGAAAAATATGCAATGGGACCCCGTGAAGCCAAAAAAAATTGTGGTAAAAAGAAGTGCTGGGCCAGTGGGGGGCAAAATTTCCCGGGGCAGGGGAAAACAAAGTGACCATCTTTGAAAAATTAAATCAGTCACCCCCCAAGATGGCCGTTTTTTCCAGAGGAGGCCGGGAAGGGACAGTAACAAAGCCCAATGGCTCCCAGGGGCCCAAAGCTTTTTCCCGGGCCCCGGGAAAGGGGTTTGAAGAAGCCCCCGGGGGGTTCTGGACGAGGGACTCTATTATGTGCACGGAAGGCTTTTTGGAATCCCGCAGATAGGGGCAAGCGGGGGCTTGTAGGACCCCGGGGTTTTCAGTTGGAAGAACAAAAAAAAGGCCCCCAAATTTACTTGGGGCCTAACTTAAACGGGGCACCTTGAAAAAAATTTTATATTTAGGGGGAAAACCCCCAAACTCTATCCCCCCCAGCTTAAAATAGGGGGCAAGGGGGTTTTACGGTACTTGTCGGCCTGGACTTTGGTGCGGCGGAGGCCCTTTAAAAGGGGTTTCGGGTCGTTTTAAATTTGCCGAGTCCCCCTTGATGTCACGTACTTGGGCACCCCACGGCAGGGAGGGGACCCCGGAGGTAGCCAGAGGGGGGGAGGGGGCGGGGATGTTTCCCCAAAAAACACAAAAAAAAAATTGGGAGGCTCCGCAAAATTCCCGAGTCTGGGGAAATATTATATGAGAATTACGCCCAGGGAAAGGAGGTCGGCCATTTTTTCTTGCCCGGGCGGATTCAAAATGTCGTGGGGAGGTACCAAAAAACTTGGGTTGACCCTTTTTTACCTCCCCCCCTTTAGTTTGAGGGTGGTAAGCAGCGAAAAAGTAAAGTGAACCGGAAAATGCCCAGGGCCCGCCAGAATTTCGACAAAAACTGGACCCCCCTATCCGAGAAAATTTATGAAATGGGAGGGTTTTGGGCCAAAAAAAATGGGGGTTTGAAAAAAGGGCTGGGCCAGTGGGGGGAAAGAAGGTAACCTGGGCAGAGGAACAAATTTTAAGCCATTTTTAAAAATTTATCAGTCACCCCCCGAGGGACCTTTGTTTCCAGGGGGGAGGGGGGGGAGGACAGTAAAAAAAAGTCCTGGCTACTTGGGCCCAAGCTCTTTGGGGGGTCCCGGGGGAAGGGGGCCTGAAGCAGACCCGCGGGTCTGAGACGGGGATTTATATTAGTGCACAGGGGGGTACGGGCCCAGGAAAAAAGTCTCTAACATCTTGGCGAGGGGGCCCAAACCAATAAAAAACGAGCGATTAGTTGAAAGGGACATCTGGATTCGGGGATGACCGGGCTGTTCGTGAGGCATGTCCCCATTTTCAGGATCGAGGGCGCATGGAAAGGCCGAAATTTGGGGTTTTCCCCAGGGGGTAGATGTTGGGCCCACGGGGCCCGCCTGAGGAGTCTTCTGGGGGAAAAATTAAGTGCTGAAAAAGGCGCTCCAACCCCATGTGCCCGGGATCTAGGAGCCCCGTCTGCTCTGACGTTTTCCAGCTGGCCAGAAGTGAAGAAAAAAAAATCAAAGGGGAAAAAAAGAGGACCCCCAGGCTTGCGAGAATTAAAGGTCGTTAAGGGACTGCAGAAAAAGGAGATTTTTGTGATCAGTGACGTTTGGATGGGGGGGGGTGGCGGGGTCCCCAGCAAGTCCCGCCATTCTTTAAGGGCAAAATTTAAATTTGGAGTAATTTGCGATACCAATTGTATAACTCTTTTCGGCTGGGGTGAAGGTTTTTGAGAAAAAACCCGCAATTACGCATTTTAAGAGGAGGATTCTGAAGGAGGAAAAGGCTGCATATTTAGGATTTTCCCCTTTAAACAAACGGCGCGGGGGTTTTCCTGCGGTTTTTTACAAAACTTAAAAAAAATTTACCTTTAAAAAAAAAATTCTTTCTTATTCCTTTATTTAAAATTTTTTTTCCCCCAAAAAACCCCCCTCCCTTAAAAATTTTCCACCCAACCCTTCCCCTTTTTTAAAATTTTTCAACCCCTTAAGCTTTTTTTTAACCCCCCAAAACAAACCACTTTACCTTTTAAATTTTCATTCCCAATTTTTTAAAAACCCTTTTTCCCCCCCCCCCCCCTTTTTTTCCCTTTTTTTTTAAAAATTTTTTTCTTTAAAAAAACCCCAACAATCCTTTTGGTTTTTTGGGGCCCGGGGTTTAACCCCCCGGGTTGGGCGGTGATTTTCCCAGATCGGAGAGAAGATTAAGATGTCATCTAGGTAGATGATAACGCAAAATTGTAGAGGGAGGATCGGGGGAAAAAATCTTTTTGACAAAAATTATGGAACCCCGCCGGAGCTTTTGCGAGGCAAAGGGCCTTGCAAGTTTTTTTAAAAATGGCCATCTCGGGTTTTAAAAGGGCCCTTTTTTCCACTCGTCGCCTTCAGGGATACGAACCCAATTTGGGTTATGCTCCCCCCCAAACCCAAAACTTAGAAAAAAAATTTGGGGCCCCCCGCAGGCGACCCGGAAAAGCCCCGAGAAAAAAGGCGGGGGGGATTTTTTTTTTAAATTTTTTTGTAATTTTTTTTATGTCCCGTTAATCGTTTACGGGCCCGGAGGGGTTCCCATCTTTCTTTTAACAAAAAAAGAAGCCGGCCCAGCAGCGGGAAGACTTCCCGTATGAAGCCTTTACGGGTTTTCCCCGGGGATATACCCCGCCCTGGGCCTTGGGTCTCCGGGACAGAAAGAGGATAGACTTCCCCTCGGGGAGGAGTACTCCCGGGTTTGCAGATCAATAGGACAGTCGAAAAGGCCAGTGCGGGGGAAAAAAGTTTCGGGCCCGTCTTTCGGAAAAGAAGGGTTTGGGTTTTAAAACCTGGTACGTTGTGGGGACCTGGCCCGAGGCTTTGTAGACTTTTTCCCGAGGCCCGGGCCGGGGGAAAAAGCTGAACCCGGGGTACAGGGGGGGCCTCGCGGGGCACGCGGGACCCCAAGGATAACTCGCCCCCTGTTTTAGTTTAAGGTCGGGCATGGGTTTTTGCAACCAAGGAAGGGCCCCGGAGGATTTCCAAAAAGTGCAAGGTTTGGAAAAAAGAAGTTTCAGGTCTCCTTGGGTTGGGCGCCTATCTGCAAAGTGAGGGGTGCGGGGCAGAACCGGTAAAAGCGTCCCCCAAGGCATTCGCCACGCGGAGGAGAGAAAATGGGTTTCTTACAGAAGGGGGCACCGGGGAGACGAAAAATTGGACACCCCGTGCGTTTGCTGACAAAAATTTTTTAGTGGGGCCCAGAATCAAGGGGGGCGGGGGGGCTTGAAAAAGGTTTCTGTTTCCCGGGAAAAAATCCCCAGAGAAAAGGGAATGGTCAGAAAGGAGAGAGGCCCCACTGGGACAAATTTAAAGGGGCCTCTAATGCGGGGGCCCCAGGTTTAGAGCGTTTCCCGGGGGCACCGGACCCCGTCCCCCAAAGGGAAATTGCCCCAACCCCCACAGTAGAAGAAAAAGCGACCTCTGTCGACGCTGCGAGGTTCCCCCTGGGTCGGTTTTTTCTCTCGGCATCATGGGTTTCCCTCCTCGGAAAAATTGGTGAGGAAAGGGGGGGGGGCGTTGGAAAACGGGAGCCAGACGAGGGTAGCCGGGGTGGTCGGGCGAAACCCCGTTGGAGGTCGAAGCTCTTGTTGGGCCTTTCGGCAAACCCTTTAATCAATTTGGGGGGGGGCCCCAAACCCAAAACAGTTCTCCAGAGCGGATGGGTGGGCTAAACCCGCGAGCTCGTTTTTTAATATGCCCCGAAAAGGCCCTTTCAGAAAATTCCCCCCCAAAAAGCCTCATTAAATTTTTGCCAGTCAGAGGCTAAGGTGGGAACTGCACGGAAATTTGAACCCCCAATTTGAAATCGCCCTTTACGGAGCCCGGGAAACCCGGCTGCCCGGCCCAGGGGGGGGGAGGGGGTGGGGCGGCCGGGTTTATCCCAAGACGGTTGCCCGGGAACCCCCGGGGAAGGTTTGTAGATTTTGCCGTCAACGGGGTCTCCCCGGTCCCCTAGCGGGGGGTTTGGCCCCGGCCAAAGGGTTTCCCGACAAAAGGCCCAATTTTTTAAAAGGCCCACCTTAAGGCCGCTCGGGGAGGGAATTTTTTGCCCCCAACCCACTCGATTGGATGGGGCATTGCTGAAAGAAGCCCGGGGACTTCTTGGGGTTTTCCAATTTATAGGTGGGGGGAGTGGGGAAAAATGCAGAGAAGGTCCCGGTGATGGAGGAGGGGGAGGCCTGGTGAAAAAAGCAACTGGTGCTGGGGTGGCGGGGGTTAGGGGGGGGGGGGGCCACAGGGGAGGGAGAGAGGGGCCCGCAAGGTTCTGCATCATGGCTGCGAGCTGGTCAATATGCTGACTCTGCTGGGCGACGGCTGTCATGACGTCCAGGAGCTCGGGCAAAGGTACCCTGGCGGAATCCATGACCAGATTGTACTGTGACGGGTTGGTGGATTCGCTAGACCACCACAAGCTTTGATAGTTAAGCCACGCCAGGGAGCGGAGTCTAAGTAGCCTCCGGTATTCACCAGAGCCCGCCGCAAAGCGGGATGGACTTGCTGCGGCGTGAGGCTACCAGGTCGCTACCCCTGACGTGACTTGCTTGCGATGGCAGCCGGGGTAATGCGTGGTACAGAATCGTAATCCAGAGACGTAGTCGGGGACAGGCAGGAGGTCAGGACGTGCGGCAGAGGTTCGTGGTCAGAGACGGGCAGAAGGTCAGGCCAGGCAGCAAACAGGCAAGGTCAGGAAACGTAGTGAAATGGACTGGTACACGGGTAATCAAATGGAACTCCAAACTCTCTCAAGACTTACTAACGCACACCAACAATCTGGCAGAGAGTGCAGGAGACGTGTAAAATATATAGGACCAGCGGCCGGCAATTAACAAATTACCGGCGCATTGGCCCTTTAAATCCAGACCAGCCGTCGCGCGCGCGCCCTAAGCAGCGGGTACGCGCGGCGGCCGGCACAGGCAGGAGCAGGGAACACAGGAGTGTGGACGGGTAAGTAACTAGACGCCGGAGCCTGAGCAGCAGGGGGATGGTCGCGAGCGGCCGCGGCACCCGCGCCGGACCCCCTGCGGGCAGGGGGGCGGCCGCGGGGTGTGACGGCACCTGCGCCAGCCCCCATGACACTCATGTATATCAGTTTCTCATGTATGATATAAAAGACACAAGTTTATCGTCCACATCCACAAATTTTTTCTCACTTATGACCTGAGTGTTGGTATGAACCTCCACAGCAGCTTTTGCAATTGATTTGCATTACCTAAACAATTTAGTATAGCAGCTATGAACTAATCTGTAAGTGTCTAGAGCTATTTCTGCAGCCTGAGGTTGGGCCTTTGCTGTGATTGGCTGCCTGAAATTTAGCTCAGCCCTGGTTGGGACACACTCCTGTGTGGGACATGCTCACTATGCTGTGATTGGCTGTCTGCACCCTCTGTGCTTACTCCCCTCTGAGTTGTATGAAAATGAAAGTGAAACTGGTTTCCTCAGCTTTCTCTGCTGGCTGTGTCTGCGTAATAAAGGCTGCCTGAGCTCCTCTCTGCTCCTCTCCCAGTGATAGTTCTATGTGAAGGATCTGGGCAATCACTAAGGGCGACATGTATGAACGGGCTTTTCGCCTGTTTTCAGGCGTAACCTGCGCTTCCCGGCCCGATTCCCCCTGTCGGATGCAGGGAAGCGGTGTTAGGCGCAGGGTTCGCCACTTTCAGCTGCGCCCCGCATGAAGGGACGGGCAATGGGCACGGTGTGGGCGCGGTGTAGGCGTTCCCGGGGCGGGACGCGGCGAGCACGAAAACTCCGAGGCATGTACGATCGCGAGTGCGGCGCATTGCAGCACTCGGCAGCTCCGACAGGCAGACCTAGTTTATTTTGGTCTAAATGCTCCGGCGGCGGCGAAGTTAAGCAAGAACGGAACATGCGAGGAAACATAGAAGATCGTATCAGAAATCTCGGCGCTCAGCTCCATGCAGCATGGAGTAGGATTCAGAAAAAATCGCCTTTATGAAGGCGGAAAACATTCTCAGAAAAAGAGCTCAAACCTTAAAAATAAAAAATACATTAAAAAAAATCACTTTCCAAAAATCTAGAACGGCGCAACATCAGGAAAAAGGATATTGGAAATTGCAGAGAAATACAGTAATTCAAATTCTGAAAGCTATTCTTATTGGTCGGCAGAAACCAGCCAATCAGAATAGAAGCGACAGTGAACCATTAAAACCTATGGAGAAATATTGACCAATCAGAAACAAAGGCGGGACAGTTTTTAAATACAGTAAAAATCAGAAAAAGAGCTGATTGGCTGAGCTAGCGGGGCTTGGCTATCTCGCCAGTCAGAATAGGAGCGACAGGACCCATTATAGCCTAAGGAAATTTTAACCAATCAAAATCAAAGGGGGGAAACAGTTCAAAATACGTAAAAAATGCTGAAAAGAGCTGATTGGCTGAGCTAGCGGGGGCTTGGCTATCCCAGCCAATCAGAGCGCGAGCTACTTCTCCCATTGTAGTCTATGGAGAGATCGGCACAATGCAATCTTGGCGCTCAGCACCGTGCGGCATGGAGTATGAATAAAAAAATAATTTTTATTAAGTGTAAAACATTATCAGATAAAGCGCTGAAACCCTTTTAAAAATAAAGCATTTTAAATCCTAACAACGCGTTTGTCACCGAGACCGGCGCTACATAAGGAATTGCAATAGAGAGAATTGCTGGGAAATACAGTAATTCAAATTGTTTAAGCTCTTCTGATTGGTCGACATAAACCAGCCAATCAGAATAGGAGCGACAGTTTGCCCTTCTAACCTATGGAGGAGAATTAAACCAATCAGAAAGGAGCGACAGGGACCCATTCAAAACCTATGGAGAAATATTGACCAATCATATTCAAAGGCGGGACAGTTCAAAAAAACAGTAAAAAGGCAGAAAAGAGCTGATTGGTTGAAGCAGCGGGGCCCTCGTCCACCTTAGCCAATCAGAGCGCGAGCTACTTTGTCATAGAGTTCTATGGGGAAAAGAAATTCCGAGCAACTCTGTGATTGGCTAATTTAAAAGAGGCTGGTTATTTGGACCAAGGGAGAGCGAGCGACGCTCCTATGGGTTTTCCTAATGCAATCTGAAATAAAACTGTAAATGGCCGAAATCAAGTGATAAGACTACAGAAGTTGTCCCGATGTGTTATAAAATGAATAATAAATTGGGGTAAAGAAAAAAAAAAAAATTAATTCACTAAAATCATTTGTTTTTCTTTATTTTCCCGTTACACCCAATACTATTGATCCTTGGCTAACGAAAATAAAGAAATAAACATGATTTAGTGAATTAAATATTTTTTTTTTTTATTTACCCCCATATTATTTTTCATTTTATATACACATCGGTACAACCTCTGTAGCCCTTATCATTTGATTTCGGCCATTATTATTTTATTCCAGATTGCATTAGAAAACCCATAAGAGCGTCGCTCGCTCTCCCATTGGTCCAAATAACCGCGCCTCTTTTAAGTTAGCCAATCACAGAGCTCTGCATTTCTTTTCCCCATAGAACTTCCCCATAGAAAACAGCTCGTGCTCTGATTGGCTAAGCTGGACGAGCCCCCCCGCTTGAACCAACACTCTTTTCTGCCTTTTTACTGTATTTTGAACTGTCCCGCCTTTGAATAAAGATTGGTCAATATTTCTCCATAGGTTAGAATGGGGCCTTTTCACTCCTATTTGATTGGTCAATTTCCTCCCTAGGTTAAATGGGCCCACTGTCGCTCCTATTCTGATTGGCTGGTTTTTTTGGCCCACCAATCAGAAGAGCTTAAAAACAATTGAATTACTGTATTTCCCGGGAATTCTCTCTATTGCAAATTTCTTATTAGCCCGGTCTCGGCGACAAAGCGTTGTTAGGGATTTAACTGATTTATTTTTAGAGAAGGTTTCAGCGCTTTATCTGAATAATGTTTTACACTTAATAAAAATTATTTTTTTTATTTATACTCTATGCCGCACGGTGCTGAGCGCCGAGATTTCATTGCGCCCATCTCTCCATAGACTACAATGGGAGAAAGTAGCTCGCGCTCTGATTGGCTGGTATAGCCAAGCCCCCGCTAGCTCAGCTCTTTTCAGCATTTTTACTGTATTTTGAACTGTCCCGCCTTTGATTGGTCAAAACTTCTCTATAGGATATAATGGGTCTTTGACTCTCCTATTCTGATTGTCTGGCTTCTGCCGACCAATCAGACGAGCTTAAAAAAAATTTGAATTACTGTATTTTCCCGGAAATTCTCTATATTGCAATTCCTTATGTAGCGCCAGTCTCGGCGACAAACGCGTTGTTCGGGATTGAATTGATTTATGTTTTAGAATGTTTGAGCTCTTTTTCCGAGAAGATTTTCGAACTAATAAAAATGAGTTTTTTAGTCATACTCCATGCCGCACGGCACTGAGAGCCGAGATTTCATTGCGCCGATCTCTCCATAGACTACAATGGGAGAAGTAGCCCCGCGCTCTGATTGGCTGGGATAGCCAAGCCCCCCTAGCGTCAAAAAATCAGCTCTTTTCCCCGCATTTTTAACTGTATTTTGAATGTCCCGCCTTTGATTTTGATTGGTTCAAACTTCTCCATAGGCTATAATGGGTCCCTGTCGCTCCTATTCTGAAATTTGGCCGAGATAAACCAAGCCCCGCTAGCTCAGCCATTCAGCTCTTTTCTTAATTTTACGTATTTTGAACTTTTCCCGCCTTTGATTCTGATTGGTCAATAGTTCTCCATAGGGTTTTAATGGTTCACTGTCCTCCTATTCTGATTGGCCCGGGTTTTTGCCCACCAATGAGAATAGCTTAGGAATTTGAATTACTGTATTTCCCGCAATTTCCAATATCCTAATTCTTGATAATTGCGCCGTTCTAGATTTTTTGGAAAGTGTTTTTTTTAATGTATTTTTTATTTTTGAGTTTTTTAAGCTCTTTTCTGAGAATATTTTCTGCCTTTATAAAGGCGATTTTTTTATTCATACTCCGCACGGACATCTTTAATGATTTCTCGCTGTTTTCCAGCTTGTCTCGAATCGGAACACATCTTTGGCGCAGTCCCTTCTGCGCCTAAGTCCGGCACTGCGCCCCACACACTGGCGAGTCGCGGCAGACTTTTCCCCGCATGTATGAGCGCACCTCCTCGGACGGCGAATATTAGGCACAGTGCCGCACTGCGCCCATGTCCCTGCACTCCGCCCCACACACTGGCGAGGCGCGGCGGACTTTACACCGCATGTATGAGTGCACTACCTCGGGCGGCGAATCATAGGCGCAGCGCCGCACTGTGCCTAAATCCCGCACTGCGCCCCAAACACTGGTGCGGCGCGGCGGACTTTACATAGGATGTATGAGCACGCCCCAGTGCCGACATAAATTAGGCGCAAATTTCGCCAGAAAACCGGCGGAGAGGTGCGCCCCGACGTGGCGAGATTCATACATGTCACCCTAAGTCTCTAACTGTTAGATTCACTCTCCCCCCCTCCATATAACATAGCCTTATACACTCTGTCCCCCCACCCATATAACACAGCCTTATAAACTCTGCTCCCCCTCTACCTCCTCCCTGAACACATAGGGGGGAGCAAAGGGCCCGTCTCCAACTTGTTCCATCAGTTCAGGCTGTATTTATAACTGATTACACCAATCCAGGTGTTCTGGTTACAAGGAGCTTGTAGAGGGAGGTGACAGCTCTGCAGACATGATAACTGACCATTGCAGGAGGTCTGCAGAGCTGTGACATCCTCTCCCTTCCACTGTTCATACGAAATTATGATGATAAAGAATGGAGCAGGGAGGGGGTATGATGATGTCACCAATCTTCAGTGAGGGAAGATCCGCCTACTAGGAGGAGAGACCCGACCCTGGATTTGAAGCTGTAAGAAAGAGAGAAAAAGATCATGTCTACAAATTTCTGTGTGGAGAAAACCCCTTTTATGGTACTGAACTACCAGCATTTTCAGACAACTGTATTTTCTATGTTAAAGGATTATAAAGAGCACAAACATTCATGGAAGATCCATCTATGCTATAAATATTTGATTGGTACCCCCTATTGCACACATTCTCGCCAGGAGGAAGGAGAAGGAGAGGAAAGGTCAGATATTTATTCACAATTAAAAATGTAAATATTGCAAAAAAACAGCACATTAAGGCCATGTTCACACGGCTTAAAATAGGACGTATTTCAGTCCGTAATTACGCGCCGAAGTGCGCAAATTACGGCTGGAATACGTCCTAGTTATTACGGTAATCCACAGTTCTCATAGAGAACTATGGATTATGTCTCCTCTCCCCGCTCGGAGAATCCGCCGGGCGGGGAGATTATTGACATGTGAATTACCAGCGGCGTATACGCCCCGCTCCCGCCCCCGGCCACACGGCGTAATTGCGGGCCGTAATTACGCCCTGCAAATACACCGTGTGAACCTAGCCTAAAAAGTCATTCTTTTATTTAAAAATAATCAAAAAGACAAACATAGTCCAAAAACACTCAGAAAATGAAAGACGCTTACGCATTTCATATTGAATGATCCTTATTCAAATAATATTTGTTGTCAGTATTTTTTATTTATTTTTACTAAGACAGGAGCAGATCTTGTTTCTTTATCTTAGAAAATGTTAGTATTTAGTAATGTTAGCAACAGGTATCAAGCTACTGTAAATGTCTATTTTGGTTAAGACCAAAAAAATAAAAATTAAAAAAAAAACTTAATAAATCAGAAAAATTAAACTGTGAATAGAAATATTTAGCATTCTTGTCTATCTATCTATCTATCTATCTATCTATCTATCTATCTATCTATCTATCTATCTATCTATCTATCTATTAATTAATATCACTGTATTTACTGGAACCATATATCTTGTCATTTTAATCCCATTCCTATAAAATCCCAGTATCATACAGTAATTTATGGCAATACTTACTTTCACAGGTACTGTAGAGCTGATAATGGACCAAGTGAACCATTCTCTTAATAAGTATCAGTAAATACAAGATTAAATAGGAGATCTATGTTACATAGAGAATTTATGCATATCTGTTACAATCTTTATATCACAACAACAAGCATTTTCCAGTATAGAATTTACTTATGAATCAAAAATTTTTTTTTAACCCCTTCCTGACGGACGGTCATAAAAATATGACTCTAAGTTTTTTTCCTCCTCGCCTTCTGCAAGCCATAACTTTTTTATTTTTGCACCTACATAGACAAATGAGGGTTTTTATGTTGCGGCACAAGATGTACTTTCTAATGTGTTATTCATATTACCATAGAATATACCGGGAAACCGCAAAAAAATTCTAAGCGGGGCAAAATGTGAAAAAAAACATACTTGTGCCAAGTTTGCGGGAGTTTTGCTTTTACAGTGTTCAACCATTGGTAAAAATGTTTTGGTACCATAAAAAAAATCCAAACATTTTTTGTTTTTGAGATTTGCGCCGCGATGCCAATTTTGTGCGACCAATAACTTTTTAGTACTAACACCTACAGCTTGAGTGAGGCAGCATTTTTTTGCGGACTGAAGTGTACTTTTTATGGATAGGAGTTTGGAATGCATGCAACTTTTTTGATCACTTTTATTTCAATTTTTATAGGATGTGAAGTGACCAAAAAAAACACAATTTTGGCGTTTGGAATTTTTTTCATCAACGGTGTTCAGAATATGGGATAAATGATGTTATATTTTATCAGACTTTTTCTGATGCGGCGATACCAAATATGTGTAACTTTTTTATTATTTTATTTTTTTATTTGTAAATTGGCGAAAGGGGGGGTGATTTGAACTTTTAATACTTTTTTACCTCTGATGAAGCTGTTATAGCGAAACGCATCAGCGATCACTACTCTCCCCTTTCTATGGGCAGGACCGGACTGGGACCAAAAAGCAGCCCTGGCACACAAACCTCACCAGCCCTCATGAAAAAACGCCCCCATTGCAAAACAATGTGTCGTGATGGATTCTGCTTTACTTTATCACACCTTTTAAATATGTAATACTCACTAATATTACATAAGAAACCAGCATAAGAAGATTATAAATTTAACACCTTATCACAATGGGTCAAGGACTGGGGCACACTTGCTCTTTTAGCCAAGACAAATGTAGGCTACCACTATGCACCAACATAATCAATAATAGCAGCATGTAGTGACCATACCACATAGTAATTAAATACTACTTCTACATTGCTTGCTACAGAGTATCATCACCCTGCAGACTATGCAAGAAACAAGAAAACTAAATTTGCGGCCAAAATACATAACAATTGAAGAGAACCTGTGACACCTTCTGACTCTTAGAAAATGCTTTTTTTTCCCCCATGAAATAACAATTCTCAAAAATCTTCTCTTATTAAATTCAATATTGCGCTGTTCCTCTGTTATTCCTCCTGGAAATGAATGATATTACCTCTCACCTTGTTAAAAAGCCTATGTTCCTACACAGTAACAGTGTCCAGTCTCGCTGATGATATCAGTCTGTTAGGATCACATCCTATTACAAAGGAGTATTTTTACGGTAGTAATACAACAATTTTGAATTGACTGTTTAAATAGCTGCACAAATTTGCCAATAAACACCAGATTTAGTCACAAAACTGTTAAATGTAAAAACCAAAGCTGCAGCGCCCACATCACTGTCGCCACACTATCTATCCTTAGGGCAGGTTCACATGATGAATTGGACGGATAATTTGAGCCTGTAAGACTGTAAGGATTTGACGCCGATTTTCAGCCTCCTACACAATGTGAGGTCTCAGAATCCACCTCAAGTATTGGCATGTCAATTCTGTACCATTGCTGAAAAAAGGAGTACTGAGGAAAATCACCGAGGGCCAATTTACCATAGGAAACAATGTAAAATGGTTACACGCCGATTCAAGGGCAGTTTCAGCACTGAATCCCACCAAAACCCCCGCTCAAAATCAGCCGCGTGGGGTCCCCCCCTTACCCTTGGGGCTACACTGCCCTTTTCCTGCCCACTAATGACTTTTTTTAACCTCCTGATGACCACTGAAATGTAACCCCATGCCCCGGTTTTGTACTGCAGCTGTACTCTATAGCAAAAATCATTCGGGCTCTAGGTTACATTTGCTCTATTCACTAGTATATACTTTAGGCTGGACAAAAAAAAGATTGGTCGACCCCGCAAAAGAAATAAACTGAAAACAAGCAAACAAAGCCCAAAAGAAGACGACATTTGTGGTGTTTGCTATGGCTGTACTTGATGCCGGGCGGGAACATCAGGAGACCTTTCAAGCCCAAAAACAGATTACAATGGGGGGAGTTTCACTTAAAAAGGTGTGGGCCTGGCCAATTTATCCATACCAAGAGAAAAACAGAGGAACGCCACCACACAAAGATTAAGGAAGGACCTGCAAAAATTTGTTTATCGCCCAAAAATAAAAATTTTTACAAAATGCCCCTCAGCCAGCCAATATAATATATATATATATATATATATAATATATATATAAATATAATATAAATAAATAATAAATAAAAAAAAGCCCCCTTTTATCCGCGGGGAAACGTTCCAGAAATTGCGACGATCGAAACGACGGAAAAACGAGCAGGAAACCAAAGGTACTGAACAATGCAGTTTTAATGTAAAAAGGCATAAAAACTTCAGATACATTGGACGGCTAAAAAAACGTTTGTATAAAAAAGTACAGCTTCCGCTAAAAATCCTGAAAAAATTGGGGCAAGTTTTTATATCTATTAAAACAAACGGGGCCCCTGTGTAAGCGTGCAGCGCCGCTAACGAAACCGTTATTGGAAATGATCTTTGTACCATCAAAGATCGTCTCATTTTAATGATATCAATAAATTTGGCAAATTTTTTTCTAGGCAATTCAGGGTCAGAATCGCTGTATCATTTCTTTGCAATCCCCAGCTTCTACATCCCCAACTGTATACCCCCAGGGGGATACTTGGGGGACACACTCTGGCACGGATATACTGTAGCAGTGTTGACTGGCAATTGAATTTTTTTGTTTATAAGGAAAATGTACAGTACATTCTGTAATGGACAACGACATAAAAAAAACAAAGTCAGATAGAACAGAAAATTCCGAACAAAGTACAGTACCATTTAAAAGAAACTGTAACAGTTTAAAAAACAAAAGTCAGACGTATGGAAACGGCTAAGAAAAAGTCAGTATCTTTAAAAAACATAAAAAAGACAAATACCCATAAAAATACGTACCTAACCAAACTTGGAAAAATGACAGGCCACTTGGGTATGCCTCCAAAACCCCCGCCCTTTCCGCTGCCCGATGCCCCGCTTCGCGTAGTTGAACCCCAAGTAAATTGAAAAGTGAAACTACGCACTGCTTTTTAAAGGGGGTTTAACAGTACTGTACCACACAGAAAAATATTTCATCATTGTTTGATAAGGCGGTACCAACAGGTTTGGACCCCTACCTATCTGGGGGTCGGTATACCAAAATTAAACAGCTTTTGCGTTGACTTTCAGGGGACCATTTTCCCAAAATCGGTTGGGTCCCACCTGTGTACCTGCACCCATTAACAATGAAACAATCATTTTTGTGGGTAAAAACCCCTTTAAACAAAACCGAACATGACATCACGTACTGGGACCTTTGTTATTCAGATCAATGGGAAAGGAGATGGATTGTCAGGGTCATCGTCCTGGTGCCACCGGATGGGGCCCCGGTAAACTTTTCAAAATTGCAAAATTTTTCGTCCTCTTTTACTGGGTTTGAACTTGATGAGTTGGGGGGGGCAAAGAAACCATCCACGTCATTTGTTTGCTTCCTGGAGCTTTTGACGGAAATTTCTCATACAAGCAACCGCGCCCTCTAAAGCCCCTGCTAACCTTAAGAGAGCGTTCAAAAAGGATCATTTTTTTTGAAAGATGTTCAGACCACTCCAAAAGGGATAAACTTTTTTTCAGCTTTGCAACAAGAGCGTTTTGGTTTTTTTCATCATCTCCTCCTCAAACTTTTTTCTCCCCCGTCCGTGATTGTTTGGGCCTTTTTATCAATTCTTTTCCCGGTCAGATCTTTTCTGTGACATTCTAAAATTTCCCCACTTTCCCTTCATCAACTTCATCAAAGCCAACAGCATTTGCAAATGACACTATTTTTTTATGTACAGAAATGATTTCCCGATGCCATTTGCTTCATGCCAAAATAGTGTCAGCTTGCCCACCACCCCTTCATGCATTTCTTTGGGGGACCTCTTCCCTGATTGTGCTATTTTAAACAATACAGCCAAAGTTAAAATTTTTCCAAATTCCGAAATTTGGGTTTTTAACCTTCTCCAGAAGTTTCATTGATCACTTGCAAATTGCGCCGAGATAAAACCCCTTTACGTTTTCAATAGCGCCTTGGGCCAACGGTTGCATAGAGAGGTTTTTGGGTTTGGGGGCAGAAAACCACTTTTAAAAAATTTTTGGGAGAGGCTCTCGTAATCTAACTTGGGGATGTTGCATTGCCACAAAATAAAATTTTGAAATCGAGATTCTCCTTCCTGGTAATCTCTCAAAAATGGCACCATACTGACAATAAAGTCCTAAAAAAAGACACTTTTAACCAGGGGTTTTTTATTGCTTTTTTCCCCAAACAGGAAAAGGGTAGATTTTGGGGTGATTCTTTATGTTTTTGGATTTTTACTCTGGTAACAAGGAAGGTTTTTTTAATTTCAAAACACCTTCTGCATTTACGGCCCGCAAAAAATTTTGACTCTATCTTTTCTCGCTTTAAAACCTGGGGCAACCTTCTCTTCACGGGGAAATTAGTTCGTGATGGCATAAACGCTTCCAAAAAAGAGCTTTTCATCCACATTAAAAACTTGTTTAGCTAGAAACCACCACCTTCAATGATTTCTTGGGGCCGGAAAAAACTTATGGGCTGCTTCTGTACTGCACTGCGAGCTTGCCATTTATTTCAGGTTGTGAAGATTTTTTCGTCCCTGAAAACGGGGCGAACCCCCCACACAGCCTTAAAAACTTCATCTATTGCATAGCTGCCAGATTTGTGATTGTGAGGTAAACCATATTTTGCAGCTCACTGTACAGACTTTTAGCCCTTTCCATAATTTTCAGCTTGGCGTTTGGCGACTTCAAGTGATTTATTTTTCTAATCCAAATTTCCATAAATGTTTCCCTTTTTCTCCATAGTGGATTTGGTTTTTTTTTTTCACCAAATTTGATGAACGGGGGTGCACCCTTCAACACAAACACGGGTATTTGCTGCTTCCTTTTTGGATGTGCGTATTTGCTTCCTGGAAAACGAAAGGGGCGGGCCTTTTCACGGCGCTGGCAAACCACTTTCAATTCGACGGATCACTCTAACTTTAGCTCTAGACTGTAGCTCTTGCGAGTTCTCCTTTTGGGTATGTGCTTATCACAAGCACTTTTTGGGGGCCAGGTTTTCCCATGCTTCAGAGAGACAAGATTTTTTCCCCCTCTCAGTCTCTGTGCTTTTTTTCAGTCAGAAAGGCAAACATAAAGTGATGTGGGTTTTTCACACTTACGTTGCTCCACGTACAGTAACGTAAATACTGACTAAAAGGGGCGACCCTCTTGAAACACAAAAAGACGCATAACGATTTTTCCCCAAAACCGACGGGACGTTTAAATGCGAAATGACGGATACCCCAATCGACGGATAAAAGGGACCCTTATATATAATATATAAATAATATATATAAAAAATAAATAAAAAATATAAAACCGCCTATGCCAACCTCTCCAAAGTTTTTGGCATATAAATGGGAAAACATAGCACTCATTCATTCATGGAGCACAATTTTTATGGTGTATTCACCAACACACAGTAAAGCTGCACTGCAAAAAAAGCCCCAAAAAGCACCGCAATTTCGATAATTCATAGCTCTCATTGAGAGCAGAATACCTGCCCTTTTCCCCGCGTACATTACGGGCAGGGGAAAAAAACTGCATTCCACTGCTTCCCAGGGGTTTTATGCGACAGGGGGAAATGAAAGTCAAAGGGGGCCGGCATCGCCTTTAGAAGTACACTCTGGCCAACACTACTTCTAAGCACCCAACTATTGCTCGCCCCACAACCCCAACCCCAAAAACCTTGATCTTTAACAGCGCTTTTTGAGTCCATCATCAGTGATATCCACAGCGGACAAACACATGAGCCGGGAAAAATCTTCATTTTTTAAAATAAAACAAACATGATGGGGGGGGGGGAGAAAGGAAAAGCTTGAAAGGGGGGAATATATGGGAAGAGATGAAAGGGGGGGGGGGCACAGAACAAAAATGGAGGGGACACCTGTAGGAGATGGGAAGCACATAACATAGAGGAGGGGCACTAAGGGGTGGAGGAAGCACAGAGAATTAAAAGGAGGGGGCACCTGAAGGTGGGGGGGTGCACATAGACATGAATGGAGAGGAGCAAACACACATTGGAGGCACAGATAATGAAGGGGGAGGGCATCAAGAGGAGAGGAAGGAAAGGGAGCACACACATACACACATGAAGGGGGAGGGGGGACAACAACATAAAAGTGAAGGCAGCCCTTAGCAGTAACACTGGACCAGCTTCCTCTACTCACCCTCCTTGAAGCTGGCAGCCACTGAGCTGCTGCAGTGTGACAGGTGTCCTCTCTGCTGTGCTTCCTGTCACACTGCCATCAGGCTGCTGAGGTCTCTCTCTGGTCCCAGGTGAGTGGCCCCTCTTCCTGCAGGTGCCTGGGTCTCTCCTACTGACAGCCTAGTCCAGGCCCCTGCGCTCCTGGCAGGAGGGGGCGGGGCCTCGCATCACAGGGAGCTGAGCTCTGCCTGGCAAGGAGTGACACACAGAGGCCACTGACAGCCCCCTGCTGAGAGGCCATGTGTGAGAGAGGGGCGGAGCTTCACAGGAAGTGCAGTGAATAAATTATAAGCAAGAAGGCCCCTGTGTGAGCAAAAATTCCCTCTGGCAATTGCCCGGCTTGCCAAATCTGCAGTCCGGGCCTGTCTATGGGTAATATTACTCAATCTATACTGATGCACTACTGAACTATTTGAGTTTATATTACTATTGACTATTTACCCATTATTGAAATAAAAAAAAAATTCTTTGGGGGGATTTCCTCTCTTTTTGAGAGGCTATGATGTATATTACTATTATACCTTACATCTTGTTGTGTAGGAGGCTCTTTCAAGATCTAGTGTGTTGAATTTGTAATTTTGATATATTGATATAGATCGGACTATCAGTGTCATTTCCTCTGCACACATTGCTTAGGTTTTATTACATTCTAGTGACATCTCTATATCGCTGGGTTCTTCTTTGTTGGTTTTCCTCTCTTTTGTGTTTTTTGTATTTTTTGTAATGTTTGTATATTTGTTTATGGATACATTTTATACAATAAGTTTATAAATAAAGATTTTTGTAATTTGTTATAGAGATAAAACTCCTTTTTTTCTTTGTTTATCATCTTTACAGATATTAGTTTGTGCTTAAGTTCTGTTTTCTTTTTACTATAATATTTTTTTTCTAAATGTATTATCAGAACTTTTACAATAAGAAATATTAAATGTTAGTTATTTTTAAAAGTAATAGTTAAGTGTCAAAAACATATTTGTCTATGTATACTGGTCCTTCAACATAAAATATTAACTGGTTCCAGGACAACCATTGTATGTTGAAACCATAACTCTGTTGGAAACTGGTAACCGGTTACGGAGCACCAACAGAATGGAAAGAGAAGATTAAAGAAAATTAAACAGATAAGTAATATAGATAAAGCAAGTCATCACATATAACAGTCAGAAAGAGCTGCTGGGAGCTGGAAATCCCTTTCTACATTGTGGAAGGAGCTTCTTTGTGTCATGTACTTTATACACAATGTACCAGAAAAAGAAAATGGGGCCCTCACCTGGAGCCCAAAGGAGCCGCTCATCATGGCACATGTAAAGAGCAGTAGAGAACATGTACTACCGCACTGCACTGTAGAGAGGCGCTACTAGACCGCCAATCACTGCATGCACTTCACTAATACAGGGGGTTTTACAAGTAAAATGTTCATGATAATTGGTTGGATCTTCCAGTCAATCACATGTTGTAGATCGGCTACTGTATGAAACAATGTATGTTGAGTGTGGTCTAAAGATATAATGTCCCAGGGAAGACCATTGTATGTTAAAAATATTGCCTCCTAAGGCCATTGTACCTTGAAGTGACACTTTATTGATATTTTTGATTGACACAAATATCCAAATACCCATATGTTTCATTGATAGATCCATCTAGAACAAGATTCAAAATATCTTAAAGAATCGGTGTACCTTTTTTTTCCTCAATGCATACAGAAATCAAATATGAGGCAACACTACAATAGTTTTAATTAAAATTATCCTTCTGTTTTGTGTCCACAGATCATCTGCACATTATGAGTCTCCATGGTAACAGACCACAAATAAACTCTATAGTCTGATTAGCACAAATGAAAGAAAGAAATGTAATGCAAGATGGCACTACACAGAATTTGGTCGCTGTCTGTTCACATGGATATACCACAGTTTGGATAAAAGTTGTATAAACAAAACAATAGGAACATTTTAATTAAGACATTGCAGAGTTGCTTAATTTTTCATTCAAGACATATTGTGGCAATTACAAAAATGTGGTTGCGAAACTTTACATTGCCTTTAAAGCTTGATAGGCAAAGGAGCTCAAGTGGAAACTAGAAATCGTTATGTACACACTATATAATTATACAATGTAAGGGACCAATATCATGAACATAAATGAAAAAGTGTGCTGTACAATTAAAACCTTGCAAATGATTAGTTAACTGTCTCGTTCTTATAAGAGTTATATCAGTAAAAAGTATAATCGGCACAACATTTACTGTCAGCAAACTTGTAAAGGAAACTTTCCATGTATATGTACAATGCTGCCCTCTACGGGATGTCAAGATGAAAGCACTAAAAGTGAAATCCTCTTGCGTAGGATATTTTGCATTTTTTAACACAAAAGAAATCCGAAAACATGTTTGAGAGGACATAGAGCAGTGATGTGCAAAAGAACAGAATGGCCCCAGCCGCGTTATGTAACTCCCAGCATGCCCTGATAGCAGAAGGCTATTAAAACTACTGAGAACTGTAGTTTCGTAACAGCTGGATGAACAAGGGTTGCACAAAACTTAGTGTACAGTTAAGAGTGCCCAGAAAGTGGAAGAATTAACCCCTAAGGCTGCTTTCACACAGTGCAGTTTTGGTGCAGTTTTAACTGTGCTCCAATTAAACTGCCTCTATAGTCAGCAAGCTTCTTTGAGTTGTCTAAATTGTTCGGAAAGGTGTTTCAAGTAAGTAATCAATCACTGTGTTTGAAGTCTTGTGGATTACACACACACTCATTGATTACTTACTTTCCAAACAGTTTAGACAACTGAAAGGAGCTTGCTGGTAATAAAGGCAGTTTAATTGGAGCACAGTTGAAACTGCACCAAAACTGCGCTGTGTGAAAGCACCCTTAAGCTGAACACCTGAAAAATACAATTTTTTCAATGACATTTCACACTTAATAACTGGTTAGATTAATTCTACAGGTTACTACAGTCACGTGGATACCTCATATGTAGATGTGTAGGGTTTTGTGTGAGTGTAATATATGCAGAATTATTTTTTATTAAATAGTTAGTTTTATATTATAATTTATTTTATTTTTTTCTACACTTTATGTTTTTTTACTTTTTTTTTTTAAGTCCCATGAAGGAATAACCGTTTTACATTTTTACACTCAGTAATGTATTAGCATATTCATATATGCTAATACATTATAATCTGTGTCAGTTTGACACAGGCACTGATCAGGGAAGCACACAGTCTGCCATGATCACTGGCTTCTTACACAGACAGCCAGGTTCCCAGTCGTTCCCCGGACTCTGTCGGGTCACCGGAGTCCCGATCACCCGACAGAGCAGGGGAGAGCCCTTTGATTATGCTGCAGTCACTGATCACAGCAATCAAAGGGTTAAGCGCCGGGGAGCGGAGGTTTCCCCTGCTCCCCGGTGCTTGCAGAGGCTGTGCTGGGAACAGGGCTGTGAAGTACAGCTCTGTTCTCAGCGCAGCTGCGGCGCCTGGAGACGTCGCTGCAGACAAGCTGAATTGCCTGACGCCAAAAATTGGCTGGCGGACGTTAAGGGGTTAATAAAAAGTTTAAAAATACATATTTTTCCTAAATTATAGCTATTTATGCATAGGATGGAGGAGGACTTATTTTTTATATTAAATGTTTATTTTTATTTCATTATTATCATTTTTTGTAAATATTTACACCATCAAGGGATAAGTATTTTACATTTATAATTCAATAGCATACTCTTGTGTGCCAATACAGTGAACCCTAAGGCCATGTTCACACGGCTTAAAATGGGCCGTATTTCGGTCCGTAATTACGTGCCGAAGTGCGCCAATTACGGCGAAAACGGCCATTCATACGGTAATTCACAGTTCTCATAGAGAACTATGGATTACGCTCCTCTCCCCGCCCGCAACCCGGCGGGAGATATACAGTCACTTTCTACGCGATACGCCCGCTACATGATTCAATGGCCGGCGAAGCCGCCCCTCTTACCCCCGCTCCGCCCCCCCCCGTCACACGGCGTAATTCGGGCGAAATTAGTCCCCAATTACGTGTAACATAGCCTAAAATGCAATTTAAAAGCTCTGAGATGCCACTGTATGTTGAAACCATAGCTCTACGGAAAACTGGTAACTGGTTCCAAAGACCCAAAATGCTACCCAACGTAATGCAAAATGAAGACAACATGAATTCCTTACATAAAACAGTCAGAAAGCTCTACTGGAAATAACTTCTTTTATAAAGTTAGAAGCTTTTTTGGGTCTTTATGCACAATGTAACAGAAAAATAGAAAATAGGGCCACCCTCACCTAGTGCCCAAGGAAGCCGCTCGTCCTGGCACATAAAACAGTACAGGACATGTAGTGCCACATGCCACAAGACAATCAGTGCATGAGCTTCACTAAAACTGATGCTTTACAAGTAAAACATTCATCATAATTAACTGGATCTTCTAACTGGTGAAGGGTGTTTCAGTTTAAAGGGTATTCCTACGGCAATGATTAGCTTTAAACATGTAGGCAAAGGTTTAGCTTTAGTTTCTGATTTAGCTTCCTTTCAGAGTTATAATTTTTATTTCCTGCTTGTGTACACATCCTTCCCTAGGTTACTGAGTATTTCTCTCTGCACTCATTGCTCCAGCTGTCCTGTCTGACCATGGTGATGTCAGCCCCTGCTGTGTCTTATCTGCAGCACACCTTATATTTCGTTCTTACTGACAAGCTTTAAAGGGAACCTGTCACATAGTTTATACCCCCCTTGCTGAGGGCAGCACACCGAGACTCGGGGCACAGGCGGATTCATTCGGGGCTCGCGACGCCCCTGCCCTAAGGGTATTTTCACACGGCGTGTTGAGCCCGTGTGAACATATACTTTTAGATACTTGTTTGGATCCGTCTGTCAGACCCCAAACGGACCCAAAAACATATCTAATAAACAGCAATGTGATTTACAATGCTTTTAATATGAAACATGCATCGTTCACATGAGTGATCGCTGATGTGTCTCATTGCGTCTTTCGGATCCGTTCCAAGAATTGAAATGTCAAGTCTTGGTCCGAAAGTTCAGCAGGAGGCCTATTTAAAATGATAGGGTGCGCTCCTGCTGCATCCAACATGAATCAATACACGCAGCTGCATGTTGGATACGTTTAGGATCCGATCGACGCTATGTTTTTGGATGCGATTTTCAGATCCAAAACTGATCCGAAATTGGATCCAAAAACGCCAAGTGGACGGACCTAAGGGCATATTTAAATGGCATCTTTTGGGCTGTATTTTTGCGGCGTAATTTCGCCAAGATGCGTGCCAAGAATATGGCCCAAACAACCTGCAATAGGGTGTGTTCACACGGGGTTCATTTGTGGGGTGATCTTTGGGGTGTAATTCTGCTGCAGTAAGACTAAGGTACACCCCGCACATAGGGTAAAATCCTAGCTCTCAATGAGTGCTTTGATTTTCGGATGCATTCCCCGACGGGGAAAGTGAAAGTCAGCACTGCTGAAAGTACACTCTGGCCAGCGCCTCCTTTCAAACAGCCGCACAGGTACGCTCTGCTATACGCTTGGTGAACATACCCATACATTTGCTGTAGACTTCAATGTAAAATATGTGGTATCAATCAGATGCCGCGTATTTTCTGATCGCAATTTTGCGGCGTCTGCAAAGAAGTGACATCAACACCACTTTGGTTTAAAGTATAGGAGGCTGTAATCTTGCAAGTCCGTAATTTCAAAGCGCAGCCCACGCGTTTACAGCCGCACTTTTGCTTGCCACTAAACGCTGTGTGAACATATCCTTAGTCTGTTTATGGTCGGCTTCTATATTTCTGTCTGCTAGTACATAGATGTATAGCTGAATGGTTGTTAGACCTGGTGTGACATTGTGCACGGTCCCTAAGCATGGCCGGGCACTGGCAGCCCTAGAGCTGAAGTGACACTTGCACACGATCAGTTTGATTACAGGGCAGTGGTTTTAGTGATGGCAGCAGTGACGGTTGTCATGACTACATGACGCTTCCCTTCACAGAGGTTGTCTATGGACTGGGCGTGCCCAGTGTTCATTGGCGGAGCTGCTTTGTACCAGCAGCATTTGTGACATAGTAAAAGAGACGTATTGGTGAAGCTGGGAGAAGGCGGAGGTTTTATGTAACAGTAGAACGAAAATGAGGCGTGACACACAGGAAACCGAGGAATCAGAAAGAGGCTTGGTTTATAAACCTGCTGGGATGATGCCGCTGATTGGCGCATGTGCAGAGCTACAATGGGAACGCGGAGATCCTTGTAGGCGCAGGTTCCGCTTAGCCCTATCTCTGCCTGGTAACGTCAGCTAGTGCGCTTCCTATTGGTCAACATGTCCTTGTTTATTCATTGGCTGGGACTCCCATTTCATGTGTGGTGATTGGTTCCTAGTAATGTGACTGACAGCTGCGCTGACCAATGACTGGAGAGAGTGAGGCGAGTGTCTTGTTTGCGCAGCCCTGGTCTGGCTGGAGGTTTGAGCCTGTGTTGTTGGAGTGCGCCCCTGGGTCTCCATGGCGGTCACTAAGCAGCTCTGGATCCGGATCGTTTACGCTGCAGTGGGCACCATATTTGGGCTGTCGGCTTTCCTGGCTTGGAATGTGGCCTTCGGGCAGCCCTGGACCGCGGCCATGGGGGGCCTGTCAGGTAAGGGCAGGTGGAGAATGAATGATGTCATCCTGTGCCTCCTCCGGTCGGGCGCTGAATAGAAGGAGAAGGAGCTGTCATGTGCGGGCGGCAGGTTGTGTCCATAGATCCAGAGCGTTGGTCTCCAACCTGTTCCTCAGCAGCTTGTCCTAGGGGCTGCTGGGAGTTGTAGTTTTACAACCAGAGAGCCACAGGTTGGAGAGCACAGATGATGATGATGATGAGGAGCCGCTATGGTCAGGGCAGCAGGTGATCGCTGTGTCAGGCAAGGTGAGCGATGCTTGTGCTGCAGACAGGAATACACCGAGTCCCGCTAAGGTTACACTCGCTCAGATTCACCCCTCAGGCTGTGTTCACACGGATGATTTTGGATGCAGTTTTCTGAGCGTTTCAAGTCCTCCAAACCAGTCATCCTCAAACTGCGGCCCTCCAGCTGTTGGGAAACTACACCTCCCATCATTCCCACTGTTATAGATTCTACAAATGCATGATGGGAGTTGTAGTTCCCCAGCAGCTGGAGGGCCGCAGTATGAGGATGCCTGCTCCAAACCGCCCGAGTTCATTTTCATTGCTTCCTATGTAAATCAGCGCTGTCGTTCACACACGAGCAGGTTTTTAGCGGCTTCTTTGGAAGCTGTTTTGGCCGATGAAAAAGAAGCGTCCTGTCAATTCAGCGCTGAAAATCCCCATAAGAATCAATGGAAAGCGGCAAAACCTCAGCGTGTTTCTCGGTGCAGTTTTTGCCCTGGCTATTAACTTGTATGGGTGAAAATCTTGCCCAAAAAACACGCAGAGGAACTCGTCAAAAACCTCTTCTGAAGAAGCGCATTTCAGGCAAGGTTTTTATGCTGTTTTATAGGCACTGAAAAATCAGCGTCCAAACCAGCCGTGTGAACATAGCCTTAGTGACGCCGCTGTTCTTGAACTCCTTTTTCGCGCCTTTTTTGAAAATAATTTTTACGTTTTCCGTCTACACGGACTCGGGTTTTTCTGGGACTAGATGCACTTTCTATCGTATCTGACCCCACCATATACAATATCAGGATACCAACAACTATCTTTGTGGGTGAAATGTAGAATAAAGCTATAAGCCAGCTCACCAATCCACTGCTCCGGGCTGCACACAGGTATAGCCATTCCAAAGTAGCTTAGGTATTGCCAGCAACTCCGGCATTGTGCAGAATTCGCATGCATTTAATAGAACATCAAAAAGTGAAGACAAAGCCAAACATGGCAGCACTAAAACAGTGTTTCAGTGCTGCCATGTTTGGCTTTGTCTTTACTTTTTGATATTCTATTAAATTCATTTGAATTTTGCACAATGCCGGAGTTGCTGGAAATGTAAAAACACAATTGTGCCACTTTGGTGGTGTGAATATTTAACGCGGTTGCCAATAGGAAACCATATTAATAAACTAGGCGCGATTTGGACGTGGTTTTGGCCACGGAAACCGCATCGGAACCCTCGGCCAAATCAGTTGTGTGAACAGGGCCTTACTACTGGGAAAAAAAAAACACATTTTGAAGGCAAAAAATAGCTTTGCATAGTTATTCCCTTAGAGCAGGGGTGTCATAGTGGCGGCCCTCTAGCTGTTGGGAAACGACAACTCCCATCATGCCCACTGTTATAGATTATACAAATGCATGATGGGAGTTGTAGTTTCCCAACAGCTGAGGGCCGCCATATGACACCTCTCTAAGAATAACTATGCAAAGCTATTTTTTGCCTTCAAAATGTGCCTGTGCCTTAGAGCAATAAAAGTCTTTTCTTTCCTCTGCTGGAGCTGTGGGATGTTTTGTGAGGTGAAGCTTGCATTTGATCGGTACCAATTTAGATTGTATGTGACTGTGATCCTGGGAAGTGGGATTACCAAGAAACCACAAGCCCGGTGTTTGGTGTATACTCATGGCGTTCACTATGCAGGGTAAGTGATGCTGTGTTAGATCAGAGTTTAATGGACAAGGTGGTACCAAATATGACTTTTTCTTTTTTTTTTTTTTTAATCACCTCTAGTCCCCCAAAGGGACTTGAACATGGGATTGCTCGATCACTTGTCCTATATACTGCGTAGACCAGGTATCCTCAAACTGCGGCCCTCCAGCTGTTGCGAAACTGCAACTCCCATCATGCCCACTGTTACAGATTATGTAAATGCATGATGGGAGTTGTAGTTTCCCCAACAGCTGGAGGGCCGCAGTTTGAGGATGCCTGGCGTAGACCATTTATTGGTCCCTCTACTTAAGGCCCATCGGGGTCTGCGACACTCCGTCCTCTAACCATTTAGACGCCGTGGTTCTGTTTACTGCAGTGTCTAAATGGTTAAAAGGGTTTTACCCCGAGGAAAAGTCGCTAGCTGCAAGCTGACTGTACATGGGAATGAGGAGGGTGGCACTTGCAACCATCCCTCCCATTCATTTCTATGGGAGTTCCAAATTTAGCAGAGTGTGTTTGCTTGGCTATGTTGGGGAACTCTCATAGCAGTGAAGGGAGAGGATGGCTGCTAGTGCTGCCCTCCTCCTTCCCTGCAGCTGTTGACCATTGCAGGCAGAGCTGTGGAGTTGGTTTCCATTTTGGTAAAGTCGGAGTCATTATAAAATGGACTGACTCCCAAAACAGCTAATAAATTGTTCCAGTTCAATGCGGTGCCAAGAGCAATAGGAATTGGGTCTTGCCAGTGCTACTGCTCTCATATCGTCGGCCTCAAAAGATGAGGAGTTTAGTTGTGGACATGCAGCAGGTAAAGTGCTGCCGTAGAGGAAAAGATTCCACTCCCATAGCAAACAGATTGACCAGATTTCAGCAAAATTTTTCACTTGCTTTCAAATAAGTAGAAGAGTTCAACCATGCATCAAAACTGACTGCATGAGGCAATTCTTTTATACCCTGAAAATTTTAGATGTTACCCCTGTGATCACCACTTTACTCCCCAACCCAAGTTAGTGTAGAGAGGCCGTTCTCTAGCCTGGAAATAATGATCAGATGTGAGGTCATCTATGAAGGATCTAATGGAAGCAATACTATTTCTCAGAACCAATTCATATTTTCAATTTATTAAAGTTTTTTTTTTAAGTTCTAAAGTTGTATCCAATCAATGTTTTTTACACCAACAAGCAAAAGTGTAACAATGTTTAGAACTATTAACTTTTAGGCTCAATAACTCACCAACCACAAAAGCTTTCAACATGAGACTACCATCATTTTATAGACAATCATCTTGGCTATCTCATACATAACTTTGACCTGCAACTATTTAGCATCTGCTTAGTTCTGCAGATTCTTGTCCTGTAACTGCATTGTTACTGTTTTGCTCTTGGTGGTGAGACAATCTTTTTCTTCTTGTTCCTACAAATGACATATTGTTCTCACATTCCCTAATAGCTCAGTGTGTTATTAGGCTGATTTCCAAGCAAAAGGTCCCTGGTTCGAGCAGCTATGAAGAAAATTTCACAAGAAAAGAGAAGCAGCATCATCCAGCTCAATGATGGCATCTCTGGGCCCAGACAATTGCCAAACTGCATCATGTGAGGCCATGACAGCTGGAAGAATATGAAATGAAGTCCATCCATCCCAAAGCCAAGAGGCGGACGTCCAGGCAAAATATCAGAGTCAACAGGTCGGCTCATCCCAAGGTCGATCAGTTCTAATGCGACAGACACTGCAGTGGAGGAGGCTCGTAGGCTTCATAAGAGTGAGATCACAGACGTCCATGCAAGCACCAAGCAACACACATTACACAGGTCTGGAATGATGGCCCGAAAAAAGGGGAAGAAGCTGCGACTTCAATCTCATCATAAGAAGCGATGGCTCAAGTTTGCAAAAATGGTATTTTGGTGCTAACGGATCAAGAAATTGAATAAACCGTCACTTTCGGTGGAAGAAGCTTGATGATATGGGGATGTTTCACAGCCAAAGGTGTTGGATACTTGACCAGGATCAATGTTGTTCTCAATGCTGAGCTATATGGGAGTGTCCTACAACATGAGTTACTTCATATACTTGAGTACTATGGGTATGAAAAGGATGACATACTGTTCCAGCAGGACAATGACCTGAAGCATATGTCAAGGTTGGAGAAGGAAAGGTTCAATGACAATGAAGAAGAGTCGCTATATTGGCCTCCACAGTCCCCAGACCTCAATCCAATCGAACACTTGTGGGTAGAGTTGAAGATAAAGCTGTATTTGTACCCAAGTTCAGTCTGCACCAACATTGAGAACGTGTAGAAGAAACTGGGGATCAGATTTTGGTCAAGACATGCTTGAATCTGATCCAGAGCCCAGAAGGATTCAGGCAGTGCTGAAAGCCAACGGTGGAGTTACCAAATACTAACAAAATAATAAAAAATGAACATTTTGATTTTTAGGAGCAAAACAGTAACAATGCAGTTACAAGACAAGAATCTGCAGAACTAAGCAGATGCTAAATACTTGCAAGTCACTTTTATGCATAAGATATGTAAGATGATTGTCTATAAAATGATGGTAGTCTCATGTACAAATCTGTAGTGAATGGTGAGATGTGGAGCCGGAAAGTCAGAAGATCAAAATATTGTTACCATTTTGCTTGTCGGTGTCTGTTCTACCTAAATAGCTTGATTATTGTATCATAAGGTGATAAACAGCCGGATGTTACCATTTTACTACAGTAAAGTTATCACTTAAACATGCGCCGTGTATGAGGGAGTCTGAGTCGAAGCGTTGGCTTACCGACTCCACAGCCCTGCCTGGTTTTTAAAAAATGTTGTCTTTACCAATACACCCCCCTTTTGTTGTGGCTGTCATCCAAATAAGCATTGCAGTCCTACGAGCATCCTTGGTGTCCTAGAACCACACTTTGGGGCCTGTGTTCTGTTCTCGCCATTTTTATGGAAGTAGGAGAGTTGTGGACCATCAGCAACACTAGCAGAAACGCTGATCGGCAGCTTGTGGTCTTCCCAGTTGGATGATGATAGTACACAGTCCCTCAGTCTATGGGTACTTGCTGTACACCCAGACCTGTTTAGCCTTTTATTGCATTGTTAGGGCTTGTTCACACGGAGTTTTCACTGTGTTACAAGAGCTTTTTAAATCCGTCTCTGGTACCGACAGGATGGACCCCAAGACGGATCTAACAATTAGCAGGGAGAGAATCATTGCTGTCTATGACAAACACGCAGCGGCATTCAGATGAGAGATCGCCGCTGCATGTTTCAAAAGTGCAGCTCGGCTCCGTCTTGAAAAGAATTGCAGCAATTTATTTGGAAAAAGTCTGCAATTACCTGTCTCTGCTTGTTGAAAGCTATTCTTTGTACTGAGACAACCCTAAGGCTTTGCTCACACGGTGTAATTGAGGGGCGTACAGTAAGGCTGCAATTACGCCGGGTGATTTGGGAGTCGTGCCAATACATGCGTACTCGCGCGGGGTGTCCAGCAGCCCGCCGGCCCCATTGACGGTCATTACTCGTGGTGCGTATTCGCCGCGAGTAATTGACATGTCACTTATCTCCCCGCACGTACAATACGATGTTTCTGTACGAGCGGGGAGAGGAGGCGTAATCCATAGTTCTCTATGAGAACTATGGATTACCGTAATTTGCCAGTGTGAACATGCCCTTACAGGAGGTATCCACAAAAAATAACATAAAGTTGTGTCTGGACAAGATCCCAGAACTGAAAAGGAACAGCTCTAGGAGGACAGGTAAGTTAGTATCAGGGTACAACCACACAGACACATTGGCCCCAATATCGTGTGTCTGGTTGTTTGGGTGTTTTTCCTGGATAATCTCTTATGGGCATCTATGACATGAATGCAGCAGTACAACCGCCTGAGTTGGGCTCCAAGGATGTAGGCGTCCCGCGGATCTTTGATGTATTGTTGTATGTGTTACTATAGTTCTTCTCTGTTTTGTTGTGCGACTGTTCTTTTTCATTGGTAAATCCCTTCCAGCGGTTTTGGAAGGTGAGATCTGTCTGGATAGAATATTTTCTACTTGGCTTTGCTAAAAACAGATGCTTTTTGCAAGATAAGGGAAATCTGCTGCCAATAAGGCTGTTCTGCAGGACTCTATTAATTCATACCTTCATTAAATTCGTATGCTACGTACCTAGCCGGCTACAGCTCCAGAGACCTTCTCGATTAGCTGTGTGTTTTAGTGGTCCTAGAATAGGCAGGTTGTGTACTAGTAGCAATCCAGAATCATTGCTAAAGTCTACTACCCTGGAACACAGAGAAGTGGCAAGAAGCAAGGCTGCAGTCACAAATGAAGAATTGGCTAATACAATGATTCTCCGGCCAGTTCCCACTGATGTTCATGCAAGTGTAGTCCCCCTAAATAGACAACAGGGCGGATTTATCAATCCCGTCTGATACTTATACGGTGTAAGGTTAGACTAGACAGTCTTCCACCCAGGAGTCGGAGTGTGGAGTCGGTGCCTATTTTGCAGGAGTCGTCATAAAAGGGATCGACTCCCAAAATATATAATAAGTTGATCGAGTTAGTTCGATGCAAAGAGCAAGAGGAATTGGGTCCGGCCAGTGCTACTGCTCCCATATCTTCAGCCTTATCACATGAGGAGTGTAACTGATGACATGGGGAGAGAGTAGGGAGCTGAGAACACAGCCAGGAAGCAGGGAGCGTGTGCAATGTTCACTGAAATAATTACATTACAACCAGTAGATTCTATATATAAAATACACAGGGCTGATTCACTGCTTTTTCTCCACAGTCCCTTGCCAGCTCCTTTATGTTCCCTGTCATCAGATAAGAAGTGCAGACAACGCAAACGCGGCCAGTTCAGCTCCTGTCAGCTGCTGGTCGTGTCTAATGTAAACTTTTAAGTAACTAAGGGCATGTAAAGAAAGCTGTAGATCTGAGGCTTCACCTTTTTGTAATCACATATATTTAGAAAAGTGATTAAATACCCATTTTGAAGGATCCCACGTCAACATTACATCGTGGCAAAACCCCTTTAACAATAGCCTCCTAGACCATAGGGACCTGAAGCCTGGAGCGGACTCACTGACTCCTGTGAGTGTTGTGGGCATGCTCTGTGACCTGTGCACTGAGGTGAGCTATGCCCATCACCCATGGTGAATGGTAGAACCTGTGTTACCTGCCTGTGATATCTGCTGAGAAGTGATCTCTACAGACCAGTCTGCAGCCAGAGTGGAAATGGCACAACTTATTAGGGTATGTTCACACGGCTTATTTTGGGACGTATTTCGCCACGTATTGAGAGTGTACTGCGCTCTAATACGGGCAAAATGCGCCCCAATCATTATGGTAATCCACAGTTCTCATACAGAACTATGGATTACATCTCCTCCTCTCCCCGCGTATACACAGGGGAATAATTGACGTGTCATTTATTACGCGCCGCGAGTAATTCCCCCACCCCCCTCCCCCGTGCTCCGGGAGTACGCGACGATCAGCGCCAGCTCCTGAACACCCGGCGTAATTGCGGGGCGTACTGTACACTCTGCAATTAGCCACGTGAACTTAGCCTTAGACTGTAGTTGGTGGTGGGGAAAAATCTAACCATTTTTTCTTTTTTTTTTTTTTTTTCTTTAGCATGAAGATCCCTTCCCTTTAAGATGCGGCCTTGTAAATCTCCCTTAAATTATTGCCTAATATTCCTTGCCTCCCACATGTAATGCTTTCCAAATGATGACATTCCTGAGCCCGGGAGGGGGAGAGCAGATTGCAGGATTGTCTTGGAGAGCTGCAAGTTGTGTGGGAGGCTCCGGCGAAGCTGGAGAGGGTGTAATCCTTGTAAACCTAAACCATGGCGATCGCCTTGTTTTTTTTCTCCAGCTTGTTATTAATACATCTAAAGTCATTTACTTGGTCCTAATAATGCACTTTTGCTCTGTGATAGTGAGGATCCACTCAGGGAATAGAAGCTTGAATGGCTTGTTCTCCCGGATGGGGCCGACTCCCTGCATCCCCACCAGTCAGCCGATCTGAATGGGCTGTGGCACTTGTGCGAGGGCTGCAGCCTCATCAATGCCTACACCTGTTTCAGATTTGTATGTGCTAGGTTCTGAAAGTTGATGTGTCCCGTCTGAGTAAGGCCAGGTTCACACGGCTTAACTGCGGGACGTAATTACGCCGTGGGGGCGGGAGCGGGGGGCCGGCACTTCGCGTATACGCTGCTGGTAATTCACATGTCACTTATCTCCCCCCGCGGTGGATTCGCCGAGCAGGGAGAGGAGACATAATCCATAGTTCTCTATGAGAACTGTGGATTACCGTAATGACTGGGTCGTATTCCAGCCGTAATTTGCGCACTTCAGCGTGTAATTACGGACCGAAATACGGCCCATTTTAGCCGTGTGAACGAGGCCTAAGGGAGCTTTCACACAGTGCAGTTTTGGTGCAGTTTTAACTGCGCTCCAATTAAACTGCCTTTATTACCCATAAGCTTCTTTCAGTTATCTAAATTGTTCAGAAAGGTGTTTCAGGTAAGTAATCAATTACTGTGTTTGAAGTCTTGTAGATTACTTTCCAAACCGCTTAGATAAGTGAAAGAAGCTTGCTGGTAATAAAGGCAGTTTAATTGGAGCACAGTTAAAACTGCACCAAAACTGCGCTGTGTGAAAGCACCCTAAGTGCGGGTTCACAGTACATTAAGGGGCTGTTCACACGGCATTTTTGGCTCTGTGTTGGAACCGAAAATCGCATCCAAAAACACAGTGGCAATCAGATCCTAGATGGATCCAACACACACCCTATAATTTATTATAGGGCTCCTGCTGCGTCTTTCAGACCAAGCATTGACATGTCAATTCTTGGACCGGATCCAAAAGATGCGATGAGACACGAGATCCCTCATGTGAACGCCAATGCGTGTTTCATATTAAAAGCAATGTAAATCGCACTGCACATTATTAGATACGTGTTTGGGTCCGACAGATGGATCCAAACACGCATCTAAAAGCGTATGTTCACATGGACCTAAGACGCTGTGTGAACGTACCCTAATGGCTATGTTTTGAGGTAGCCACACAGGGCTACATCTGCTCTATTATTTTCTGTGGGGCTGCTGTAGTTATCTGTCCTTACATGTAAAAAGCTAATCATTGTAGTGAGAAAACCTGAGTGGGCACTATAAAGAAGTGTTCTCTTCTAAAATGGCATCCAGTAGCTGATACAAGCACACAGGTACATAGGTCAGAGCTTTCCACTCCATGCCTATTTCAGGTGACTTTCCCAGCATGTTCACCAGACAGAAACCTTTTCATGCGGCTCAGGCCATGTTCACACGGCTTATTCTGGGACGTAATTCAGTGGTAATTACGCGCCGAAGTGCGCCAATTACGGACTGAATCCGTCCCAGTAACTACGGTAATGCACAGTTCTCATAGAGAACTATGGATTACGTCTCCTCTTCCTGATCGCCGGGCGGGGAGATAATTGACATGTCACTTTCTAGCGGCGTATATGCGCCGCTAGCAATGACTGTCTATGGGCCGGCGAAGTGCCGGCCCCCCCGCTCACTCCCCCGCCCCGCCCCCGGCCACACGGCGTAATTGCGGGGCGGAATTACACCCCGCAGTTAAGCCGTGTGAACATGGCCTTATTTGGATGAGGTATTCGGAGCGTTTCCTCGCCCAAAAACCACATCAAAATCTCGCCTGAAACACGCTTCTTCAAAAGAGGTTTAGAGGCGTTTCTCGGCGAGGTTTTCACCCATACAAATTATTAGCCAGGACAAAAACCGCGCCAAAAACACGCTTCAAGAATTGACATGGCACTTCTTTCCAAAGAAGCCTGTAAAAACCTCGTCATGTGTGAACTACAACGAGGTTTTACATAAGAATCAATTAAATGAGCTGGGGGCGGTTTGGAAGCATTTTGGGCGAGGAAACACTCCGAAAACTTCGTCCAAAACCTCGTCCAAATAAGCCGTGTGAACAAGCCCTTAGGGCATGTCCCCACGGCAAGGGTTTTCGGACGGTTTGTCAGATCGTTTGCGGTTTTTCAGACCGCCTGAAAAACCGTCCGAAAATGAGCACGATGGTGCTCTATAGAAACCCTGTGCAGCAGTCCCCACTGCACGGGTTCTCCGTCGGGCGTTTTTGCCGCCGGCGGTCCGCCTGCAAAACATTGTGCCTGCACATTCTTCCGTCCGGTTTTCGGACAGAATCTGTGCAATTCAATGTGAAGGGGGAGGGCTTTTCTCCGCTCATCGGTGTTTGGCACTTGCCGTGGGAACGCACCCTTAGGCTATGTTCACACGGGTTAAATTGGGGTGTAGTGTGGCCCGTATTTCGCGGCGTACTGCGCGCAAATACAAACGAAATGTGCCCCAGTCATTACGGTAATCCACAGTTCTCATAGAGAACTATGGATTACTCCTCCTCTCCCTGGGCGTACAATACGACGCGCGGGGAGATAAGTGACATGTCAATTACTAGCGGCGAATACGTGCTGCTAGTAATGTCTATGAATGTCTATTGGGCCGACGGGCAAAAGGCGCGCGCGCGCCCTCCACCCCCCCAATTACCCCCCCCCAATATGCCGTGTGAACAAACCCTACCGGGTTGTGTACAAGGTATGATCTCAATCCCAGCTCCTGAGCCATGAAATCAGCTGAGATCTTGTACCCGTGACATTCACAGCTCTGCACCGTGACAATGCACTTTCCAATTTTTTAAAAACCTGCTGAATCACCCTGCATTGTTTTCCTCTCTAAGAAAAAAGTTAAATCTTCAGAATTGGTTCCCTTTTTATTTTGCTTTAGTGAGGTCCAAATAGGAAGTAAGAAAAGACTAAGTCTGCAATGTTTCTTGTTGATTCATGGTTTCATCCACATGATACTACTTAACCCCTGAAGGACCTTGGACTTATCCATACGGCCAGGTCGTGGGGGGGTTCGCGCACCTGGACGTATGGATACGTCGTGAGGATCGCGCGAACGCTAAAGCAGAGTTCGCGCGATCGGCGCGGGGTGTCAGCTGTATATTACAGCTGACATCCCGCAGCGTCGGCCCCGACCCCGGATCGCTCCGGGTGGGGGGGCGGTTAACCCCTTAATTATTGCGACCATCGGAGATCGCTCCTCCTGCGTCTCTGTCGGCGGCAGCAGCGCACGGATCAGGCCCAATCCGTGCAGCTCCTGCCCTCTGAGAGACATCACGGAGGCAGAGAATGCCTTCCGGGTTGTCTGTGACGTCACGATGCCCGGCCGTGCCTGTGGGCATGTCCCGGCATCGTGACTGACAGTTGTCATAGGAACCAGTCATAGCAACAAGCTATGCACGGATTCCTATTGAATGAGAGATCTAAAGATCTCTCATTCAAATCCCCTATGGGGAAAAGTAAAAAATAAGTGAAACACAAGTAAAACACAAACACGAAAAATAAAATAAACACTTACACCGCCCTTTTCCCCTTTACAAACGGCAATCGCCCCAAAAAAGATAAAAAATAAAGTACCCGTATTTGGTATCGCCGCGTGCGTAACGACCCGCCCTATAAATCTGTCATGTTAGTTACCAGATGAATGCGTAAAACAAAAAAACAAAAAACTATCACAGAATAAAGATTTTTGTTCATCCCGCAGCACATAAAATGGAAAAGTGATCAAAACCGCCTATCAACGCCACCGTTGTACCAATTAACACGTCCATTGATCCCGCAAAAAAAAAAGTCCTAACACAGCTCTGTATACGGAAGAATAAAAAAAGTTATGGCTCTCAGAAGATAGCGATGCATAAATATTCTTTTCACACTAAAAAACACTTTTTTTTTTTTTTTTTTTTTTTATTTTTAAGTACTTCAACATAAAAAAACTATATAAATTGGGTATCGCCATAATCGTATCGACCCACAGAGTAAAGCGAACTTATTACGGATACTGCACAGTGAGCGCTGTTAAAAATAAAAATAAAAAACACTACTAGGATTGCAGTATTTTCTTCACCCTGACCTCCAAAAAACGGATTTAAAACTGATCAAAAAGTCTTGTCCCCCCAAAAATGATACCAATAAAAACGTCAACTCTTCCCGCCAAAAAAAAGCCTATATACAGCTCCATACACAGAAAAATAAAAAAGTTATGGCTCTCAGACTATGGCAATGCAAAATGTGTTTTCCTGTTTGAATAAAGGTGTTTTTTATTGTATAAAAGCAGTAAAAAATATACAAATTGGGTATTGCTGTAATCGTATCGACCTGCTGAGTAAAGCTAATATGTCATATCTAACGCAGAGTGACCGCTATAAAAAATAAAAAACAAAAAACACTACCAGGATTGCTGTAGTTTGTTCAAAACGTCTCACAAAAACCTTAATAAAAAGTGAACAAAGTGTTTTATGCACCCCATAACGGTACAAATAAAAGCATCAATTCACCCTGCAAAAAACAAGGCCCTACACAGCTCTGCACACAGCAAAATAAAAAAGTAATGACTGTCAGAATAGGACAAACATAAAAACTGCAATTTTTTATAGACCTATTTCTATTGTGCAAAAGTAATAAAACAATAAACAAACTATATAAAATTGATACCATTGCAATTGTACCGACCCCCATAGTAAAGTTACACTTCATTTACAGCTGCACGGCGAACTGATGTAAAATTAAGCCCAAAAAAACAATGGTGGAACTGCGTCCCCCCCTCCCCCCCCCACCCACCATTTTCATGGGCCCAATGCAAAAAAAAAAACGATGGAACACCTGTGCACCCAAAATGCACAGTACACCCCTAGATGAGATCCATGAGGGATGTTGAATCTAAAATGGGGCGACTTCTGGAAGGTTTCGCCTGTTCTGCTACTTTGGGGGCTTTGCAAATGCGACATGGCCCCACCAATATCTGTGCGCCAAAAGCCAAATAGCACCCCCTCCCTTGTACGCCCTGCCATGCGCCCAAACAGCAGTTTACACCCACATGTAGGGTATTGCCGAACTTGGAAGAAATTGCTTAACAAAGTTTTAGGGTTCTTTTTTCCAGGATTCCTTGTAAATATGAAACATTTTAAGCTAAAATTGCAGATTATTGGAAAAAAAAATTTTTTAAATTTTCACGGCCTAATGCTAAAAAAAAAATTGTGAATCACCTGTGGGGTCGATATACTCACTAAAACACCTGTATATAGACCTTAAGGGGTGTAGTTTCCAATATGGGGTCTTTTTAGGGGTGTTTATTAAGTTTTAGCACCTTAGGGCCTCTTCAAACCTGAAATGGCGCCTCAATAAAATCGCATTGAAAATGAGACCCCAGAGTATAGTAGGTGCTCCTCCTATTCTGGGGCTTATGGTTGAGCCAAATAATGTACTAGGGCCACATATGGGATATTTCTAAAAACGGCAGCCCTGGTGGAATTGATATTACATTGCATTTACCTAGTCACATTTACCGTATTCCAGTGAATAATGGATAAATATTGAAAATCTGCAAAAATTGGGAATTTTTGAAATTTCACCTCCACTTTGCTTTAATTTCTATGAAATACCTAAAGGGTTATCAAACTTCCTAAACACTGTTGTAAATACTTTAAGGGGTCTAGTTTCTTAGAAGTCGTCATTTATGGGGTATCTAACATGCAGGCCCCTCAAAGCCACGTCCGAACTGGACTGGTCCCTAAAAAAAATGTATATTGCAAATTTTCTTGAAAATGTGAGAAATTACTACTAAATTTCTAAGCCCTCTAATGATATATATATAAAAAAAAGGACATTTAAAAAATGCCAACCTATAGTGGACATATGGTAGATGCTAGTAAAACTATTTTGTGGCGAATAATTATGTGTCTTGCACGCAGAAATGTTTGAACTTTCAAAAATCAGATTTTTCATGAAATTGATATTTTTCACAAAAAAAACAAGGCTTGTATGGATAAAATTTTCTTACTAACTTATGTGTCACGAGAAAACAATCTCAGAATCACATGGATAGGTAAAAGTGTCAAAAAGTTATTCTCCCATAAAGTGACACATGCTAGATTTCAAAAATAGGGCTGTGTCAGGAAGGTCAAAACAGGCTGGGTCCTTAAGGGGTTAAGAGGGGTTGTCCCGTGATTCAATCTTACATCTTATTATTCCTTTATAATATTCGGTCTGTAGATCTTGTTACATACTAGTTATTGTGCCCCCTGGTGCTCTTTTATTTCTCTCTCAGAACATCTAGTCAAGTGGGCAGTGGGCATGATGTATGAAAACTGCCCAGCAGTAAGACTCTATGTTGCCCATAGCAACCAATCAGAGCTCAGCTTTCATTTTTCCTGAACACTATATGAAATGAAAGTGGAGCTCTGGTTGCTAAGGGCAACAAAAAGTCTCACTGCTAGACCGTTTTCATACATCAGGCCCATTACTGCCATCCACATGTCTGATCGCTGGAGGTCTCACCGCTGTGACCCTCACCAATTGCTTAAATGGACTCCAGAGTCCCCCATCCTTCCTGACTTCACTCGCAAGGGAGGAAGACTTTGAAGGAAGGAGCGGTTGAAAATGCTCATTGCTATCTGTCGGTCTTCTCTATAGAGTGGAGTGCTTCCTATCACTATTGGTCTCATAGACTTTGAATGGAGCAGCAGTGCGCATGTTTGGCGGTGCTTAGCGACAAGAGACTTGAGACCCCCATCTTAGCAATCTGGGGACGACCAGCGGTTAAACACTTAACACATATGCTGTGAGTAGAAGATAGTTTCTCAATCCTTTTTAGCAGGGCTGTGGAGTCGGCAAGCCGAAGCTCAGACTCAGACTCCTCAATTTCCCAAACCTCTGACTCCGACTTCTGACTCCGACTCCTGACTCCCTCATACATGGCGCATGTTTAAGTGATAACTTTACTGTAGTAAAATGGTCCCATCGGGCTGTTTATCACCTTATGATACAATAATCAAGCTATTTAGGTAGAACAGACACTGACAAGCAAAAGGGTAACAATGTTTTGATCGTTTGAACACTTGTGGGTAGAGTTGAATAAAAAGCTGTATTTGTATCCAAGTCCAGTCTGCACCAACATTGGGAACGTGTAGAAAAGACCTGGGATCAGATTTTGGTCAAGATGTGCTTGAATATGATTCAGAGCCCAGAAGGATTCAGGCAGTGCTGAAAACCAAAGGTGGATTTCCCAAATACTAAGAAAATAATAAAAATTAACATTTCGATTTTTAGGAGCAAAACAGTAATAATGCAGTTATAGGAAAGAATCTGTAGAACTAAGCAGATGCTAAATACTTGCAAGTCACATTTATGTATAAGATCGGTAAGATGACTGTATATAAAATTACAGTAGCCTCATGTACAAAGCTGTAGTGGATGGAGAGATATGGAGCCTGAAACAATCTCCAAAAAATTGGGAATCTCGCAAGAGAACAAAGAGTGACTTTTGATCACTAGATTTACTATTTTGCCATAGGCAAACTTAAACTCTATCAGTTCTCTATCTATTAAACACTAAAATGTAACTTTTATTATATATAACTCTTAACCTCTATACACACTATTTAAAAACCTGATCTCTAACCTCATCATTTAACCCTTTTTGCTTCTGAGAGAGGGATAACTCCCTTTCTATTATCAAGTCTGGTGGAACCCCACCTATCTAACAGGAGAGCCTTATATCTATAGCAAAGTACTAGCTTCAGTAAGGGATCCCAAGCCTATTACTTGGGCAGTCGTCCCTAATCTCATAGACACAGAACAAACAAGGCCCCCTTGTGACACTGTCTGCAGCAGGTGACACTTGTAGACAGAGGTGAGAGATCACAATTTAAAACGTCATGCCTGACCTCGCCGACATGTTTCGCCAGCTAACCTGGCTTTATCAAGGCTTAGAGCTCTCACCTCTGTCTACAAGTGTCACCTGCTGCAGACGGTGTCACAAGGGGGCCTTATTTGTTCTGTGTCTATGAGATTAGGGACGACTGCCCAAGTAATAGGCTTGGGATCCCTTACTGAAGCTAGTACTTTGCTATAGATATAAGGCTCTCCTGTTAATAGCTGGTGCTCCACCAGACTTGATGATAGAAAGGGAGTTATTCCCTCTTTCAGAAGCAAAAAGGGTTAAATGATGAGGATAGAGATCAGGTTTTTAAATAGTGTGTATAGAGGTTAAGAGTTAGATATAATAAAAGTTACGTTTTAGTGTTTAATAGATAGAGAACTGATCGAGTTTAAGTTTGCCTATGGCAAAATAGTAAATATAATGGAGCCTGAAAGTCACAAGTTCAGACCATTGTTACCCTTTTGCTTGTCAGTGTAAAATATATTTATTGGATATGACTATAGGACACAAACATTTTTTAAATATGCAAAACACTGCAGGAACATTCGTGGAGTCTCTGAATTTTTTTGGGGAGAAATAGTTTGCCTCCATCAGATCCTGCATTACATGACCTCACATCTGACCTCATTATTTTCAGGCTAAAAGAACGGCCTCTCTACACAAAATTGGGTTGGGAGTAAAGCGGTGACCACAGGGGCAAACATCTCAAAAATGTCAGGGTATAAAGGAATTGTCTCAGCCACAGTCCGTTTTGATGAATGGTTGAACTCTTCTACTTTGAAAGCAAGTGAAAAATTTTGCTGAAATCTGTTTGCCATGTGAATAGAATCTTTGCCCTTTGCCTGCTCCATGTCTTTCAATTACACTCCTCATGTGATGAGGCTGAAGATATGGGAGCAGGAGCACTGGCCGGACCCAATTCCTCTTGCTCTTTGCTCTGCATCGAACTAACTGGACCAACTTATTATAAATTATGACGACTCCGACTCCTGCAAAATAGCCACCGACGCCGACTTCACAGCCCTGCTTTTTAGGTTGGGTTCACATGTTGCATTACTAAATGTGACGAATGTAGATCTTTTATTAAAGGGGTTGTCTCACTTCATTGATTCATCTTACCTCAGTCCTGTTTTCTTGGTTTTGTTTTGAATTCAGGGGCGTGTTTACTGGCTTCCACTAGGCTGCAGTAGAAGCCAGGTCCGTAGCTATAGCAACCAGTGCTGGCAGGCTATCATGAGAGATTGAACTGGTCTGTAGCTATAGCGACCTGAGGAGCTGATGCAGCCTATACAAGAGGGGATATCTAGGAATAGGTAGGACACTGGTAATGGACATCTATTGCAAAGTGACTTGTTTTTGCAAGATCTTTAACATAAAAAGCAATCCTTGTAGTGAAAAATGGAAATTTTCCCTTTAATGGAAAATCCGTGCAGCAGTCCGAAAAACATAGCACATGTTCATTCTTCCGCCTGGTTTTCGGGCGGAACATGAAGTCATGTCAGTGCGAAGAGGGCTTGAATCCGCAAACCACGGACAACAGTCGTATGTTCACACGGCATTTTTGGATCCGTGTTGGATCCAAACACGCTGCAGCAATCGCATGTGAAACATATCCAACACGTACCCAAACACACAGCTGCGTGTTTGGATGCAGCAGGATCGCACCCTATCATTTTAATAGGCTCCTGCTGCTTCTTTCGGATCAAGAATTGACATGTCAATTCTTGGACCGGATCCGAAAGACACAGTGAGACCCACATCGGCGATCACTCATGTGAACATCGATGCGTGTCTCCTATTCAAAGCAATGTAAAATCCCATTGCTTTTTGTTAGCTGCGTGTTCGGGGACAGTCAGATGGATCCAAACATGAAGCTAAAAAGTGAAAGGACGCCGTGTGAACATACCCTAACTGTAAGTTGGAACACAACTATAATATGGGCTTATTAACCCCTTAACGACCCTGGGCGTATGTCACGTGTCACCCAAAAAAAACCCCAGGTCCTTAAGGGGTTAAAAAAAAAAAAAAAAAGCATGTTGCTTGCCTTTTTTGATGCAGTGCAAAAATACAATGTATGAACAAAGCCTTAAGGAGCACTGTAGTAGGGTTGTGCTATGCATATTAAATATATCTGCAACGACTCTCCAGATCCAGTACAGGTAATATTTATCACTTGTCTCAACAATTAGGCTGGGTCCACACATTGCTTTACTGCATGAGTTTCCCAACTGCTTTAAAAACGCGTGATTTTGTAATAAATTTGGTACACAGGTGAAATGTGGGTTAATTAAAAAACACATGCATCTTTTTAATTGCTTGCGATTTTGATGCAGATTAAAAACGCTACAAAAAAAGCCAAGCAATTAAACGCAATGTTTTCCAAAAACTTTTTTTTTTTAATTCAATCCAATTTCTCCTATGTTTCCAAATCCATTGTAAAACCACCTGCACTAATTAAAAAAAAAACAAAAAAGCATGCTTTTTTTATTGCTTGAGTTTTTGATGTAGTTGAAAAACTCAGTATAAGGGTCTTTCACACGGTGCGTTTTTAATGCGTTTTTCAATGCATTTTTTGTGCAGGAAGGTACAGCAATTACTGCACACCAATCGCGGTAATTTTGCGGTAAAATCGCGGTAATTGCGCGCTCTTAGGGTATGTTCAGACGATTAGCTTGCCGGTACTGTATACGCCCGCAGCTTCATTGGGGACGCGGTGGCTACTACGTCCCTCTGGAGCTCTCGCTGACATTCATTCTCCCCATTCCGTAATCGCCGGAAAAAATGCATGTTTTTTTTTTTTTTAAAATTGTTAATGCTGGTGCTTTTGTGACCGATTTTGGAACATGGTGAAATTAGGGTTAATTAAAAACTTTTTTATTGTTTGTGGTTTTGCTGTATTTTTCAGTAACTTAAGGGTGTTTTCATACAGTGCGGTTTTTCACGTACGCACTCGATTAGGGGCCCGTTTACACGGCCAGGACAAGAAATGGTCGTTTACCGCCCCGGTATTTGAGCTTTTTTGTGTGTACAGGGACGCGGGGGACGGCTTTTTCCCGATTAGCCCCCTTTTCCCAAACAGAAATGTTCTTCTGCCGCCCAAAACCAGACGGAAGAATAAAACATGTATGTTTCTGGGCCGTGACCCCTAAAAAAGACCGCCCAGGCGAAAAAAACCGTCTGAAAAACCGGGTGAAAAAAAACTTGTGCCGTGGGAAAAGGGCCTTAAACGCCTTTTTATTACACACAAGCTCCTTTCAGTTTCGAATTTAACCTGAAAGGGCTATGTTAAAACCCGGCATAATTGTGGGTTTTAATTACGCCCCGCTTTCGCCGTGTGTTGGGAAAGCTTTGGGGGGCGTTTCGGGGGGGTGAACGGAACCGCGGCCCATAGACCTCTTCGCGGTGGTTTCGCTGTAGTTTTTTTAATGTCACTTATCTCCCCCCGGCGGCGTATTGTAGAGTGGGGAGGGGGGGGCTAATCCATAGTTTCTGAAACTGGGTTACCGTAATGATTGGGGCCCAATTTCACCGTATTTGGCACAGTACGGCCGGAAATCGCCCCAATCATGCCTGTGGCATCCCTTGGGGTGCTTTCACACTGTGCGTTCAAAACTTATTCAAAAGCACTGTGTGAACATACACTAAGCTCTGCTACATCTTTTTCCTTGTGTTTTTGCCTCGTAATCAGGAAGACTTCACAATGTGATACCGCTCTGCCGACTCATCGGTTTCAACTACCCTAAATTTTGAAACCTTAGCAGAATTACATAATCTGCCGGTGACGTGAAAACTTTACAAGTTTACAAGGATGTATTAAAATTTCACCCTGACTGGTATTTTTTAAAAAATGGGGAAAATATCAGGGCTTGGTATGTTAACCTCTTAGGGAGTGCTGGGGCCCACACAACATAGGACAAAAAACATGTTGAAAACTAAACAGGGCTGTGGAGGGTGGGTTTTTGCCTATTTGCAGGAGTCGGAGTTCTTTAAATGGACCGACCCCCAAAATTTTTAAAATAATTTGGGTTCCCAGTTGGAATTGGGTCGGCCAGTGCTCTCCCATATTTTCCCCCTTATACGGGGGGTGAAATTTGATGACTGGGCAGGCCCAAAGGCGGGCCCGGGGGAAAAAGTTTCCCGCTCCCATGGAAAAAACGATTGCAGCAACATTTTTTCACCTGCTTTTAAAGAAGTAGAAGAGTTCAACCATTCACCCAAAAACTCGTGGCTGAGGCTTTTCTTTATACCCGGGACATTGTTAGGATGTTGCCCCTGTGGTCACGCTTTGCCCCACCAAGTTATGTAGAGAGGCGTTCTCTAGCCTGAAATGAGAGCAGATGTGAGGTCTGTATGCGGATTTATGGTAATACTATTCAGAACAAATTCAAGGACTCACAAATGTTCTGGGTTTTGCATATTTACAATTTTTTTGGTGTTCTAAAGTCATTTCCAATAAATATTTTACACTGACAAGCAAAATGGTAACAATGTTTTGAACTTGACTTTTAGGGTGCTTTCACACGGTGCGGTTTTGATGCGTTTTTTGTGCAACAATGTATAGCATTAATTGTTGTGCCTTCCTGCACAAAAAACGCATCTTCAAAAACGCACCAAAACTGCACTGTGTGAAAGCACCCTTAGGCTCCATAACTCGCCATCTACTACAGCTTTGTACATGAGGCTACTGTAATTTTATAGACAGTCATCTTAGCTATCTTATACATAAATGTGACCTGCAAGTACAGGCAGCCCCCGGGTTACATACGGGATAGGGACTGTAGGTTGGTTCTTAAGTTGAAATTGTATGCACGTCGGAACAGGTAGATGTATTAAATGGAATTCCAGTTTTGCTGCCTTTTTTTTTTTTTAAGAAGATGTCACCTTACGTTCTTGTATCTCATGTGCAGCTGTGGCATGCTGGCACTTGGTTATCATGGGGCGTGACTCAGTGTTGAATGTCAGCCACGCCCCATAAGTCGCCGTTTATAACTAGGGGACGTATGTAAGTCAGAACGATGTAAGTCGGGGACTGCCTGTATATAGCATCTGCTTAGTTCTGCATATTCTTTCCTGTAACTGCATTTTTACTGTTTTGCTCCTAAAAATCAAAATGTTAATTTTTATTATTTTGTTAGTATTTGGTAAATCCACCTTTTGGCTTTCAGCTCTGCCTGAATCCTTCTGGGCTTTGAATCAGATTCAAGCACATCTTGACCAAAATCTGATCCCAGGTCTTTTCTACACATTCCCAATGTTGGTGCAGACTGGACTTGGATACAAATACAGATTTTTCTTCAACTCTACCCACAAGTGTTCTAAAGATCAAAACATTGTTACCCTTTTACTTGTCAGTGTCTGTTCTACCTAAATAGCTTGATTATTGTATCATAAGGTGATAAACAGCCTGATGTTACCATTTTACTACAGTAAAGTAGTGAAAGTATCACTTAAACATGCGCCGTGTATGAGGTTTGGGAAATTGAGAAGACAGAGTCGGGGCTTTGGCTTGCCGACTCCAGAGCCCTGAAACTAAAACCTAAAAGCCGCTCTGAACCTGAGAATTTTGTCATTTTTTTTTTGCCCAAAATAGCTGCTTCCGACAGGTAGGTTTTTCAGGCACTCTATGTTAAAAGTTCTTCAATAGTAAATTTTCTGCTGGACTGACAGATTTTGCAATATGTTCCTGTTAGGCTGTCTCCACTGCACACATTTTCAGTTGTTTTTTTAGCGGTTTTAATTTTCTAAAACTGCTGAATAAACGACTAAAAAGAGGTCCCATAGACTTCAAGTGTATGTTCACACGGTGTAATTTCGGTGCGCGTTTCGCCGCGTATTTGTGCTCCGATATGGGCGAGATGCGCGCCGAAATTACGGTAATCCATAGTTCTCTATGAGAACTATGGATTACGCGCGGGGAGATGAGTGACATGTCAATTATCCGTGCCGAATACACGCCACGAGTAATGAATGTTAACAGGGCTGGCGGTGGTATGCGCGTATTAGCGCAAGCTCCAGAAAGACAAGATTGTATTGTAAAGACGTCCTGTAGTCTCCACAAAACGCGCCAAACCTTGTGTTTTTTTTTTTTGTTTTTTTTAAGCTGCTTTTGACATGCACTGGACACAAAACTCAGCTTTATGAATGGTTTTTAGTGAGATTTTATGTCCAATGTCGTGTAGACCTATCCTTAAAGGGGTTTTATCGTTTCATCATTTGGCAGCCGTTTATACTGGTTGCTAAGCAAAGCTTATCCGAAGTGTGAACGTGAGAATTAATTCTGTGTGAGGTGGAGGAGGCTGTCGGAGACTAAGGAATCATTGGAAGTGAAAAGCTAAGTGTAACTCGCTAGTGTATATCTACATTTCTCGCTCTCTATACTGTACATACTTTGTAACTAGAATGGGCATTTGACATTCAGGCTCTGGGAAAGATGGGTGTGTTTTTTTTTTTCTTTCCCTCTCACACAGTGATATATCCTGCAGATTATTACACCTCTGACCTCTACAGATCTGCAGAACAAAACTATACGCATTATCTGCTTGTGTTTACATGGGACTGCAGGACCTCTGATCGCTGTCAGTGAAAAGAGCAAACCCCGCACGCATACGTCGCAACTACCACTGCTTGCTGTCGGTGAAAATCCTCTCTTCCCATCTCCTCGCCGTGCACTCACCTCCCCGCACGCTCCCGTCTACAAACTCTCTCCTGCTTCTCCGTCAGGAGACATTAAACAAATGTCCCTTTCTCTAAAAACCCTAGCACGCAGGTGTCAAACTGCTGGCCCTCCAGCTGTTGGGAAACTACAACTCCCATCATGCATTTGTATAATCTATAACAGTGGGCATGATGGGAGTTGTAGTTTCCCAACAGCTGGAGGGCCGGCAGTTTGACACCCCTGCCCTAGCACTTTGCCTATGGTAACCAAGGACCTACGACCTTAGATTTTTGGTCCCCTCCTTTTCAGCTATGATCTTTGAAACGAGAAAACGAGACAAAAGTTTAAAATAAATAAGTAATGAATTTTATGTAAAAAGTGAGGGGGGTTAAAAAGTCGCATACATTCCAAATTAGTACCAATAAAAACGAGATCTCAACCTGCAACCAACTATCACAAGCTCTATAGGACAACAATTTAAAATGTGTTGATCTCAGAAAATTGCAATGCAAAGAAAATGTAAAAAGGAAAATGAACATTCGTAAGACCTAATGAAAACTATATAAATTCAGTAATGCTGGGATAGTTTCATGTCAGTTATACCGAACAGTGACTTTCATAAAAATGGGACCCGCCCAAGAATGGCATGATTGCGTGTTTTGGGTTTACTTAACATTCCACCCCACAAAGAATTTCTTGGGGGTTTCCCAGTGCATTACATGGTACGGTCAGTAGTACCAATAGAAAACACATCTTGCTGCCCAAGAAAACATGCCATTTATATATAGATGGGAATAAAAAATGATGGCTCTTGAAAGGCGTGGATGAAAAAACAAAAAAAAAACTAACATTCTAAAATAGCTCTGCCCTGAAGGCAGTAGGGGCATGTCCCCACAGCACAGGTTTGCAGCTAGTTTTTCAGCCGGTTTGCGGTTTTGCAGACAGTCTGAAAAACCGGTCGCAAACGAGCACAATGGGCTCCTATGGAAAACCCGTGCAGCAGTCCCCACTGCACAGGTTTTCCACCCGCGGACCGTCCGAAAAACATTCAACAAGCACATTTGTCCGTTTTCGGATGGACTATGTGCAAGTGCATGTCAAGGGGGAGGGCTTTTCTCCACTCATCGAGCGCGCACGGCCGTGTAAACGGGCTCTAAGGGTGTATTTACAGGATGCAATTTTTTAAAATACCCGTAAAGGGTACGTTCACACGGCACCTTGCAGTGCACACAGGTACGTGTCGCAATATGCCTTCATTAGCATGGTTGAAAGTATGCGCTTGCAAGTGCATACTTTCAACATGAGGCAGCTTTCTGCCTTGTATAATCTTTTCTGGTGCATAAGCACCTGAAGCTAGTGACCGTTCACTGATTTTTACGGGAGCATAGTACACGCCGGGAAATACGTTCGTAAAATCATCATCGCCGTCTAAATGACGATTTACACAGCACTACAGATATGCCGCCGTGTGATTACTGCCTTAGTCACAACGCCTTTTGCCTGTGATGAAAATACAGAATATTGTAGCAAAAAACCCCACAAAATTACCTCAAAATCTTGTTTGCTAATCCGTAACTGAAATCCGAGGCTCTTAGATTTCTGTGACTGAGTTAGTAACCGGCTTGAAAGATGTCGCCATGATTTGACAGTACTGTTCTATGTTTAGGGTTAACAAATTTAGAGCTTTTCATACATTCCTGTATTGACAGGTGCTGGTCCTATATGCACTGTTAATTCTGGTCACCTTATGCACCAAATCTCCCCCCCCCCCCCCCCCCCCACCCCACCACCCCCCCCCACCACCCCCCCCCCCCCCCCATCCTCAAATCTAGACGGATCTCAAACTGCGGCCCTCCAGCTGTTGGGAAACTACAACTCCCATCATGCCTTTATATAATCTATAACAGTGGGAATGATGGAAGTTGTAGTTTCCCAACACCTGGAGGGCCGCAGTTTGAGGATGCCGGCTTTAGACAAAATCTAGGAGGAAAGCTCCTGATGGAACCGCCGACATGCATGTTAACCTGGCCTTGCAATGTAATTCTTGTGCTGACATCTGGGGGCTAGCGGCTGTACACACACGTGTGTACTAACACCGGTACTACGGTCCTGCTGCTTGTTCAAACACCCAACCAGAGTCACAGATCACCTGCTCAACTTTGGAAAACCATTTAAGGGAAAGCTAAAATGTCATATATAGAGAAAATGGTAAGAAAAAAAAAAAAAATCTGAAGATTGACCCATTGACATTATTGTTGTTAGATTGACCCAGGGCTGTGGAGTCGACAAGCTGAAGCCCCGACTCCTCGTTTTCCCAAGACTCCGACTCCTGACTCCCTCATACATGGCGCATGTTTAAGTAATAACTTTACTGTAGTAAAATGGTGACATCCGGCTGTTTATCACCTTATGATGCAATAAACAGACGCTTACAAGCAAAAGGGTAACAATGTTTTGATCGTTTGAACACTTGTGGGTAGAGTTGAAGAAAAAGCTGTATTTGTATCCAAGTCCAATCTGCACCAACATTGGGAATGTGTAGAAGAGACCTGGGATCAGATTTTGGTCAAGATGTGCTTGAATCTGATCCAGAGCCCAGAAGGAGTCAGGCAGTATTGAAAACCAAAGGTGGATTTCCCAAATACGAACACAAAATAATAAAAATTAACACTTTAATTTTTAGGAGCAAAACTGTAACTAAGCAGATGCTAAATACCTGCAAGTCAAATTTATGTATAAGATCGGTAAGATGACTGTATATAAAATTACAGTAGCCTCATGTACAAAGCTGTAGTGGATGGTGAGATATGGAGCCTGAAAGTCACAAGTTCAAACCATTGTTACCATTTTGCTTGTCAGTGTAAAATATATTTATTGGACATGACTTTAGAACACTAAAAAAAATGTAAATATGCAAAACACTGCAGGAACATTTGTGAAGTCTCTGAATTTGTTCTGAGAAATAGTATTGCCTCCATCAGATCCTGCATACATGACCTCACATCTGAGCTCATTAAAAAGTACAAAAAAACAAAGTGTAAAAAAAAATAATTGTACATAAATTACACGCACAAAAAAACCTACACATATTTGGTATCCACACGACCGTAATCACCTGTAAAATTTTAAATTCTAACAAGTTATTAAGTGTGAAATGTGAATGGGGTAAAAAAATAAAAAAAAAATAAAAATGTTTTTAAAAAAAAAAATACTGCAATTATTTATAAGTGTACTTAAACTATTCCCTTATAAAGTACAACTTGTCTCGAATAAAACGAGGCCTCATCCAACTGCTTCATTGAAAAAATAAAAAAGTTACAACTGTTTAAACGCAAGGAGGCTTAAGGGGTTAAATGCTCTGAAACTGCTGCATCTTACATTTAAAAGGGGCTATGTTCACACGGCAATAATTACGGCTGCTGCCCCTCTCCCCGCAGCACAGGAACACGCGCGCGTATTAGCGTGAGCTCCCGAAAGACACAATGTACTGCGCCGCGTACTGAACACGCTGCAATACATCGTGTGAACAGACCCTAAGGGACACAGCGCTGGCAACAGCAGGTCTGTCACTAGCTTGTGCTGTCCTCAGCAAGGGGGCATAACCTATGTGACAGGTTCTCTTGAAAGTTTGTAAGTACAGGCAGTCCCCGGGTTACATACGGGATAGGGACTGTAGGTTTGTTCTTAAGTTGAAATTGTATGTAAGTCGGAAAAATGTCGATTTATTAAATGCAATTCCTTTTTTTTTTTAGTTTTTGATAGTGAAGGGAACATTTGTTACATTTTTTTTTCTTTCTGTGGCCTTTTTTTAGAAGATTCACCTAACGTTCTGTATCTCATGTGCCCCGTGGCTTGCTGGATTGGTTATCAGGGGGGTGACCAGTGTTGAATGTCAGCCGCCCAAAGTCCCTTTTGAAAATAAGGGACGTATGAAAGGGGAAAACGATGTAAGGGGGACTGCCTGTATATTGAAAAAAAATGATCAGAACAATCAAACCTGCTGTATAGGGTACGTGTAACAAGGAATTTGACGTTAGTTCCTCCTTAAAATCCCTGTGTTACCCTCTGTGCTGTTTCAGTTGGAACTACGCATGATTTTCCCAAAAAAATGGCAAGTCTTTTCCGGATTTGGGTAAAGGACTCTGGTTAGTCCCATTCAAGGCCCAAAACCCCTTGAAAAACCAAAAAGGGCTGATTTTTCCCAATTGGATTACGGGTAGACCTGGGAAAAAAATTTTTGGTGTGGACTTCCTTTAGGTATGTTCAATGGAATTTGTGTAGTTTTTTACCGAAAAACGTACCCAGCCATACCCAAAGTGTGGTTGTTTTTATGGACGAGGAAACCCCCTAAGTTTAAAGGGGGTTTGTATGTGTAAAACGGATCAAAAATTAAAAGGTAATTTTTTTGATGGGAGGTTAAACATAAAAAAGGGGACGTATGGAAAACCCTTTATGTCTGAACGCAGATATGTGTTTTACATTGAAACTAATGTAATCCCACAGGAACATTGTTAGATACGTGTTTGGGTGCGAGAATTTAAAAACCGCCGTGTGAGCTTTCGATTGCCTTTCCCTGTATGCAGTGGTGTAATCAAGTGTTTTTTTCTCTCCCTGTAGGTGTTTTGGCCCTGTGGGCCCTCATCACACACATCATGTATGTCCAGGACTTCTGGAGAACAGGGCTGAAGGGACTGCGTTCTTCTTGTATTGGGTTTTTTTCTTTCTGGTGTCATAGCATTCTTTGTTTCCCTTGTTTTAGCCTATTAATCATCAATGTAAGTATCCAAACTCCACCACCAATTGTCCTTGTACATTGGGTAAATGCTAGCCGGGACCGGACTTGGGTTTCGAAAATTTACTATTGGGGGATTGGCCGTAAAAATTGACGATTTTTTTCCTCCCTTTTTTTTGTTTCGGGAACATTAGTATAGTGACTGAGCAAAGCTGGGGCTTTTTTTTATCTTGCATAATATTTCCCTCATGAAACAGAGCAATGTTGATCACATCGGGGCTAATTGGATAAAAAGGAGATAAGGTCCCGACAAGGTGTAGTATGTGTTGGAAGTAATGGGAAATGCAAACAAACTGATCTAGTTAATAACTGCTTTAGTAATTGGGACCTGTGACCTCTCCTTACATGTCCATTTTAGTAAATCCTTGTGTTCCCTATGAAAAAAAATTTTTGGGAAAGCAAACATTTTTATAATTCGGGTTTTGTCCCTTCTTCTGAATTTTTGTAGAAATTTTAACTGAATCTGTCATCGGGGTTTTTTCCCCGTTTAGTTTTAAAGGGGAGTGGGGGCCCACTGCACATTAAAAATTCCCAATCTTTGGGTCCTTTTTGGGGCGGGGGAAACACCCCCCCTTTAAACCCCCCCTTTGACAGTTTCAGTAATCCCATTTTTTAAAAGGGAAATGACAGAGGAATAGAAAATTAAACAGAGTTTTTAGAGAAACAAAGTAATTACAAACAGATTTGGTCAGAAGATGTCAGAGAAAATCCAAAATCTGGTTAGCACATCCGTTTTGAAGAAAAAACGTATAGGTGCACGCTGTTGTGGCGAAAAAAAAGCTATGAAACACAATCCCAATTTCAGTAGATTTAGAAACACAAAAAAAACAGGGGAAGGAGGACTTTAAGAATTTTTGGAACGCTTTTGAAATAGGGGAATATTTGAAAAAATTTGAATTTCTTAGTATACATTTTTGATCAAAACTGTAAGATGTCAGAGAACCCCTTTAAAAGTTACCCAACCTTTTTCATTGTGCCCTATTCCTGGCGTATTGCGCTTCAGAACATGTATAGCACGGGCGTTGAGAAAGGACACAGCTACAGGTATTTTGGGGTTTGGTGCCCAGTTAAAACTGGGGTTTTAAGAGTTTCCCTTAGCTCGAAGAGAATACTAGAATGTCTGGGGGAAAAACCCCACCTTATTTGTGAAAAGGGAAAAATCTCTCCCCTTTTTTCCTGTTTTTGGGGGTGGGGGGTTTGGCCGCGAAGGGCCCAAGTTGACGGTTTCCCCTTTGAACAAGCAATGCTCGATTGAATTTCATAACTGCTCTAACTTTTAAACATTCCCAAACATTTGCGTGTGTCATAATCCCCTTTTAAGGGTGTAGGGAAATGCCCCCCACTCGTGAGCCCCACACCATATGCGGGGGTAAAAGCTTTTTAATTACAGTTACACTCAGCTTTTTAACAGTGGGTTGGAGCCAGTAAATCCTGTTTTTTTAAACCCCTGTAGGCATTTGTGGCGATTTTTGGCCCCTCCCAAACTATTAATGGGGAAAACAGTCAGTTTCCCTCGCCCCACCCCACCCGAAAAAGAGAAGCATTAGAAGCCCCCATCTTGGTAAAACCCTTTTGGCTTTATTTAATTATACAAAAGGGGTTTAAGTGAAAGCACTTGGCCCCTTAGTGGGGGTTTAGAAGTTTTAAAAAAAAAATAAAAAAGTGTATTTAATATTTAAAAAATTTTTCAAAACCCCCCCCCTTTTTCCCATTTAAAAAAAAAAAAAAAAAAAGTTACACTTCATTGGATTTGCTGCATTCATAAGACTTGGATCTGTTAGGTTATATTTTAATTTATCCCGTTTTTTTTTTAGCAAACGGGAACCTTACCCTATGTTTGCTAACAAAATGTTAATTTTCCCTTTAAAAAAAAGACTCGGTTGGAAAAGCGAGTGATATGTCACTTGAAACCCCCCACAGCCCGGACAGGGGGTTTTTTTGGGGGCCTGGGAAACTGGCTGTGAAGAGCAGGTTTTCCCCTTTAAAAAAAACCTTTTGGGGGAGAACACCCCTCTGAGGACATCTTTGACATAGAAAAATGCTAGTGGCTACAAACCTTTTTACAGAAGGAAAGCACCTGTTATCTGTTTTTCAGTTTTTTGGGGGAAATGCCATCTTTGTTTTTTTGTGGCTGGCAAATTGCTGGCAGTGCCATAGCGGTGAAGAAATGGAGATATTTCTTTAACCCCCCTTTACGCCTTGGCCGTTCCATACGCCAAAGGGGGTTTGGGGGTTAAAGCACCTGGACGTATGCATTTCGTTTCCCGAGGGGTGCGCGAACTCTAAAGGGGCGTTTTGCGCGATCGGGGCGGGGGGTCCGTCTATATTACGTGGGCATCCCGCGCGTCGGCCCCACCCCGGGGGTCGCTTTCCCGGGGGGGGTGGGGGGGGGGGGGGGTTAACCCTTTAAATTTTCGCGACGGGGTCGGGTCGCAATAACTAAGAGAGACGCC